>VDFB02270651.1:450354669-450954669 GCA_007258455.2 Sequoia sempervirens
CCTCTCTACCACCCTCTCCCATGCTCTCTCGCTCTCTTCCACGTTCTCCCTATCTCCCACTTTGCCACACTCTCTCCCATTCTCTTACTCCCTCTCTCTCCCACTCTCTTCCATGCCCTCACACCCTAAACCCTCTCCCACACTCTCCAACTCTATCCCACTCTCTTCCACTCTCTCCTCCCTCCCTTCCACCCTATATCCCACTCTACCACACTCTCCCACTCTCTCCCACTCCCACCCTCTCTCCCACTCTCACCCATAAGCATAAATACATACATATATGCATACATACATGCATGCATACATACATACATACATGAAACACCAGCATACAAATACATAAAAACATATGAACAAACATTCAAAAAACTAGCACTTAACTAAAAAATTAGCCTCCCCCTCTCACCTCCCTCTATCCCCCTCTCTACATATATCTCCCTCTTCCCCATCTTCTATCTCTCCCTCCTCTACATATCTCTCTCCCTTTCTCCCTCCCTCTCTATATCTCTCCCCATCTCTCCTTGATCTCTTGCTCCCTCCCTATACCCCTATATATCTTTGAATATCTCAACCTATTTGTTCCTTTATCTTCCCATATATCTCTATATCTATGTCTTTCTCTTCCCATTTATCTATCTCTCCCTCTCTCTTTCTCTCTCTCTATCCCCCACTATTTCTATCTCCCTCTCCATCTCTATTTTTCTTTCTCTACTTATCTCTCTCTCTCTCTCTTTCCCCTCTCTCTATATCTCCTTATATCTCTATCTTGCCATCTCTCTCTCTCTATATATATATATATATCTCCTATCTCTATGGCTGATTTCTCCCTCTATCTCTCTCTATATCTCTATCTATTTTTATCCCTTTTCCTCTCTCATTCTATATTCATCTCTACCTCTATCTATAGGGATAGATACAAAGGTGATGCATTGGACCTTCCCAAAGATCCACCAATCTCAACACTACTCCCAACTATTTTGAGCATTTAAGTACATATTGTATGCTAGATTAGGAAGCATGTGTTAAAGCTCATATTTATTGATGCAAAATAGGTCCAAAGTCACAAATTTGACATAGAGTTAGTTATATTTTTGTACAAAATTTCAAGTGCCACATAGAGCAAAGATATTCCATTTTTTTTATATCATGTCATCAAATTTGGCACTTCATCAAGATTTGTATCTTCATCAATATTAACAAAATCAAAGGTATGTACTTGTATCCCTTGCATTTAAATTTTTCTATATATATAAATATTTTAATATTTTCCCTCAAATCCATAATATATATATTAGTGTGTATTTATTTATTGCAATAAAGAATTAACCTAAGTAACACATTAAGAATTCTAAGGATTTGTGCAGAAAAAAAATGCATAACAAATTTTTTGTTGGATGTCAATTGTATAGTTTAAGAAAGCTCAAAATATGAATAGGATTTTAAGGCCATATATTATGGTGGCTTACAATGCAAAAGAAGGAAGGAAATCTATTATCAATTTTAATCTACAATTTAATACCATATGAAAAATCACATGTAGTATTATCTAAAATTAATTCTTGACATATTAATTTTATAAAATACACTTACCATTCAATAAACTTCTCCCAAGAAAGAAACCCTAAGTGAACATTAATTGAACCCTAATTATAGATTCATAACTCTAATCATAACCCTAATTGTACCCTAATTGTAGATTCATAACTCTAATCATAACCCTAAGTGAACACTAATCCTAATCAAACCCTAACCCTAGCCTTAAAGTTATCATATAATCTAATTATCTCTCTTATCTAAATTTGGGTTGAATTATTTTTCCTTTATTTTTAATTGCATATATTTTTTGTTTATTAAATCTTATTTTATGAATATATGCAAATATAATTTTACTTCTACATTCATTCTATGCCCATTTTTTTCATAATATTTTAACATTCATTTTCTGGAATATTAGATCCATCTCTCACATATAAATATGAAACCTCAAAATTTTAAAATTGAATTCTACCCAAAACATAGACACACAATTGAACAAATCCTCAAAAGAAGAATGACAACATCATTAACATTTCATTCAAAATTCACTCAAATCCACATAAGGAGAGAAAATATATTAGAATTATACGTTTATTCATGCTTATAAGTCATATCTGCATACAATTTAAGATAATTTGCATATAATCATCCAAAACTCAAAACAGGCTATCTATTCTATTATGTCTACTTGGGGTTTTAACATGACAATGGCACCACAGATATCACTTCCTCATCAGAGGACAAATATATTTCTACCCATATATTCAACTCAAAACCTAGCTAGAGCTTTCATCAATTCTCTCCCTACAAATGAGCCTTGAATTCCCTTTTATATGACAAGGGAGCAACAAGCTTCGAGCTCAAATGTAATTTCACCACAAATTTTCATTTGAAAAAAATCTCCATTGCATTTGACTTTCATTACAAAACTTCCCACATGTTGAATCTGCAAAACATATATAGTGCATAAACTAGGAAAAGGTAAAAGAAAAGGGAACACAAATTATCATCACAATCCCCTTTGTATCCACGCAAAAAACCAGGCAACCAAATCACCACTAAGGCACCACAACAACTTCTTATTTACCCACCACCCTGCCCTTACTAGCACTCAGACCCAGGTATACACGCCAGCTTCTAGTTGTTGCCCAATATGGTAGACCCTCAGCCTCCTCTTCTTTCTTGTCCTTTCCTAATACGGTTCTAGTCCGTCCGCTTGGGGTTTTAACAACCAATGGCACCACAGATATCACTTCCTGATCAAAGGACATATATCTTTCTACCCATATATTCAACTAAAAACTATCTTTCTACCCATATATTCAACTCAAAACCTAGCTAGAGCTTTCATCAGCTCTCTCCCTACAAATGAGAATTGAATTACCTTTTATATGACAAGGGAGAAACAAGCTTCGAGCTCAAATGTAATTTCACCACAAATTTTCATTTGAATAAAATCTCCATTGCATTTGACTTTCATTTCAAAACTTCCCACATGTTGAATCTGCAAAACATAGCGGCACACGAACTAGGGAAAGCTAAAAGAAAAGGGAACGCAAATTGTCATCAAAATCCCCTTGTCGATATTCACTCAAAAAAACTAGACAACCAAATTACCACGAAGGCACCACAACAACTTCTTATTTACCTGTCACCCTGCCCTTACCAACACTCAGACCCCGGTATACATGCCCACTTCTAGTTGTTGCCTAATACGGTAGACCCTCAGCCTCCTCTTCTTTCTTGTCCCTGCCCAATATGGTTCTAGTTCATTCGCTTGGGGTTTTAACAGCCAATGGCACCACAAATATCACTTCCTCATTAGAGGGAAGACCGTGATTGAAGCGAGGTAAATACTGATAGTAGTTGGAGTCAGTCTCGGTTACATCATCAGAAGTGTTGCTCGTAAGGTCAATGGGCGAGTGTTGGCATCTAGAGGAGCCATGCCCATACCTTATTTTCCTACCGACACTAGTAATAGAGCACACTGACTGCTTACCTTTGTCATCTACTAGTTGAGCAGCAACGTCCTAGAATTGCAACCTTCTACTGCATCTAGTGGGCACAACCCTGGGCTTGTCAACCAAAGCACCTTCCTGAATAGCTGGACTGAGCTTTTGTGAGCTCAAACAAATAGACCTCCTTACTGACTTACTCATTTTCTCTTCTTAGACAAGCACTCAAACTTGATTAGACTCAGCCCACAAAGTGCTCTAACTGCTACAAGAATGACACTATTAGCACTTAATTCCTCTTGTATTTATTGTGCGAGGTAATGGCAACCTTCATCAATGCTTAGTAAAAATGCATGTGCAAACATGGCAATTTGGTGGCGTATGTACTGTCACCATTTAACTAGAGTTGCATGAGAATCCAAAGACCACCCTTCATGATTGCCAACAACAACATCTTCACATAGATTGAGATCGACGTGACTACACAAGCAAGGAATAATTCATTAATGCTTCACTAGTTGTATGATAAAATGACCACCATGTGCCATTTTCCAACTTTGAATATTGCCCGCTGATCTCCAGAAGAGTTGGTAGATCAAACGGTTTATCTCGGGCTAACTCGATTTGACATCCAATGAAGCATCATTTGCCTTCCTCATGACCAATAACATTAATCCATCTCGGAAACCAACTACCATGTCGGTAGGTCCTATGCACTTTGCAAACTGACCTCGCGCCAAATAACAGGGCGACACCTTAGGTCTACAAGTTGGCGGGGTACAATCGAGATCTTCTCCCATATCTTCGAATCTGGAAAACCTACACATTGCACAATTAGTATTTAATTAAAGGATTTGGCTAAGCCGTTGGTGACATGACCACTAGAGTTAATGGCTTAGGCTTATGTCACCAGATTAAAATTAAAACCATACTTTGATTTTAATACTTTATTTCCTCCGCAGGGTTTTATTTCCTAAGTCTCGGTTGGCCCCATTAAATTCTTATCCCAACCCTAACAAAGAACAAATGATTAAGCTAAGGATTGTATTTGTTGTTATAACTTTAGTTCTAGAGAATTCTTAATTACCAATTCTTATTTGTGCATTTGTATATGAATCCAATTGAATGCCTTTCCATATCATTATGAAAATTTTATTATTGCAACCCTAACTCTAACACTAATTAAACCTTGACCCTAACCTGATTGAACTCGTATTATAACCCTAACTCTAACACTAATTGAAACTGTAATCGTAACCCTAGGTATTGTTGAAACTTAACCCTAATTGTATCAAAACCCTAGAGAACTCTAATTGAACCCTAACCCTAAAATAGACAATAACCTTACCTTAATTGAACCCTAACTCCAATCCTAGCCCTAATTTAAGACTAACCTTAACCATGACCTTAACTAAACCCTTATTGAATTATAACCCTAATTGATCCCTAACCCAAATTGAATACTAATTGAACCTTAACCCTAAGTGAATAGCAACCTTAATTAAACTCCAACCATAATCCTATTTGAATTTTGACCCTAATCATAACCATAATTCAACCCTAACCTTAATTGAACCCTAACCCTAAACATGAGTTCAATTAAGTTTAAGGTTCAAATAGGGTTAGACTTTAATTAAAATTAGGTATAGGATTCAATTAGGATTAGGGTTGGGGTTGGGGGTAAAGATTAAGGTTCTATGATAGAGCTTGGGGTTAGTGTTAGGGTTCAATTGGGGCAAGGGTTAGTATTAGGGTTAGGGTTATGGTTCAAATAGGGTTTCATTAATGTTAGTTTTAGAATCATAGTTATGTTTAGGGTTGGATATAAAATTAGAGTTAGGTTTGAAGTTAATTAGTGTTAGTTTTAGGTTTGGGGTTATGGTTAGACTTATAATTAATGTTAGTATTGGGATTAGATTCTATCACTTTAATAAAAATAATCTTCTATAAATTCATTCAATTTTTTTTTGAAATTATATAATTTAAAATATTTTCAAATTTACCTATGTTGATATATGAGAGATATAGCAAATCTAAACTCTATACCATTTATAGTTAACTTGACATTGTGTATAAAAAGGTTTAAGTTATGAATGTTATAATATAAAAAATAAATGTGTTTTCAATGTTTATTTGTCAGTTTAAAAGATGTGCCAATAATGTTGATATTGTGTATAAAAGGTTTAAGTAATGAATGTTATAATATAAAATAAAATAAAAAATTCAATGTTTATTTGTTAGTTTGATGTGAGAATAAAGTTGCATAGTAATGATTAAATTTTTCTTGATTGGTTAAGTGATATTGTGAAATTATTCTATGTTAATTTAATGTTATGAATGCTATATAATATAAAGAAAAATATTTCTAATATATTTTTAATGCATCTTTATATTTTATAAAAGAACTTCTAAAATAAAAATGTGATTGTAAAAAAAATACAACTTAATGAGTGAACATACATTTAAAGTTAAAAGTGAAATTATAAAACAAATTGTAAATTTATTTTATTTTTCTTCTATAAATATAATTTTTTTATTTTTCATCCGCTTAGTAATGCCCACTTCTCCTTTTAATGAATGTTTTATTTTGCAAGGGTTGATTTAGTGCTGCCATTGATCTATTTCCTGCATATATCAACGATGCCCGCCATCCCGTGATCGAGAATTGAAGGATCACAAAATCACTGGTAGGCACCATGTGTCCTATCCGGGGGATCAAATTTGTGCTATTGCTGACCAACTGCCATTTGATCTGAGCCATTCCCCGCCATCCCGCGATGGTGCTTGGGTTGATTGTGCAATCATGAGCGGGTGCCACATGTCTCATCCGATGAAGCCTAAAGAGTAAAGGAAACACTAGCCAACTTTAAATGTATTAAGGGATGGATTACTAAAGTGTTCTCAAGACGCACATGTTCTAAATCGATGGATATGTTATAATCTCACTGGAAATGCTGCTCGAAGGTTAACAACATGGCTAGCGACTGTGTTAAAGGAACAAGATCATTGATGCTTAGGATCAATGGTTTCCCACCATCGCACGATCAAAAGTTTTAGGATTGCAATATTGCAGGCAACCACCACGTGGACTTCCTTCGTAGTGTTTGGTAAGGTGGGCCCCTTATCGCCATGTTGGCAATTGTGTCAGCTTGTTTTGAAGGTGGTCGTCGATGATTTAATTTTGTAGAGGGTTGAATTAGTGTTGTCGTTGATCTATTTCCTGCAGAGCAATAGTGTCTACCATCCCGTGATCAGGAATTATAGGATTGTGATATCACAGACGCTTGCCACGTGTCTCATCTGATGAGGTCTAAAGAGTGAAGGAAGCATTAGCTGGTTCTAAATGTGTTAAGGGGTAGATTACTAAAGTGCTTGTGAGATGCACTTGCTTTATTTCAATGCGGATGTTATAATTTTGAGAGAAAAGCTGCTCGATAGTTAATGGAAAGGATGGTGACCATTTTTCAAGGAGTAGGATCTCTGATGAGAAGGATCAACAATTGCCCGCCATCCCATGATAGTAAATCGAGGGATTGCAGTATCGCAGGCAACCGCCACGTGGTTTTCATTTGCGGCTTATGGCATGGTGGGCCCCTTATTGCCGTATTGGCAATTATGTCAGCCTGTTTTGAAGGTGGTCGTCGATGATTTGATCAAATTGGAGGATCAATGGTTCAAACTTAAATCTGTATCAAATGTGGTTGGAGCCATTCATGCAGCCCACAAGTGAGCTTTAATGGCAGATGAGACATCTACTGGCAAGATTTGATCGACATAAAATCAATTTACTTACTTCATTTGTATCACAAAGCATCCAAGTATTTTGTAAAAATAGTTTCAGAGCCAAAGGTGAAAGTGCGAGCAGCTGTAGCCAGAAATTGGAGTTTGTGCAAAAAAATCCGTGAGTTTATTTTCTCTTTTTCCTAGTCATTCTGTACCTAAATTTGGGAAGGGGGATCTGGTATGTGTGTCACTGAGCTCATTAAAATATTTTGTTGGGGCTATAGTTTAATCATAAATTGTGAGGAATTGTAGTTGTTTTACTTTGTAATTTCCTATCTCTGCTTAGTCATAGCCACTTGAAGTGTAACATTGTAGTGAAGCCCTAGTTTGTCTAAAATGGTACCACCCAAGCAGCACTCTGGCCACATTGAGTATTTGAAAAGAAACTTGTACGTTGATTTCCTAGATCAATTTCCGTTGTCAACAAATGATAGAAGGAAGGGTGTAGTGTTATTGCAAGGGAAAATCCTAGGGCAGGGGTTGGTGTATAATAGTTCCAACATTGCTGATGCCAGGGTTCCACTCACTAGCTTAGAGATGTTTAGATTATGGTATGGATAGATGAATTTTTCTCACCCTTTCTCAAATGGATAGATGTATGACATGGGTAAGCTGGTTGTACCAAATGTGTTCCCTGATGTGGACTTACTTAGGGTAGTGGCCATGAGATATGACCCCATCATACAGGTAATTAGAGATAATGATGGAGGGGTTCTATTAGAAATTAACAAAGATGTTATCCAACATACTTTTGATTTGTGTGAGCCGAGTGATGACTTGGTTCCTATTAATTTTGAGGAAATGAAGCAAGAGTATACAAAACTGAAATCTCTTTTTAGGGTTAAGCTGCTTCCACCTCATCTGGTTAAGGTAGGAGGTTTACAATTTCATATCAGCCCTAGTGACCAGGAACCCTTCAGATTGAATTGTTTTGTAAAGCCTTTCCTGACTACTTTCTATTCACTATGTCAGATTTTGGGTTTCAGTCCTGGTGCAGCAATGCCAATTGCATACATGTTCATGGGGGTGCAAATACAACACCCTAACTTCTCTCTAACATATGACTTTGCTTCTTTTTTGGCAGAGAGGATAGATGAAGGGCTGTCGAAGCTACAGAAAGGTGATACTGGTACTCAATTCTTTTGGTATTTTATGTTGATTCATATGTTCCTGTTTAGGAATGTTGATTTCTTTGTTGAGAAAATGAACTTAAGGCAATCAATTGATGGAGAAAGATTGCCAGTACAGATATGGGCTATAGATTTGTCCTGTAACAAGGAAAACACCAGTTATGTGCAATTTGATAATTGTTTTGCTTCAAGATTAAGGGCTAGATTGATGGTAAATGTACCTAGGATCCCTGAGGAAGTGCATGATTTCCTTAGGCCAAAGGAGAGGAAACCAGAATTGAGGGTTTTACATAACTAGGGTAACATTATCCCATATCCAGTCAGCACTATCCTGAGAATATATGGATTTCAAGGAACCCCTCACATACTACCATACAATGTGCCACCAAGAATAGGGTTTGCAAAAGTTATGTGGTAGATGGGTTGTATTCATAAGACAACCTTACTAGAAAGGGGAAGGGAACATTATTCCCTGATTATACAGTAGTGTCTGACTTTACATTTTCAAAGGGAGGTTAGACACATTTTGATAAATTCTTTGTTGATTACCATTTGAGATTTGGTCCAAGGCGACAACATGATCCTGAAGGTTTCTTTGCTCTTTTCAGACAAAGAATAAAAGGTAGCAAGTTTGCACATGAGTTCAATTTCCCTAAGGAACTGATCAGAAATGAATTTGATTTAAATAAGCAGGAATTGAACAAGGAGAAATGGATAGCTTATAGTAAGCTACTAGATATTGTGCATGAAATGGATCCGAATTATGATCCACTGATGGAATTCATTCCATACCATAAGAAAAATGATTTTCTGATGAAAAACTTCAAGGATATTATGGACACCTTGACAACCAAAAGGATAAATTTAAGGCTAAGTCTGGATATGCAAGGACAAAGTGATAGGCCAATTGAAACAAGGTTAGTATATTAGCCTACAGAAAGGTGACCCATCTATAGGAGGAAAAGGGATACTAGCAGTGATGAGGAAGAAGTAGACAGAAAGGGGAAGAAAATAATGAAGGTGCCTCCACAATCAAGTCCAAAATTCAAAGTACCTGGGGCAGTCAAGATCATTGAATTACAGTCTTCACCAGAGCGTAGTCCCCCATCACCACCATCTGAGCCATGTCCTAAAAGGCAAAGAACTAATCACCCACTTGAGGATTTGATAGATGAAATTATTGTTACTAATCAGGACATGCAGGTTGGTATGCCTTCCCCTCCTAGGTCAGTTGAATTGGTTCTATCTGATTTGGATATGAAGGGTAAGAGTGTGTAGGATGCAAGAATGAAGGCTTGCAAAGAGTTCTTAGATGACAATGCATTTGTAAAGACTCCTATATTCTTGCAATTGGCATGGAGGATTAAATTTGAGGAATATCAAAATAAATGAAAGGAGAGAAGAAAACTAAGGCCTAACAGGTCAGATCAGGGGAATGATGAAGAAGTAAAAGCAGAACTAATGGAAGAGTTTAAAAAAATCACTCCTAAAGAAGGGAGAAAACTTGTGAGTCAGGCTGGTGTTTTGATTTTGCCTGAATGGGACATCGTAGATGCAGTGGCTTTCAATGCCATTATGAAGTCCAAGAATCCTTTTCAGGATTCTAAAGAAGTTAAGGCAACATTGCAAAACTCTGCCTTCAGTGAAGAATATGAGACCTTAGCAATTTGGGCATTGGCTCCACAAGGAAGAAAGCCAGACATTGCTGATATTAATCCAAATTTTAAAGGAGGATTAATAATAAAGAGGGCTTCAGAGACTTCAACCACTGAAGCCACTAATTTAACTATGAATGTGGCCAAGTTGGCCCAAAAGACTGCTGAATGGGAGGAGGCTGAAAGAAAGAGCCTAATGGAGAAGTATAACATTTTAATTGAAGAATATAGTAAAATGCAACAGAGGAATGTTGAGCTACAAACTAAAGTGGAAAGGTTCAAGTATAGACATATTGGGGAAACATCTAGTGCTCCAGGAACCAACACATTACCTCCCACAGTAGGGTCAATGCCTCCTGCTTTTCCAAATGTTTCTACACTAGGGTCTCCTATTCAAAATCTTGCTCTCATCCCTCCTCTATAACAAATTGATGAAGAAATAGAGTGCTCTGTTGATCCAACAAAGAGGCAGCTCATATAGAAAATTGATGAATTACATACATCATTAAGGGTAAAAGAGGAGGGTTTTCTTTCAAAAGAAAAAGAAATTATTACTACTGTTTTGGAGCATTTAAATGAAAGGGTAGATAATAAATTTTCCTCTATACATTCTTTGTATTCTTTGCTATTTGAAGCAATAAAGAATATTGATAGGGATCAGGGGATAGTGATTCCAATAATTGAAAATTGGATCCCTAGGGCAAATGATCTAGATATTATGAATAAAGCCTTAAGGTTTGATGTAAATAACAGGCCCCAATCATTGAATCCTACTTATATATTAGTGAAATCATTGCAAGGTTTTCAGACCTTACCAGATGATTTAAGTAGGAAGATTAGGGAGTTGGTAAAGAATTTCAAATTAGATTGTGGTAACACACTGTTACCTGATATAATTGATGAGAAGGGGGAAATCAGAACACTCCAACAATGGCAAGATCAAGCGAGTAAGGTCATAAATAATCAAATTAAAGTAATTTGCAATGACTCGGATAATGATTTGTTGGTGAATTGTATGGATAAGATTATTGGCACTGACTCATTTTTGGAATCTTTTGAAAGAGATACTAATCAAATAGCGGTAAAGTATATGCCTTATAGTACAAAGGTAAGTGAGGTGATTAATTTTGACTGGCCAAATGATGAAGAATACCAAAGGTGGGTGGCTAAGTATTTGAATGATGATGAGTAAAAAGAGTGGGTTACTAACAAGTGGAAAATTAGATGTTGTAGTTACAACGATTCCAGTTTTGTGTTGATGGCTTTCTTGGCGTGGGTTTCACATGGTTTTTGTTTATTGCGTCAACCTTCCTCCATCGACATGATGAATGAGAATATGCTCTAGGATGATTGTTGTTGTAATGATTTTTGGAATATCATCAGGTGTCCAAATCAGCTGGTGACATGTGTACTTTCTGGCCCGAAGCTTGTTTGCTCCTTCATTTTCTATAAGAAGGATTTCAAGGCCAGAAGTACGGGTTAGCAAGTTAGAGAATTTTGATCAAGTCTAGATGAATTTGCAGAACAGATTATAAAATCATATGTTTCTAGAGAGAAATGCAATTTAGGATTCTAAGTCATTCTGTGATAGGTTTTGAGTTCATGAGGATTTAATGTTGCATAACAGTACTAGCATTTGAATTAAAATGATAAATTTGAGCTCATGTCTCTCCATTGTATGCGCATATCTGAACTTTGAATAAAATAACTAAGGGTTGTTTCATTCATCTCACTGTTGTGGTGTGTATGATTCTATTTTATCTTTAATTCAAGGAATTAATTAAAATACCTGAATGGGATTATAGGCAGATATGTTATGTATAAGGATTTGATAAGTAGTATTGAGTTAGAATACATACTGATGAAATTGTAATGCAATATTGTCAGGGACCTTATATGTCATGTTTTTCATCTGTTATAGACCTTTAAATGCTTATAAATTTGACTCCCTAATGGATGTGTGGCACTGATCTAGGTTGCATTCATTCGTGTGATCCAATATTAGTTTGTCTTTTCCTGGAACTTGCTACAAATTTCAAATCAATGACTATTTGATATATTATGGATTGTGTTGTAGTCATACCATGCTCCATATAGTTGATATTGTCGAAGAATAGCTGATTTTTTTCAATATTATCTTATTGTGTTGAGCTATTAAGTGGGATTATATGTTATTATTAATGTTGTTTATGATAATGGTGCAGAGGTTGTAAACACATTAAGGGATTCCCCTCTCGGGTCTTGTAAAGCCCGAAGTGTAGAAGGTTATTTTAAAGTCCTCATCAGTTGGTCCAGGTCCTTCGAGCTGCCCTCTATTGGAATTGGCAATTCCATAGGTAGATTAGAAGACCAACCTGGTTAACAGCATAAAAAGTAACCAACAAGGTCAATGCCTCCTGCTTTTCCAAATGTTTCCACATCAGGGTCTCCCATTCAGAATCCTGCTCTCACCCCTCCTCTAGAACAAATTGATGAAGAAATTGAGTGCTTTGTTGATCCAACGAAGAGGTAGCTCATACAGAAAATTGATGAATTGTAGACATCATTAAGGATAAGAGAGGAGGGATTTCTTTCAAAGGAAAAGGAGATTGTTACTACTATTTTGGATCACTTAAATGAAGGGGTAGATAGTAAATTACAATCTGTACATTCTTTATATTCTTTGTTGTTGGAAGCAATAAAGAATATTGATAGGGATCAAGAGGTAGTGGTACAAATAATTAAAAATTAGATCCTTAGGGCCAATGATCTGGATATCATGAATAAAGCCTCAAGGTTTGATATAAATAATAGGCCCCAATCATCGAAGCCTACTCATGTGTTAGTAAAATCATTACAAGGGTTTCAAACCCTACCAGATGATTTGAGTATGAAGATTAAAGAGTTGGTAAAGAATTTCAATGATTATGGTAACACATTGTTACCTAATATAATTGATGAGCAAAGAAAAATCAGAACACTCCAACAATAGCAGGATCAAGCAAATAGGGTCATCAATAATCAAATTAAATTAATTTGTGATGACTCAGATTATGATTTGTTGGTGAGTTGTATGGATAAGATTATTGGTACCAACTCATTTTTGGAGTCTTTTGAAAGAGATATGAATTAGGTAGCGATAAAGTATATGCCTTATAGTACAAAGGTAAATGAGGTGATTAATTTTAACTAGCCTACTAATGAAGAATACCAGAAGTGGGTAGCTAAGTATTTGAATGATGATGAGTAAAAGAGAGTGGACTATGGATAGGTGGAAAATCTGATGCTGCAGTTACAACGGTCCAAATTTTGTATTAATGAATTTCTCGGTATGGGTTTCTTGTGGTTTTTGAATCGCATCAACTTTCCTCAGTCGACATGATGAACATGAATATGCTCCAGGATGATTGCAGTTGTAACAATTTTTAGAATATCATCAGGTGCTCTAATCGGCTGGTGACGTGTGTACTTTCTGGCCCAAATCTTGTTTTCTCCTTCATTTTTCTATAAGAAGAATTTCAAGGCCAGAAGTACGGGTTAGCAAGTTAGATAATTTTGATCGAGTCTAGGCAAAGTTGCAAAGCTGATTGTAAAGATCAATGGTTTTAGAGAGAAATGCAATTTAGGTTTTGAGTCACTCTGTGATAGGTTTTAAGTTCATGAGGATTTAATGTTGCATAACAGTATTAGCATTTGAATCAAAATGATAATTTCAAGCTCGTCTCTCTCCATTATATGTGCATATTTGAACTTTGAATAAAATAACTAAGGGTTGTTTCATTTAGCTCACTGTTGTAGTGTGTATGATTCTATTTTAGTTTGAATTCAAGGAATTAATTAAAATGATTGAATGGTATTATAAGCAGATATGTTCTGCATATCCGATAGTTTTAGAGAAATGCAATTTAGGTTTTGAGTCATTATGTAATAGGTTTTGAGTTCATAGAGATTTAATGTTGTATAATAGTAATAGCATTTGAGTTGAAATGAAAATTCAAGCTCATGTCTTTCCATTGTACATGCATATCTAAACTTTGAATGAAATAACTAAGAGTTGTTTTATCCATCTCACTGTTGTGGTGTGTATGATTCTATTTTAGCTTTAATTCAGGGAATTAATCAAAATGCTTGAATGGGATTATAGGCGGATATGTGTTGTATAAGGATTTGATAAGTAGTCGTGGGTTAGAATGCATACTAATGAAATTGTAATGCAATATTGTTAGGGATCTTATATGTGATGTATTAAATATGTTATAAACCTCTAGATGCTTATGAATTTGACTCGTGCAATGGATATATGGCACTGATCTAAGTTGTAATTATTAGTGTAGTTTAGTATTTGTTTATCTTTTCCTAGAGCTTGCTACAAATTGCAAATCATTAACTATCTTATACAATGGATTGTGTTTAGTTATCTCATGCTCCAAATAGCTGATATTGTCTATGAACAACCAATTCTAGTTGATATTATCTTATCGTGTTGAGCTGTTAAGTGAGATCATATGCTATTGTTAATGTTGTTTATAATAATGGTGCAGAGGTTGTAAACACATTAAGGGATCACCCTCCCGGGTCTTGCAGATCCCTAAGTGTAGGAGGATTTTAAATTCCTCGTCAGTTGGTCCAAGTCCTTCGAGCTACCTTCGATTGGAATTGACAATTCCATAGGTATATTAGAAGACAAACCTGGTTACATTGTAAAAAGAACCAACATACACGTCAACCACTGAACAACCACCTCTACAACTGACTTTTTAATCTTTTGTGATCACATGAAACATAAAACACACTAATTTCAAGGTATCACTATTGAAATGTTTTAATTTTTTGACCTTTCAAACATTAAAAAGTACATCATTAAATTAATTATGTAATGGCATAAAAATTAAAAACATCATGAATTAATTATGTAACCACATAAGTCAAATATAATTCTATCAAGAAATTAATATCAAATAGATATTATAATCGCATAACTTATACATTTCAATGTCATTGATCTTCTTCTTGATCAACTCTTTGTCTGTATCATCCGATCCAGATTTAACATTGTAAGGATTGGTCATATCATCATCATCGTCATCGATATCATTTTCGATAATGTCATCATCCACATGGATGTCATCTTCATGAACATTAACTCCTACATCATCATCATCTAGTTCCTCCTCTTTGACATCTTTGTTAGGGACATCATCAACTAACCGTTGATCCTGATCATCATCTACATCATCTTCTAGTTCTTCGGTATCTTCTTCTTCCACCACATTATACTTTACCGGCCTTCCTCTTGGATCATGTCTAACAACAAATGACCAACCCGGTTTACCTGGAACCTCTGAGTAAAATACCTGCTTACATTGACTTGGAAGAACATAGGGCTCATTTTCAGCTTGCTCAATCAACCTTGTATTAACCATGGTAAATCTATTATCATGTTCAATAACAGTTCTCTCAAGATCATTTTCATTCAATTGTAGCCTGTACCATAGGATGACGAACAAAATTAATCTGAAGGACTTAAATTCACACTCAAGTATATCATCCAAAATTCCATAGTATCAATTTTCTGAGACTTCTGGATGTATGTCGCTTCTAGATGAAACATTAGTCACCTGAAAGATTGCAGTTATACAGAATCACAAGTTTTCTTCATGTCATCCAACATTTTGATTCAAATTTACAACCATTGCACCACATAGCCTTGTGGTGTTTCACCTGCAATATGTCAAACATGTAAAAATTATTGCAATATCGTTAGTTGATAAACATATTTATTCTTGGCCGAATGTATGCAAAGAAAAAATCTCAAGATATATATACATCAATATACTTGAAAATAATTAAATAATATGGGTGATTAATATATTTATACGTACCTGTTTATCTCTTAAACCATATGCTAAATCAATTTCCCTTTGTGTAACATTGGAATCTCCATTACGATGAGCTTCTTTAACCAATGAAGCCACACCTTCCCATGTTAATGCACAACCAGATTGTTGACATCGTTCAATCCATATTGTCATCCAATCAAGATTGTTGGCAATGTACAAATGTAGTGCATCCCACTCTCGACCAACTGTACCAAAAAAAATTGAAATTCACAAATGACGTATAATTAGTTAAATACCACAGTATACGACCTTAATTTATAATTGATGTATATTGAAGATTAAAAATTAAATAAGTACAATTTACATAAAAACCATATGTAAAATGTATTCCAATTAATCTCCATGACCATCTTATAATTACCTCTCACTTTCCTCAATCTACCTTTCCCCAATAGGTACTCCCCTTCGAATTTGTTAATGGAGTTGGGATCCCAAATGTGATCTACATGGATCTTTGCTGCAAACTTAGGAAGATATTCACTAATGTACACCATGGTCTGGTATACCATATATCCCTCCACCATAGAACCCTCAGGATGTGCTCTTTGTCTAACCAAAGCCTTCAAAAATTTTAAGTGTCTCTCAACCATCCACATTGACCTTGTGTGTACAGGTCCACACAATTCAATCTCCTCAACTTGGTATATGAGGTAGTGTTCTTGTCTATTGAAAAATGTTGAAGGTAGACACTTTTGCATTTCACACATTAGATGAGGAATTTTTCTCTTCCAATAATTTATATCTTTTTTATGGATTTCTTTAGATGATAGCCATCTACAAGTGATTCAAGGTGCAAATATATTAACAAGATTTAACAAAAATATACAGTATATTACATAACAAGTAAAATAAATGGCAATTATAAGATGTATACAATCAATTAAACAAATCTTGCTACTTACCTCATGTATTTTCCAAGATCATATATAACTTGCTTGACATTGTTGTCAAAGTTGTCTAGGAGAGATAGAAGTAGAACATACTACAACAATTATAAAATGATCTTTTCATTATTTTTCCAAAAGTAGTAAACACAATACACTGAAAAGTGCATGCATTATACAAGTGTATATAACATACCAGAATAATTACCTTAATGAAGGTATGCCAATCATGCATTTTCATCCCTGACCCAAATTCACCTTTCTTTGTTATTATATTGTTTATGTTCGCAGCAAATCCTATAGGAAATCAATTTTTTTGTATGACTTCTTTTATAGCATTGCTTTGTTACTCTGTTAATAACCAAGGAAGGGAACTTATATTAATTTGGTCTCCATCACTATTTAATTGAATGACATTTTTCATTGCATGACTGGCTTCCTGAATGTCACTACAAATTTTGATAATTTTTTCTTTGTCATTCCTTCCATCCAATATGTTCCATAACGTTTCTGTTATATTCTTTCTGATATGCATTGTATCAAACAAATGCACAATTTGTAGCTGCTCATAGTAGGGCAACCTACTAAATTGTCTGGGATAACTTTTCAATCCCTATGGAAGCCGGCCATTAATTCCTTGACGACCTTCATGAAGCATATAAGTTAAAAAAATTAACATCAACAATCATTGTCAATTACAACATGAGTAAACACAACACAATATAAAAATATAAATTCAAAACATATCATATATGATAGATAAACAATTTGATTCAATGTATAACCTTGACGATTAATTCTATTATATTCCAACTTCCATAGGCGAGGTGACATTCTTCGTGGTTTTGATGTAGTCTCCTCTTTCCCATTGAAAAGATGTTTTTCAGTAGTTCGATACTTATGATATCTATGGAGGAAGTGCCTATACTCATCAAACACCTGCTTTCCTAAACTTGTTGAATGACGAGATTTCATCTTTGGACCACAAATTGGACATGCAAATTTTCCCTTTGTTTGAAGACCTGCAAGATGATATATAATTAGATTAAATATGTCAATTTTTATAATTATATATATGATGAATAGATTATTTTAAAAACATGCATGATATCTACTTCATCAAATTAAATATTGTTAAAGTGCAGTTGAATGTCATAACATACCACAAAAATGTGTTAGCCCTGGGGCATCATGAATTGTCCATACAAGCATTGCATGGAATTGAAATTGTCTTTGTCCTATTGTTCTGGAGATGTCATACATAGTGACACCATTCCATAACTTTAGTAACTCGTCGATAAGAAGCTCGATAAATACATTCATATCTTTAACTTGGTCCTTACCTAGTTGAATGAACATAAACATTACATAATTATTATAACTATTTTACTGCAATGTATATAAATTAATGTACATGACTATTGAATGAAAAAAATATATAAGTCATTATGCAATAAATAAGACAAATGAGATGGTACTACATTAAAGAAAATTGATGTAAACAAATACCTAAAACAATCATTGACAACATTATGTGCTCCCTCTTTATTAACATCCATGGAGGAATGTTAGTGTTGATAAAAAATAGACCACACTGAGTAAATAGATCTTAGCTCTCCAAATGGATTGACACCGTCCGCTCCCAATGAAAGTCTGAGATTACAAGGTTCTTCTTTAAAGTGTGGCCATTTTTCCTCCATGTCCCTAAATGCAGAACCATCCGTAGGAATTCAAAGAATGTCATCTCCACTTCTATTTCGTGCATGGCAATCCATCAATTGCACTAAGCTTTCACACTTAAATAATCATTGCATACATGGAATAATGGGAATATAACAAAGAACCTTGTGAGGCACCTTTTTTGTTAGTTGATCTGTTCGATATCTACTAATATGACATTCCGGGCATTCTGTTGCAAATTCCTATTGTTTATGATATATAATATGATCATTGGGATATGCATCTGTTGGTTGATACTCCATTCCGATATCTTTCATAATGGCACATAAATCTTGGTATGAGCGAGGTAAAATATTTGATGGTGGTAACAAAAATTCACCAATCAATCTACAACAAAAAATAATTTGTTCATATAAAGAATATTAATGGTACATATTTCATCCTTTATTTACTAGTGATGAACTAACAACAATTAAAATAGATGAAAAAAGATGACATATATGAAATACCTTAACATCCGTGAGATTGCTATGTTTGATAAACCATTCATAACCTTCAAGTTCAAAATCAACAATACAGCAGAGAGAAGAGTTGTTTCAGAGCCTTCATAAAGGTGCTCGTATGCCTTCTCAAGTATAGGTAAATCATGAACATCATCAAAGTCATCTTGATCATCATGATCAGCTCTGCCACTAAATGTGTCATGGATCAATGTATTCATACCATCATTTTCAATTGTGTTTTCTGGCGCATGATCATCTTCTTCCATAGGATCATTAACTTCATCTTTGATATTCACAGTTCCATGTTCGTTTGCTTGCAAAACCACATTCTCCGAGCCATGATAATCCATATCATCTGCCCTAGCGCACCCCACCTTTATAATAATGATAGAGACAAATAAACCATGATCATGATCAAGTGATTATATATATATATAAAATGTTAAAACAATATAAACATTTACAAATTCAATCAATATAAACACATATAATGAACAACTTACCAATGGACGATAATCATGCCCCCCTTCAACATGACCATGCTGCCTACAATATTTCTTAGCTGTTGTGATTAAAAGTCATCTTGTCTTTAAGCCCTTGTAATTATTGCAAGGACAATAACATTTCCCATCACCCTTTCTTTTCAATCTAGCCCACAATCTATCAAGTGTCTCTTCATTTTGTTCTGGACTAATATTATCTGACATGATTTTTCTTTACCAAGCTTGACTATTTAGATTTTCAAAAAATATCAAACTCACACTCCAATAATTTTTATTCATAGACAGGTAACATAATCTAATAATTTTGATATTTGACACCAAAAAAATTTGGCATGCAACCACCCCTGCAAAAGAGAAGATAGTCTGAAGTTAATGACCCCAAAAAACTCTTTAAAATGCTAATTCCAAAACTTATTAAATTTTGATTTTATTATGATTTGCAACCGTTAAGACTCATAAAATCATAATATTGAACTTGATCACAAAATTCCTACAACAATGGAGATAGTGAGCTAGTAAAAGCAAGTGACCCATTCCTAAGGAGCAACAAGTCAGAATCATCATTGCTAATGTCAATACAGATTTATCCTTTTAGTTAAAAATGCAATGTGTCACTTCTTATGATGAGCTTATCCCTAGGTCCCTCAACATTGAGAGAGCCCTAATAAAAAACAACAGAAACATTGGTAAGAGCATGATTAGGGTACAAATCCTAAGCCTCCATAGAAATATAAACAATAACTATAGCTGATTAGTGAGGTTGCAATACCAGAAAGATTGAGACATTGTAGGTAATAACAAAATCTTGTAATCTAAAGATTGTAGCTAATAACAAGCACACTATGTAGCTTAGTGACATTTGTAAATGCAATCTACGATAAGAAGAATGACAGTCACTTGAGATGTGACAATCAAAAACAGGCTGAGCAGTGACAAGATAATAAAGCTCAAACCTTGCATAGTAAAATGGAGATTTTAACAGTGAGTTTCCTTACCCCCTTGCTGACCTTAAGGGTTTTTCAAATTATTTTGGTAGTGTTAGACAAGGCAAATGCAAACATGGAATGACTGTCCAAATGAAGTAACAGTGGTAATCATAGGTTCAATGTTTCTTCTTAGCCATTAATGTATAATGGAGGTAGTGGATTGCATGTTTGAGCAGTGTTTTGAGACTCATCAAAGATGGGATAATAGTGAATAATACCTTGTGGACTGTGAAGTAGTGTCAATAAGGTTGAAGGATCTTAAGAACTACAATACCATGAAACAATGAGTCCCCTATAGTAAGTAGGTAGTCTATAGGGCATAGTTTGATTTTATAGAAGGATGCTCATGAAAGGAATCTTCAAGTGATAGTGAGTGAGTTGTTTGAGATTACAGTTGAGGGTGCAATACCAGTCTTAAAGGAAGTTAGCAAAGCAGTAAATGTGCAAAAATTGAATCATACACAATAAACAATTCACAATGTTATCTTCCATAATGCCTTGAGTTTGAAGACAAAAATCGTTGTATCTTCATGATGAAAGTGGTGACCTTAATGGTCAATCACTGGAAACCATGATTTTAAAACATGCTATTGTGCTTATGGAGGCAACATTTTAAGCAAGGCAGTGAGTGGTGGTTTGGAACAATGGCAGGTATGAAGGACTTGCTTTATATACATACTATGTAGTCTAGCTTAAGACAACATTCTTAGAAGAGATTGAAGGTGGATTATGGAACTCAAGGGTTACCATGAAAAGGATTAAAGCAAAGACTGAGATCTATTTAAAAGCCACGGTCATGAAGATATTAAAGATGTCACATGCAAAACCCTAGTAGCTAGAGTAATGAATACAGTACCAAAGAGGATAGTGTGTTGGGGCAGATTTAGGAGATCTCCACATTATCTAATTAAAGGGAAATACATCATTTATTTAATTAAAAGAAATCATTCTAAACCCTATATAGGATACATTGATACTTCAAAAGTCTTTGAAAGAATTTGAGATTATGCAAATATATGTCGAGTAACATTCATAAGGTTTATAAAATATTGATCACTCTCTACAATAGCCCATTAAACATGGGTTGTGCTTGAATGCACTACATAATTGATACAACACAACCACTCTGCATTTCAACCAGAGTTATAGGCTCTTTATTGTAGCAAGAGGTAATCACTCTTTGATCATGCTATAATTACATCCTAACTTGTTAAACTTGAAACAACCTGAATGCACCCAATGATGTTTGACACCTTCATTATACAACCTGAACTAAATACATTATATGAGTGCCTCCATTTCTATCACAACATAGCCACATTAAACTTGGGTCACACATGAATGCATCCTGTATTTGTTATAGCACAATTGTGCCACATGACCAATAGAGTTATGGATCACATAATTACAGTCACAAGAATTTTTTCCTTGGTTGTGATCTTATGGTGATTCCACACAACAAAATGTGGACATGAAATTCTCAAAACCCTTAACCTCTAAAAATGAAATCTAATGAGATGTTGCTTTAAAATATGATTTTCAAACCTGAAACTACAAATCTGACTTCACAACTAAATTCTGCAAAAAGACAATGACTACCCCAACTTGGCGATATCTTCTTGAATTTTTTCTGATTTTTCCCAAGAAAATCATCCTTAGTTCTCCACAAACTATCTCAAGTAGAGCAAAACACTATTACAATAAATCAGGCGTGAACTCACTTTCTTTATGTCGGCCACAATTTGATTTTTTTTAATTTTTCATGTTTGTCAAAAATTCAACGAAAATGATAGCCGACATTTCAATGAACCCCAGGTTCATCAAAAATTCGACGAACGTCAAGGATAAACTTTCAAAAAATGGAAATTACACATCAAATTTTACAAGCACCCGACGAACATCGAATTTTACATATTTCATTGGATAGTTTTGTCAGATTTTGTAGTCAAATGTATTAGTGTATCTTTTGAATGAAGCATCCCTTGAGTGGACACCTTTTCTCTTTTGAATGGTTCCTGAGGGACCCTCTTTGAAAGCTTTTCTCTCAAATGAATTATTTGCGTCTAGCTTGGGGGCAACCTAACTAAACCTATTCCATATCTTCGCGTCTAGCTTGTGGGAAACCTGACTAGACCTATTTCATACAATCATGTTTAGCTTGGGAGCAGCCTAACTAGACCTATCTTTTCTGTGATTGTCCTGCAACGCAGCCTGTGGCAGCCACAGGATTCTATGATTTGTCTTGCTATGCAAGACCGAGAACCTATAGAGCTCCTTTACATCCTTATTTGGTGATACGGGTTTTCCTCCTCGAGCAGGGATTGATTTTATCACCTATACTTTATGATACGGGTTTTCCTCCTCAAGCGGGGATTTCTTTTATCACTCTTGCATTCATTTAATTTTTATCTCTCTTCTCAACTTGCGTATACCGGATCGAAGATCTACATCTTCATCCTGAGTATACGCCTTCCTCTCTTCACCTTAGAATTCTTCTATGCGTAATTTCTTAATTTGGGGATGATGCATAGTACTGAGACAACCTTCTACATCGAGGTCTCTTTACTTTGCTGACTCAAATCCTTTAGTGGATTTTTATGTTCTAACGTTGTTTTCTGGTGCAAGTCTTTCTTTTCTAATGCATTTTTGTTGCAGATCTTTAGCCTAGGGGCATACTTCTGTGGTTTGAAGAGCTTTCTACTTCCTCTACAATATCCTTTTGGCATATGATGTTATTTATGTTTCATAGATTTCCTTTAGCATGCATATTAATGTAGATTCATATGCCCGCTAAAGTGGGGGCAAAATGTATAGGCATAAAATTGTACCCCTTGCAATTTCACATACATTATTGCTCCTACTTTAGTGTCCACTCCCTTAGCATCTTGAGCAAGCTCATTTTAGCCCCTGCATTAGCCTTTTTCCCTTCTCATGATGCTCCAACACCTCTTTTTAGTAGCCACCCTTGTATGTTAGTTTGCATCAAACTTTGTGCTTCTTTTGTTTTTGTCATTTTGTAGTGTGATGTGTTTGGACACTAGCACACCACACAGACATCTACATGCCATGCTAGCATCCTGTGACATTTCAATGCTCAAATAGTTGTCTTCGAGCATGCTTGCCACTTGTCTTCACCTTTTGTCGGTGGTAAAGGCTAGGAACACCTTGAAACAGCTCAAGAAGCTTCTTTTCCCTCCTTAAAAGTAGTATTTTTACTCCATTTTCATATTCTAACTCTTCCTCTATTTTCTAGCTCCATTCTTTTAATTCTAGCTTCACTCTAGCTTTGGCTCTAGTCTTCTACACTTCAATTTTTTCTTGCATAGCTTCATATAGCTTGTTGTAGCAACTTCAAGCTCTCTCAAGATCCCTTTACAACACTCTTTGCAGCTCTATTTCCCTTGCTTCATGCTTGTGAGCATCTTGGGATTTCATATCCCTTATCTACTGCATATTTACATTGTGATACAGGTTCTCCTCTTTGAGTGGGGATCACTTTTATCACTCCTAGTTGGTGGTGTGGGTTCTACTCCCAAGTGAGTTTTTCTTTCACCACACACTTTGTTCATTTCTCTCTTTCTCTCTATCTTCTTGGCTGTCCGTGGAGGTGGGAACACCAAAATGGGGGTTTGACTGAGGCAAAACCCTATACAACCCCAACAATTTCTCTAGATCTTATAGACACAGGTATTGAAGATATGTACTAGCTAGAGGCTTCATCACTTGGATTGTTGTAAGTATTTCCTTTCTTCTTCTTGTCTTTGTCATTCCTATTTCACCTTATTTCAGCTTTATCACATTGTCATTTTCCAGTATTTTTGTAATTTCTTAGCAATCGAATTGCTAGCAGTCATTTAGCCATTTTCTGTGATAAATTCACTCTCTGGTCTGTATGAGACACCGACACGCCTCTAGGATTCCAGCATGCTGCACTTTCGTTCGTATTCTGCGTTGACATCCTTTGGCCGAGAGCTTGTTAGTTTCTCCAAAAAATCTTTGTGGCCCACTTTTTCCTATTCTAACACTCTTGCCATTGTTCCTTGAGGTAGATTAGGGTAGTTCACCTCATGGGGCTCTCTAAATAAAGAGAACTCATGAGTAGAAAATCCACTTCTTCTACAAATATAATTTGGAATCTTTTTCTATTTTGATGAAACAATGACTATTTAAAAATTGAAAATAGACTAGAAAAATGGGGGGTGAAAATAAGCAATTGCATATTTTAAAAAATGCCATGTGACCCCACAAATCTCTTTGCCTTTTTCTTACATTTTCCTTATTAATAGTTTTCTTCTTAATACATTTTGGATTACATGTTGGAGCTAAGAAGATACACATGTTTGATATTTTGATCCATTTTCTTTCAGATGTCTAAAAATATTTTCAACACTTTGGATGAAGCAACAAAGATGATGCGGTTTACCTTTCCTTTTCCTCTCTTTGCATATCCTTTCTACCTGGTAATTCTTACGAGACTCATTATACTCATTTGACTATAGAACAAAATACAATTAGTCATGGCCATGTTTTCAAACTTTTGACAACCAAACATTTTGCTTAGTGATGCATCTATCATTTCTTTTTGTAGTGGGTGAGAAGTACTGGGAAGATGGGTTCACATTTTCATCCTGGCAGTGAACTTTTTGTTCCAACTAGGGAGGATGTTATTACATCAATAGTGTGTTGGACTGCAATGGTGGCTTTACTTGCAGGACTCTCACTTTTTATGGGTCCTGCGTTGGTTTTGAAGCTCTATTTTATTCCCTATTAGGTAAGTACTATTTGTTTCAGAAAGATTATTCAATCTTTTATTGCATGGGAGATTATTCAATCTTTTATTGTATCTCAAGCCTTATCTCATGTTTTTGGTTAGTTGTATGTTCCAGGGTTTTTAAACTAGAAAATTGGGTTTACTTTTACCATTATGCTTGCCTTCTTCCATCCCCTGTTTAAGCTGCCTTGATAGGGTAATACACTTTATGGAACTTAGTTTCATTTGAATTCTTTGGCATCTATCACAATATTAACTAATGAAATGTGTCATGTGGCTCAGAATTTTGTAATGTGGTTGGATCTTGTAACATATTTGCATCACCATGGTTATGATGAGAAACTTCTGTGGTACAGAGGTAAGGTACAGATTGTGTAAATGTCTTGGCATTTTCATTATTATTTTTGAATGTTTTATAATAGGCACTAGCTACCATGCAGGAATGTAACTATCTTAGGGGAGGGCTAACCACCATTGATCGAGATTATGGTTGGATTAACAACATCCATCATGATATTGGAATGCATTTTGTACATCACTTGTTTCCTCAAACGCCTTACTACCACTTGGTGGAAGCATTATGTATGTTCTCTTTTGTGTTCAACAACTATTAAATTATTTGATGAATTAAATCCATTAAGCTTAACTACTTGATACTTCTCATCTAAGTGTGGCTAACAGTTTTTGGTTTTAGCACTACATATAATTATGGAAAATAGCTTACATATGATGTTTGTGTGGTTATGAATGTATCAAAATATTACTGATATTTGAGTGATCAATTCATATAACTAGTATGAGTTAAATGGAAACTAATTGAAGTATTGATCCCGATGCATAGATTGAATCAATCAAGCTTTTACTTGGGAGATACTATCAGGAACCTAGGAAATCTAGTCCTTTTCCATTTCACTTGTTGAAGCCCCTGCTGAAGAGTATGGCAGAGGATTGCTATGTTAACAATGAGGGAGATATTGTCTTCTATGAAACAGATCCCAAACTTAGGAAATATGAGACATGATGTTGGTGCATGCATGAATATGGAAAAGTATTGTTTATTTATGACATCCAACCCCAGCTATATACTGACTAGTGCCCCAAGTTTTGAATGATTATTAATGTACATTTCAACAATTTTAAAAGTTACTAGCATGAAGAAAAACCTCATTGGTTTTTGGTGCTTTTCAGAAAGAATATGGAGAAATCAGCATCTTACTATATATTGGATGGATTTTTTTTTTTTTAAATCCATTTGTATTGGCATATTTTAGTTTCCAAGTGCTTGAAAATTTTCAATGATATCAAAAGTTGAATGTATTTTTCACATTGAAAAGTGCATGTCATTCTATATATTAGCATAGGCTTTACAATAACAGATCCAATATTGTATTGGAGAATAGTACTTGTCCAAGATTCTTGAAAGTCTTTAAAGATTTGAAAATTTGAAGAAATTCTTCATTGGCATTGTTTTATTTATGATATTTGATCTTGGCTATGCATTAGTCTAGTGCCCCAAGTTTTGAATTTCTTTGTATTAATATATATTTTTGGATGATAATTCATTTATGTTCAAACCAAGAAGTTTGTAATAAGGAAGCCCAAATTAGTTTTTGGTGCACTTTAGAGAGAATGTAGAGAAAATTTTTTACCATATATTGTACATTTTTATGAGAAATCCATATTTTGTTGGTGCATTTAAGTGTGTGCCCATAACAACGCAAAGACTTCAATGATTTCAAAATGAGAATTTATTTTTTTCATGAAAAAGTGCATTTCATACTATATACTAGTAGTGGCCTTGTTGAATCAATATTGTAACAGGCCATAGTGAGTGTTTAAGATTCTTTAAAGTTCAGAAGCATTTCAAAAATTGAAGATATTCTTCTCAATATCGGATTAGCATTCTTTCCTTATGATATTTAACCCTAGCTATATACCTACTGAGATGTGGCTTTATTGGCTTTCTAATCTCTAGATTTAGAAATTGTTATTTTCAAATACTATTAAAAAAAAATAAAATTAAATTGACTATTTAAAAATAAGAGAAAAAATAAATAGTCATGGGATCACCAGCTCCACAAAATGCTCTTTAAAATGTTGAGCAGTGGTTGCTAAAAAAATTCAGATATATTTTATTTTTTCTAACCTACATAAACAACACAAAGAGAGTGTATTTTATAGAGGTTGCAACCTCTAAATTAAAACAATTCGCAACCTTGCATGAAGTGCTTTAAAATTAAAAATTGTTCATGTTTTTCATTACAAAAACTTCATGCAAACTATATCTAGAAAACTATCTCATGGCAGTGAAGGCATGTCAACAGAGGGCTCACCACTAAGAACTTGTTTCATCCATCTTGGGTTTTCAATCTTAAGTGTTTCTCATAGGAATTGAGACCAAAAGCAATTAAATATCTCCTTCCTAGTTGTGGGTATTATTGGTTTTGAAGATTGCCTTTATACCAGAGGGTAAAAGAATATTTACTCTAACAGGTTTGGCTAACTATTGAATAGAGGTTGCACAACACTTGGTTTAAGAAAGGCCAGATCTAGAATATCTCCCTCATTGTCCAATCGTATTCATTGTTAAAGCTAACAAACAATATAAAGATGCACTAAACAAAATTTGGTAATTGAGAAGCAAAATGTAGTTTGTAATGGTCAATTTCTTTAGGGAAGTCAAAATACAAATCCCAACAAATAATTTTCTAACATCCATATAATAGTTAATATTAATCTCTTCAAGATTACATAAGTTTGAAAACATTTATAGACTTAATTTTTCGTTATCACTACTGCAAAAAAACAATGATATCTTCTTGAGACTTTCTTTAAAAGATTGGAAATGATCTTTAAGAGGAGGGACATTCAAATTTTCAAGCCTAAGGTACTTCAACTTTGTCAATGAACCAAAAGTTTATATGCCACCAAGTGTATTGTGAATGGATGTCTGGTTGATTATGATGAGAACTTTCAATTTAGGAATTCTCTTCAAAAGTGTTGGAAGAAGATAATTGTTTCTAGTAAATATGATTATAAGAGCCCAAGCCTTTGGAAACTCAGGCCATCAGCCCAATTTCATTATCTCTGCAAAAGTATACATAAAAAAATGTATAAAATAAATAGGCATTAGTAACGAGCTACACTAATTTGTGTGAAAATATATATGAATATCAATAAACTGGTTTGAAGCAACAAACTTGGGCAGATGTTAATAATATCAATGACTTCAATTTTCTTAAGTGTGGCCTAGTTAGAAAATGAATCTAAAGTCAACCTCTTGCATATATTTTGAGATTGGTTATTGTCTGCACTATTTTCCCAATAAATAGCTAACTTTTGCATGATATCATGTTGAACTACATATTGCTCACAGGCGCAATCATCTGAACGATCTCTAAGACAATAAAATGCATTCAATTTTCAAAGTAAAAGATATGTAGCTCTTTCTACTATTAAAGAAAGAGTAGTAGCACTTCAATTATTAGAAATATGAATTGAAATTAATGAAACCAACAACTATTTAGATTTTACAAAAAGATATAGCAAGACCTATTCTTTTTGTTTGTTAACTTTAAATCAAGATTGTGACTTTATATATATATATATAAAGTCACAATCTTGATTTAAAGTTAACAAACAAAAAGAATAGAATATATATATATATATATGTTTGTTACAATTTTAAGCTTGACTACAATGAAAATCTAACATGAGACACTTACCCCACATCATTATTTACCATGCTCAACAAAATTTCTTCTTCTATTATAGCCAAATTGCTACAAGCATGACTCGGAGTTATGTTGCGAAGGTAAAATGAAATACCAAATAGGGTATCAACATGGATTTCTTTTATCTTAGGAAACAATATCAAATCCAAAAAGCATTGTTTCACATCATTATCAAGCTTATCTATGCTCAATGCTAGGCATTTGAGAACACTATTTCCATGCTTATCATCGATGCGTCCTCCTTTTGAAAGCTTCGTATGGGCATGTTTCCAGCATTCCTCTTTCCTCTCTTTATATAGAGAACATGCAACCCCCTCCAATGCAAGTGGTAACCCTTGACATTATTTTGCTACCTATTAATAAATTTCACACAAATTCAATTAAACAATACCATCTCATCATATAGTGGTCAAACAAAGAATGGTCATCAATCTACACAAATTTGACTAAAGAATATCATGAGAAATTCAATGAACTTTAAGATTCATTAAAATGAATGGTTGAACTCACACATAGACATAAGTGTACCTGTTGGACTAGTGTCTTATTATATCCTATCTCTGGGATGCTTGTTTTCTCAAAATCCTGATAGCAAAAGAGGTACAAAGCATCTTCATCTCAAAGCAAAGGAAAATCGTAAGTGTCATCAAGCCATTCAATAGTCCTCCTAGACATCACAACAATCTTTTATCCATTTGCTTCAAAAAAAAAATCTTTAAGATGAAAATTATCAAGCCACAAGTCATCTAACACGATGAGAAATTTTTGTGTCTTCCTATTACTAAGCCAATCCTTAAGCTGTGCACGAGCATCTTTAATGCTTTTAAAATTAGGTGCACATAAGGGCCTGGTAATCCCCACCCATATTCTCTCAAGAATATCGATTTCTGATAACTCTAAAATGTTGTGATAAAGGATCTTGTCTCCAAATCGTTAGAAGAAACAATAGATGAATGAATAATGAGAAACCAACATGAAATCCACTTTCAACAAATAAAAAAAATTATTTACTAATTCATTTAACAATCATAAATAGACTTATTTATTGATTCATTGAATCTGTACTGCATTTGATTGTTTATTTTATTGGATGCAGTAGCTAACAAAGATAGTTTATGCCATATTCTCCCACCATTGTCTCTACAATGCATATTTTAGAAAGCCCCCTCCATGAGACCCCGACCTTAAGGAAGGAATCACATTCCCCCTAACCTAAGCGTGTGATTATATGCTAAAAAAAATTCTTACGCATTTTCTAGGAACCGGGATCAAAAGCAAATAAACATCTCTTTCTCAATTGAGGGTATTACTTGTTTCAAAGATGGCCTTTATCCCGGAGCCGAAGGTAAATGAATTTCTACTCTACCAGGTTTGGTTAACTGCTAAAAGAGGTTTCCCAACCCAAAAATTTCCTAAGAAAGGCCCCCTAAAATATTTCCCTCATTCTCCAATCAAATTCTTTTTAAAGCTAAAAACCAATATAGAAATAGATTGAACATAATTTGGAAATTGAGAAGAAAAATACAATAAAGGGAGTTAGCACACCTTTCACTTTTGGATCTCTACAGAGAGTAGCAACGAAGTTTGGTTTGCCATAGCCACCCATTGTTCTCACTCCTAGCTTATTAGCATTCTCTCTAAATAACTATGTCTTCAACTCCTGTAATCAAACATCCAAACCCAATAAAATTTCAGGTGGATCTAGAATGTGTGAGCCTGAGACAATCTCTCCACCACACAATTTCACAAACCCTTCACCCAAACATGCTAGAAGAGTATCCATAGATAAACACAATAGATACAGGAGTGGAAAGGAAGAAATATTTAGTACAATGATGGCGCACAAATTCAGTTAGTTGGACCTCTATTTCTGAACTATTCTTTTGTTTTAATGAATGATGATTGCATGTATGTAGGCATTGAATTTGATGGCATGTGTGGCTATATATATGACATTTAATTTTTATTTTTTTGATAAAAGGCAAGGAGCCTATATATATATATATATATATATGTTTGTGTAGACATCCAAATTTGACCACTTCCATATGGTCAAAGCCGTCTCCTTAATCATCCATTTGCTCATTTAAATCATCCTCTTCGCTGGTATTAATTAAATCATTCATTTAATTAATATTTTGGTATCTTACATAAGGTTTCCCAAAGTATTTAATTTAATAAATACTTTTCCCCTCTTTCCTCTCTAAATTAAATAAATGCATCACTTTATTTAATTTAGTCATATTATCTTTTGGAATTTTAAATTTATTTTTAAATTCCTTATTTTCTCTCTCATTGTCAGATCCTCCAACTTTTGCAAGTTGGCCTTTAATCCCTCTTAGCAATCTAACCCTCTTTCTTAGTCATAATTAATTTATGATTAAGATATGCACACCCCTAATCATCATTAGGGTCACATCCTCCATAATTTCCCACTTGCCTCTAATGTGTCATTAATTAGTCTAATCAAGTACTTGCACAACCTTAATCACCTAATTACGTCATCTCTAATCCCCATATCATTTATGGAATGTGTCCTTAGTCAACTTCATTAAAAGCTTTCACTTTTTGAACAAGGCACTCCATTCCCTATGTGAATTTTTAATTCACATTTAATCCCCCAATGCATTTAAAGGAATTTTAAATTCCTTCTCTCATCCCCATGAGAATATTTGAGGAAATTTTAATTCCCCATATGTCCTCTCACCCACATGGGGATAAGTACCTCATTTATAAGGAGATCTTTTCCCAATCCCAAGGTACTATGTACCCCATCCATGTCATGTACTACCACTCCACCTCATGTCCACTTCACCTTTTTGAGCTACTTCACATGCCACATGTCAAAATGTGAGGGCTTGTGAGTTCTCAACTCACCTTAGCCCTACATCTTGATCTTGGTGGCTTAATCTTGACCGTCCATTTTCCTAGAGATTTTCAAAATCTCTATAAATACCCCCTCTTTTCTCTCATTTTGGGAGAGATCATTCATTGTAGCCAAACTCTTGCAAAAAATTTCTAGGAGCCATACTTAGCCATTTTTCACACTTGCATCCACTTTCATCCATCCTCATATCATCTCATGCATTTACATCTTGTGCCATCCAAGGAGCATACAACACCAAAGATTGAAGGACCAACCAAATGATCGATTTGAGACAAGGTAAAAGGTTTCATTTTGTCATCTTTATTTTGTATTGAATCCAACTAAGCTAATCTTGAAGTGTAGGGTGTCTTTTATTGTTATTTTTTTTTCTCTTGTTTGTTGTTCATTTTCTAGCACTTAAATTCACCCTATCACATTTCTGGCACGCCCGGTGGGACCCACAAACGGGTCTCTTGATTTCACATTTTCTACTTTTTTTAATTTTTGTAGGTACAGGTTACAAAGGGGTAGACCTAACCTACACAGGGGCAGATTTGACCTTCTTAGGGCGGACTCGACTTACACGGGCGGACCTGACCTGACAGGCAGGTGAACCCGGCCTCCACAGGTGGACCTGACCTTTTCCAAGGGCGGACCTGCCCTCCACAGACCTCAAAAGTTGTTTTTGGAAAAAATTTCACAGAGGGGTGGACCTGACTTAACAGATAGCTGGATTTTCCTTCACAGACAACCGGATTTTCCCTAGACAACATTTTTCCAGAAGGTGAAATTTCACTTTTTAGCAATCTTTTTGGCTATTTAAGGGTTTTTAACCCCTAATTTAGGAACATAGTTTAACTAGGAGGGGTCAATCAACTTTGTTTGCCATGTTTGTGGGTGAGCTATTTGGCGTATCCAATCCACTTACGCCATTTGACAATCCTGGGTGACGAGAAATCGTAGCTTACCACATCCTTTGAGTCCACCCTTTTTATTTTTCATAGTGGGACCTACTTGGGGATTTCATCACCCCAAGGGAAGATTCTAACCACACGTACCAGTGGGGTATATAAAGGGGGGAGAGCAAAAGCTGTACTTCAATCCAGTAGCGTTGTAATTGGAAAAGCATTGGGATGATGTCAAGAGTTGGTGTGAGCCTTTAAGGTTCCTGACTCACACTTGTAACGGGTTGGTATTCACGGTTTGGGCCTCACGTACCGGGTGTATATTGAGGACTCCCTAGTATCCATGTTCATCCTATATCAAAGGACTTTGTCGACCATACCCTTTCTACTAGACTTAGGCTTGTGATTGTCTGAATTGTCTTCTTGTGTGAAACCAGTGATTGTCTGATTTATTTCACTCAGCCATAGCCTTTTGATTGATGATTGATGTGTTTTGAGTCCTTTTCCTTAGTCCTTTTGTTAAAAATCAAGTCAAACCTATAGACAAATGGATTTTCCCTCACAGACAGGTGGATTTTCCCTAACAAACAGCCAGACTTGACCTTTGCACAGTTGGATTTGCCCTCCTTTGTCAAAAATTTTGCTCCCTGGGCAGACCTAACCCATCCAAGGGTAGACCTAACCTCTAAACCAGTCCTTTGGATTTTGTTTTAACAAAATTTGACCAACTTTTGCTCCTTGGGCAGACCTAACCTTTTCCAGGGGCAGACCTAACCTTTGACCCACCCCTTTCAGGCCTGTTTTGATAAAATTTGACCAATTTTTGCTCCTTGGGCAGACCTGACCTGTTGACCCACCCCTTTCAGGCCTATTTTGACCAGATTTGGTCAAATTTTTCTCCTTGGGCAGACCTGACCCATCCAAGGGTGGACTTGACCTGTTAAACCAATCCTTTGGAGCCCGTTTTCTCAAAATTTGACCAATTTTTGCTCCTTGGGCGGACCTGACCAGCCAGGGGTGGACTTGACCTATTAAACCAGTCCTTTGGAGCCTGTTTTCTCAAAATTTGACCAATTTTTGCTCCTTGGGTGGACCTGACCCATCCAAGGGTGGACTTGACTTGTTAACCAGTCCTTTGGAGCCTATTTTCACAAAATTTGACCAATTTTTGCTCCTTGGGTGGACCTAACCTATCCAAGGGGGGACTTGACCTATTAACCTAGCCCTTTCAGGCCTATTTTGACCAAATTTGACCAATTTTTCTCCTTGGATAGACCTGACCTTTGACCCACCTCTTTCAGGCCTGTTTTGACTAAATTTGACCATCTTTTGTTCCTTAGGTGGACCTGCCCTTCACAAGGGCGGACCTGACCCTTGACTAGTTGAATTTTCTGCTTTGTCATTCGAGACCCTCGTTTCACCGTCTCAATCACTCGTCTCCCCATTTCGAACATCCGTACACTCGTTTCAGGAATCCATTTGCCATCCTAAAAAATTCATCCCCTCAGTTTGTGCATCCATTCACCCATTCAAAGTCCTCATTTACCCATTTCGAACCCACGTTATGATTATCGTTTCCATGTTTCTGACCATCGATATTCCATTGAAACCTCGTTAGAGCAGTTATCCAAATTGACTTAGGTGTTCATCTCTAATCGTCATCCATCAAAACCAACTTCGAATCATCATCTATCCTAAGTTGGTCATCCTTGTCAGCCCAATCAATCCACTTCTATCTCAAGTTGGATTTGGTGTCGTTATCATACATCCCCCCTTTAATTGATTAATCAACACCTAGCATTACCAAGGATCACTCTTGAACTTGGTTTCAGATTCTGATCACTATTATTCATCCTAATCAATCATCAATCCAAATCGAATTGTTATATCATCCAATTCAGATTGAATCATTATCTACCAATCAACAAAATCCACTTCGATCAAATTAAATCAATCTCATCAAGCCCTAGCCTCAACGGCTAATCAATCATCCAATCAAATCAATCTTGACAAGCCACATCCTTTTTGGCTAATCAATCATCAATCCTTTCATCACCAAGGTCATCCTAGTCCATCATATCATCTTGCATGCCTGTTCAGACCCAGTCACAAACAAGGAAAATGGTTGAACAACAATCCCAACCAAACATCCCTCAAGATCCGAACAACATAGCTAATGCCTCACTAGACCCCAATAATAGTGTGAACATCCCTTGGGACCCACACAATGGAACATCATCACAACCCAATATCGATGGTCAAAACACATCACCCCCCGGGGATGAAAACATGGTCATTCAACTTGAAATTACATTTGAGGAACACTTTAGTAACCTGATCAATGTGCAAATGATAGATCACCTTCTTGAAAAACATGGCGAAGAAATCTTGGCTCACTTAATTGACAAGGGTGTCAAACTACCATCAAGTATCGACCTATCCAAGTATGGTGATTCCACACCTAATATACCCCAAGGTTCACACAACGCACTAGGTAGTTCTTACGTCCCCAATATTCCTCCCGTAGAAGGTTGGCATCAACCTAAATTCGGCAATGCCATTCTGTATCCCATTAGCAATCCCCTACATCCCTCAATCTCAATCATAGGAGCTCCCCAAGCCACTGATCCCAATGATCCTTTTTCCTTTGGCATACCACAAAACGTCCCGCAACCACAACCACTAATGCTACCGACACCACCCCCTTCAAATCCACCTCCTGTCAGCACTGGGGGCATCCCTTTCACTACATTACCTCCACCTTCCAAGGCCATAAACTTTCCGTCGCCTTCATATGCATCTCCACAGCCCCCCAATCTAATCTACCACCTCTGGATATCCCCTTCAGTACCCAACAACCTCCCTTGCAAAACCCCCTTACGTTATCTCAGCCGCCCCAACAACAACAACTACTATTTTCCTCACAACAACCACCATACTAGCCGCAAAACAATCCATCCCGACCTCCCACTTAGACCATATCCCCCTTCCTCGCATCCATCCTACGACCGTGAGCTCAAACACAATACAACATCCTGTCTCGGCCCACACATCTCACATCACATCAGCAACCACCACAACATCATTATTACCAACAACAATCCCAACAACAACCACCTTATGTGGCCTCCCAACAATCATAGCAATACCCCCAGTATCAATAGGTCAACCCGCAACATCACATCCAAGCTCCTCAACAACCTACCTCACATTTTTATCAAATGAATCCGTACTATACCTCACAACAACAACCCACGTATCAACAAAATCCCTCAGCATACCAACAAGGGATGTCATCACTCCACCATCCAAACCCATACCTCAACAAATTGACACTTTCTTAGCAGGATCCTTTATCATCCTACCATCTATATCCGTCCAACCCGCCACTAGTCAACTCAGATTTGCTAGAAATTAAAGCTGCTTTGAAAGATCTTCAGGCAGGGACTGGAAAACAATCATTCAAATTTGAGGACATATGCCCATATCCATTTGATCCCTCCATCTCATTGATCCCCTTCCCTAAACATTTTGAAATACCAAAATTCAACAGATATAGGGGGAACAAGGATCCCAAGGCCCACTTATAGGAGTTTTACTCCTAGTGTCAAGAAGTTATGCACAACAAAAATTATCTCTTGCATTGTTTCCGCAGAGCCTGACAGGCATTACCCTAGAGTGGTTCATGACCCTCAAAAGAGGGTCCATAAAATCTTCTGCGAACCTATCAAGAAATTTTGTCTCCTACTTCTCCTTCAATTTGGAGGACACTGACACCTTAGATCTCCTCAAAGAGAAACAACGGGAGGGGGAAACCTTTTCTAGCTATCTTCAAAGGTGGCATGCGTTGGCAAGCTAAATGAAGAACCCTCTAAAAGAAAAGGATATGGTCACCCTCTTCATGGAGAACTCTCATCCCGACATGGCTCATAACTTTAGGTTACATTATGTCACCACTTTCGCGTAGCTAGTGGAAAAGGGACCTATCCTTGAATGTGCCCTTGTTGCCAAAGGGCACATCAAATTGATAACCAGGATAAGGAAAGGTCATTCACTGACAAGCCACATTTTTGGAACAAGAACAAGAATGCAGTAAATGACGGCGTCACTAATACTAACCATGTCTAAGTGGCTAATACATCCCAAAGACAACAACCATCCGTACCTAACACCATATCTATACCACAGGGGGCACCTCATCCTCCTCAATAGTCAAATTAGAACAACCAGAGGAACACTAAACGTCAGTATGCTCAATTAGGAGAACCCCTGAGTGTTGTCTTCAATAAATTGTTACAGATCAATTATCCAATCACGTATCCTGTCACCAAGCCACTTGACGAATCCAAACCCAAGCCTGCATGGTTTAGGGAAAATGAATATTATGAGTTCCATAAAATCAAAGGACACTCTTTGAATAAGTGTCAAGGTCTAAAAAACTATGTCCAAGATCTCATTGATTGAGATATCAAGGTTGACACCAGTCAAGCTTCGTCATCCAATGCTCAATTGTAGATATATCAAAATGCCTTTCCAAACCATAATCAAGGAGCGAGCACCTCCAGTAGCAATCCACAAGACAACAAGACAAATAACATAAGCTATAAGAATGTACCCCTCAATTATGAGGGTATTATTCATTACATTGAGTAGGTAGAACCATGTGTATCTATGATACATGTCAAAGCCAAAGACCCTCAGTGTGTTGTTACTACATGACAAGCCCACATCACTATCCCTGCGGCCTTTGTACCTGCCCAATTAGCTCCTGTAAGCTGTCAGTACAACATCCTTGATCACTTAGGAAAGACCCCCACTCATATCTCCATCTTGGATTTGCTTAAGTCTTCTCCTGTACATCAAGAAATCCTCAACAGAGCCTTGTAGGAAACCCATGTACCTAATGACATCGACCCCACACGATTCCAAGCTTTGGTAGGACACCTAGCTTTATCTTATCAACTCCACTTCAGCCAAAATGACATGCCAAATATCGATGTCAATCGTAATCTCCCCTTGCATATTGAAGTCGTGGTTGCCAACCATAAAATAAAAAGGGTCTTGGTAGATAATGGCTCTGCCCTCAATCTGTGTACTCTAAAATTCATAAAACTAGTGGGGTATACTCAAGCAGATTTAAGCAATCAGATCATCACGATCAAGGCCTATGATAATACAAAAAGGAATTTAGAGGGAATTATTAGTCTTCCTATCTAAGTGGGACCCATGGTTCATTACACTACCTGTTATGTCCTTGATCTGGACTTTCCGTATAACCTCCTCCTTGGCTACCCATGGCTCCATGCTATGCAAGTCGTCACCTCCACGTACCATCAGTGTCTAAAATTCCTGGTCAATGGACAAGAGGTCACCATTTATGCTGGCCCCCAACCATTTGAATATTGTCGTGCTTTAGAAGCATCCTTTCCCCATTTACATTATTATCCTGGGGTCAAAATGGGGGTATCTCAATCATTATCCGCTAATCCACCCTCCACCATGACAACCACTCCATCTTCCACCACTAATCCTACAGTCCCAAAAGTCCAGATCATTGACAAAGGGTGTGGTGAATATGAAATACATACTACTCTTAATATAGAAACCATGCCATTGTCACCACACGAGTATGGTCAACCTTCACATGCTACTCCAAAGGAAGACAAGACTGTCACCTTTAGTGGTAAAAACATCCCTACCACCACTTTCAGGTCTCCTAGTATCAAGATAGATGCACCAGAAGAGGATATAAGCCAATGGGTCTACCGAGAAGAACCTCAACCAAATCCTCCCCTAAAGGAATATTTTTAGGAAGCATATCCTTGGTCAGCTAAGTTTGCAGAAAAGTATAACTACCAAGGTAGGGGCCTAGGTAAAGAAGAACAGGGGCGGTTGCAGCCTATTGATACATCAAAGCTACCAAAGAACATAGGCATCAGATAGGACAAAAAGTAGAAAGGCCCTGCAACATCATCTAATACTTCCAATAGTGTTGTCATGGGTGATAGCTCATTGGAAGACATACTCGAGGAGCAATCCATCATACGTGCATACGATGACGTCGATCACACTGATCTATCATCCATGTTTGAATGCCTATCCATATCCACCATTAACCTATCCCTTCACCATCCTGAGCTTATTGATTGGGACCTACTTAATAGCACACCTGTCAATATGTCTGTGGATGCATATGTCGACCTCATGGGATTGGGGGAGGATGAACACTCCAGTCGCAAAAATAAGAATAAGAAAATTAAAAAGTGGTCATCTAGTGAAAACCTCCCCGAGGCACTTCCTAACCTTGAAAAAGTAAAAATAAAGGACGCATCTAATGGAAAAAACCTCGAAGAGGCACTGGAAGATGGAGATGTTCATCTTCCCCTTGTGGGAACTCATTTATCTACTCGATCATCCATTCTAATCGAAGAGACTCAAGAAGTTAATTTGGGTATTACTGAAAATCCTAAGATCACATATGTAGCTAAGTCACTCTCATAGCAAGAGTATCTGGTCATCGTATAGCTACTCCAAGAGGGAATCATTAGCTTTGCTTGGTCATATTTAGGCATGCTAGGCTTAGACCCCACCTTAGTGGTTCATCATCTAGACATTCACCCAAATGCCAAGCCTATCAAACAGAAGCTCCACAAGATGCATCCACAAGTAGCATTGTTAGTCAAGAAGGAATTGGAGCAGTTACTAGATGCAGGTTTTATCAGACCAATTGACTACTCTAAGTGGATCTCCAATATAGTACCAGTTGCCAAACCAAATGGAGACATTCAGATCTACACAAACTTCAGGGATCTTAACAAGGCCTACCCAAAAGATGACTTCCCTCTGCCCAACATTGACATGTTGGTCGACCTCACAATAGGACATGAGATGCTATCCCTTATGGATGGATTCTCTAGTTATAATTAGATTTGAATTACACCTGAGGACCAACATAAGACCTCCTTCACAACACCTTTGGGTACTTTCTGCTACAATGTTATGCCCTTTGGTCTCAAAAATGTGAGGGAAACATATCAAAGGGAAATGACGGTCATCTTCCATGACCTCTTTCATATCATCATGGAGGATTATGTCGATGACTTGTTAGGGAAATCCATAACACGAGCAAAACATCCTATCGTCCTGAAAAATATCTTTGAACGGTTGGAGCATTACAAGTTACGGCTAAATCCAAAAAATTATTTCTTCAGTGTCACGTTAGGAAAGTTGTTGGGTTTCATAGTCTCTAGAAGGGGTATTGAGGTTGATCCTACCAAGGTGAAGGCTATCTTGGACATGCCACCCCCACATAATCTGAAACAGTTAAGAAGCCTCCAAGGGAAGATGCAATCCATTCGTCGATTCATAGCCCAGCTCGCGGATAAGTGTCAGCCATTCACTCATCTCCTGAAGAAAGAATCCACCTTCTGATGGAACCAACAGTGTTAAACAGGTTTCAATAAGATCAAATAATACTTAGCTCATCCCCCGATCTTGATGCCACCTATTCTAGGGAAATCGCTCTTGCTGTATATCTCTACCACTTCAGTCGCGTTGGGGGCATTGTTGGCACAACATAATGAATCATCAAAAGAGAGGGTGTTCTACTACATCAGTCGGACATTGCTCAGCTATGAATTAAACTACTCTCCCATGGAGAAGGCCTGCCTCGCACTAGTCTTCAGCACACAGAAACTCTGACACTACATGCTTAGCCATCCAATCAAATTAATTGCTAAAATTGATCCATTGAAGTATTTGTTATCTAGAACCACTCTGACTGGCAGCATGGCCAAGTGGGTCATGCTCCTAAGCGAATTTGACATAGAGTATGTGGAGTGGAAAACCATAAAGGGACAAGTCATAGCTGATCAGTTGGCCGAGGCACCATTAGTAGATGCTTACCCCTAGACACTGAATTTCCAGACGAAGAAGTTTACACAGTTACAGAAGCACCAGCTTGGACACTGTATTTTGATGGCTCATACACTCATAATGGATCAGGCGCAGGGATTTTATTAGTTACCCCTCAAGGTGACTACATTCCAAAATCATTCAGGATAGTATTCCCATGTACCAACAACATCGCAGAGTACGAAGCCCTCCTCACCGGCCTCCAAATTGCAAAACAGTGGCATATAACTCACTTGAAAGTCTTTGGTGATTCATTATTAGTCATCAAGCAAGTTAATGATGAATTCCTCACAAAGGATGATAAGGTGTTACCCTACAAGTGCATGGTGGATGATTTCAAGAAATATTTCACCTTCATACAATTTGACCAAATTCCTCAAGTATAGAATAAAGCAGCAGATGAAATGGCCACTATCGGTTCCCTGATTGACATGCCTAAGGACCAAACAGAATGTGAGTTCCTTGTCGAACAACTTTTAATTCCAACGTATAATTTTCCTAAGACTGATATGGTGTGCGATATTGTAGGTCCTGCCTCCCCCTGGTATCAGGACATATATACCTATCTCCATGATAATATCCTACTACCAGACCTCACACGGAACCAACAAAAATCCTTTATTCAATGTTCGGCCCATTACATTATCATCGGTGATACACTTTATCGTCATGGGTATGATGGGATCCTCCTTAGGTGTCTGAATGAGACCGAATCCTGCACAACACTAACAGAGGTACATAGTGGTGTTTATGGAGCTCACTCAAATGGTATGGCCCTGGCCAAAAGGATTCTCTAAGCTAGATATTATTGGCCTACACTAGAGCATGATGCTTGTGAATTTGTGAAGAAGTGCCTTCCATGCCAACAACATGCAGATTTGATTCAGGCTCCAACATAGGATCTTTAGCCCCTCCTAGCACCATGGCCCTTCTCTCAATGGGGTTTCAACTTGATTGGCAAGATTTACCCACCATCATCCAATGGCCATACATTCATAATCACTACCACTGAATACTTCACTAAGTGGGTGGAAGCAATGCTGCTCTCTCAGATCACCAGTATTCAGATCTCAAAGTTCATCCTTTACCATATTCTCTGCAAATATGGTATCCAATCCACCATCCTTTCCGATAATGGAAAAACCTTCAAAAACCAAGCCATGAAACACCTCTGTGACACCTTTCACATCTAGCATTGTTGGTCAATGCCTTATTACCCCCAGGGTAATGGTCAAGTAGAAGCAACCAACAAGACCCTCATCTGCATCCTCAAAAAGGTTTTCAATAACACCGGTCGAGATTGACACCTCCATATTCATCCCACCCTCTGGGCATATCGCACCTCCATCTGCACCCCTACAAGGGCCACTCCCTATTCTTTAGTTTATGGTGTCGAAGCCATCTTTCTAATTGAAGTCAAGATCCCATCATTGAGAATTTCCTTAAAAAATCTTATCAGTGAGGAAGATGCTCATGTTGCATGGCTTGCACAACTGGAGTTACTTGATGAAAGAAGAATCAAAGCTTACGATCACCTGCAAGCATACCAGAATTGCCTCAAGTGTCACTACAACAAGAAGGTTCACCCTAGATAATTTTGGGTGGGTGATATTGTCCTCAAAGAGAATCAACGTACTCAGCAAGACCAAGACAAGAAAGGGAGATTTGAGCCAAACTAGTTGGGGCCTTATATCATAGCTGCCAAATATGGATCTGCGGTATATAGGTTGACTACTCTTGAAGGAGACCCCCTTGACAAACCCACCAACATCATGCATCTGAAGAAGTTCTATGCCTAAGTCCACTTGGTAACCCCACCTATCAGAAAAATCCAAAAATCCAAAAAAATAGTAAAGAGAAATAAGTTCATCCTATGGTGAAAACTACTTTTTGGTGGCGCCTTGGATAAGTATGGATGGTTAAAATCTGGTAATAAGAATCATCCGTAGAGGGCTTAATCATTATATATGTGGCATCCTAGTTATTTTATGCTTTCATCCACACTAGCGTCCTCACCCATCCCATCCTTGGCTGCTTGGTATATTTTGATTGAGCATTGGATGACCCATCTAGCCTATCCCCCATCCTGAGCTTTTCAGTATCCCACTCTAAGCTTATGTCATTCATCTCCTTGTCGGTCGATTTGTGTCATCACATATGATCATCCATCATGTCCATCTTCATCTAGATCTCATCCTGTCGCGTCACCAGTCGAACTACGTTGCCCTTGCGTTGTCACATAGGCAAAGCTGATCATTTGATCTCCCCCTGAGGTATTCTAACCATCACATGTTGGTCATCTATCATTTGTCTTCACCGTCCTCTTTTCATTTTATCCATGGTCTTCTCATGAACTACGAGGGCTCTGTGCTTTCACATAGGCAAGACTAATCTCTGATCAGCCCCCGAGCCCCTAGGTCTGTAGGGTATGTCAGTCTGTGTTCTTGTCTGGCTCGTTATTCTCAAATAAAATCCCCTATTATCAGAAGGTTTGGTTAATGAAAAATATTTGGCATCAAACTGGGTCATTCTAGTCTAGTATCCATCATTGGTCTCAAAAAGATGTATCCTTCCTAATAGACCTCATCAATCCCATCCATCCACTTGATCCTATGGCAAAGGACGTTTTGAAATTGATTGTGATCTTTTGATGTTTTGAATTTTTTTTATCATTTGAGGTCACTATCAACACTTGTCATGGTCGCCTTGATCCATCATCTCATGGTATGCTTTGACTAGTCAACTTAGGGGCTTATCTTGGTCTTTTCTTTGTTGTTGTCTTCTCAATTGTCCCACGTAGTACCCACCAAGATCCCTAAAGTCTTGTGTTACACTAAGGCATCCTTGTTTGTTTGTGATTATTCCAATACCTAGCCCGACCAAGGTCATCATGAACTTGGGGTGTTGGGGTAACCTTTCTATTTGTTGTGTTTGTTTCATGCATTGGATGCCAACTTGCCTTGGTCTTACATATCAGGGTATCTGGTATCTTATGCTATATCAAAAATTAGTGCTTTGACAATGGAAACTCATATTAGGATTGCATTTCATCATCTGTTGCATTGCATTCACCCTATGATTTTGGTTGTGCAAATACTTTAGCCCGCTCTCTCCCATTCTTCTCAGGATATGAAATTTTTTTGACAGGTGACAAATTACACCCATTTTTCACATTCACTACATACCCATCTTCCATTATCATGTCAGTTCTTATTGACGCTTATGACCATGTCTTATTTCCTTTCATTATTAATTCACTATAAATTACAAGAACATTATCACATATTAGGTTCATTCTATTAACCATACATGCATTGCCACCTGCATCACAACGTGTTAGAACCACACATACATCGCCACCTGTATCACAAAATGTCAGACTCATAATACATCACATCCTGCATATATAAAATATTCATATAGAAACTATCATACACATATACATACATCATATCACCATGTGAATATCTCCATTAATAAAATCATCCATATTCCACCAATACATAAACTCAATCATCCATTGTCATATCATAAATATGTGCATAAATAAATATACTCATACATCCACATAGGCATGAAGTATCATATACTCATACATCCACATAAGCATGTATTATCATAAACATGTGCATAAATAAACCAAAGTATCTATCTACATGAGTAGGAAATATCATATGCATGTGCATACATAAACTGAATCATCCATCACAAAAAACATACTGCATAATGTCAATAAGGACTGTCCCATATCATAATCAAAATAATACAATGTACATCATATATCCATCATACATCAAAATCTATCATATATCCATCACATAGCCCTCATACATCATCCAATAAGGTACAAAATCTAGAGATGTAGAGCATCTCTGATCTTTGTCGATAAGTACTACACGCTCCACCCTGCATCTATCAAAAACTGGTATCTTGTCATCTCCCAAATGAGCTACCCGCATCTGATCTCTGTGGTGAATTAGGTACTGATCTCCTGCCTGGGGTGACACCTAGTGAATCACTGTAACCTCGGGTCCATGTCCCCAACAACTGAGATGGCACTGGCATCTATGGTATATGTCGAACATACTAGAACAACTATTGTGCCAGATTTAGAACTACATGGTAGTACGCGGCCATCCAAAATCTTGCCTCCCTCGTATTCTCCTCTTGCTCAGCAACCTAAGCCTGAGCAGAATTCCACTCCTGATGATACCTATCCTGATCTCTCATGATCAATCTCCTCTCTTGCTATGAGGCCTCCTAGGATAGTCGTAACTGTGCCATCTCTACCTAAACCCGGTCTCTCATCTCCTCGACAGTTGCATCCCTAGCCACTGCTGCATCCCTCTCCCCCTATACCCCCTTGTATCTGTCCCTATCACATCACTGACCTACACTAACTACCATTGCACCACTATTGCATCCTACTCACCCTGCAGCATTTGCATCCGTACCTCTATAGCATCTCTCTCTCTATGCAGCCTGTGCCTGAGTCTTTGTTGCATCCCTATCCCTTTGAAGTGCCTGTAGTCTTAACTCGACAGAATATCACTCCCATCACAAACCTGACACCTGTGACACCTCTGCATCCCTCTCTCTCCAGAAAGACTGAACCTCTGACTTTGCCACCATCCTATCACTCTCAGCCATCTGAGTGCATGCCTATGCCAAATCCTTGTCTCCCTCTATGACCTGCACCTATACCTATACCACATCTCTCTCCTCATTTCCTCCTCTCTCTATTGCATCAACCCCATGTCCCCAACTGTTTTCTCTAAACATTCCACCCTGTCTTTGAACTCAGCTCACTCTTGGTGCCAATCTCCTCTCTCTCCCTATAACCAATGTAGCTGTCTCTATAGATCCTTTGTATCTTCATCCACCCCTGTCTCAATCTCTAATGGCCCCTACCCTGTCACCCCTCCAATAGCCTATCGTATGGCTACCTCTGCCACCAAATGGTCTCGCTCCCATCTCACTGCATCTCCCTCCTCATCCTCCCTAGCCACCTCTACTCATAATATTTTTATCTCTACTCGTAGGTCAACTGTCTCATCCCATGCCTCATCTCTCTCTCTTGTCAATCTTCTCTCCACATCCGACACCAGTGTGGCCAAGACTAAATAATCTCTCTCACCCTAGGCAAATCGTGTCTGTAGCTCACTCAGTGCTGCCTCTAATCTAACCTGCTCTGCCTCTATCTATCATAACTGCTGCTCGCTGAGGCATAGTCTCTCTATAGTCTCTCTCAACACCACTACGGGGTCCCTCTCCTCTGGGTGGTACTATCAACAATGGTCGGAGGTCATACACATCCATGTCAATGTCCATCTCTCGTGGATCATACCACACGCTCTTTGTCGATGCCTCCATCACATCCACATCTATCACCAAAGGGGTTCCCTCTCTCCCTGTCATCCTCTCCTGTGCTCTGCTGGCCTCGCCCTCCTCTTGTCTCTGTCATTGTTGCCCTCACGTGGCCATGTCTGCCTCATGTCTCTCCTGTGCTCTACTGGCCTTTCCCTCCTCCTATCTCTGTCACTGATGCCCTCCTATGGCCATGTCTGCCTCATGTCTCTCCTACGCTCTACTGGTCTCAGCCTCCTCCCCTCTCTCCTATTGCTGACCTCCTAGGGATGCACATGCCTTTTGGCTCCTCTCTCCCTGGATCTCTAGCCCCCTATCCTGTTGTGTTGTAGCCCTGACCTCATCCTCTCTCTCCTTTGCTCCATCCCCTTGAGACCTATGTCGTCATCTCCTCATGGCTGCCCTCACTGGCTCCTCGGCTGCTCCAACAGCCTCCTGTCTCCTCCTCCTAGCTTCCATCACTAGCTCCTCGATTGCTCCAATAGCCTCCTGTCTCCCACTCCTGGCTGCCCTCACTAACTCCTCGGCTGCTCCCACCACCTCCTATCCCTCCCCCTACCATCCTCCTCTCGCCTGACCTCCTCTCTGTTTCCCTCAGGGTGTCGGTCCCACCGACCTCAACTGTCTCTCATCCTCTGACCTGAACCCTAGTGATCCCTCAATTGACACTACTAGGGTAATCTATGGAGGTGGATGTCGTCTGAACCATTGCTGATATCAATCTGTCACCCCTGCATCCCTTGGCCCCTCCCGCTTATCTAGGTAGGGCATAAACTATAGTGTCTTTAGCTCCACCCACATTGCATCTAGCTCAATGGACCCCCCCAATGACCGCTCCCGTGACAGTCATCGAAATCTCACCCGTGCCGCGAGAATATCCTGCCTCACTCCAAACTGTCGTGTCACCCGATCAGGTCTATGTAGCTCCACTACCAACGAAACTCTCCTAATAAGATAACAGTGGGTGAAAAAGTAACCACTATGTACCTCCTCATCACCCCTCCAGCCCCTGAGGTGTTGCAACATATAAGGACACCACACTATCATCTCCACCTGCACATCATCTAACTGTCTCCTCCATATATCTACATCTCTCACCTCCCGATATTGCAATATCAGTCCTACCTCTACCTCCAACCCTAGGCCATGACCTCTCTGTCATCCCGCTCTCCTAATCTGTGCACAATTGGTCTGGTCACCCTAATGTGCTCCCATGCCCAAACCTGTAGTAGTGTGACATGGGCCACACTCAACGCCTTCCGGTAGCATACCCAGTGTATGTCCTAATACAGCTATGCCAGCATGCATGTCCCCCACACAAATTGCCCCTCTCATCTCTCAATGATATGTCAAATCACTTCGACAAACCTCAGATGCAAAAATTGATCGCTCTGGTTTGGTACTAGGATCCCGCTAATTAGTCCTACTAAGTACAAAGACAGTGACAATACCTTGCATAACAGACACCTGTCCACATCCAGCTGCCCCCGCTGAACTAGTAGATCGTCACTGCCAAAAACAACATGCATAAATTTATCTAGCGCCTCATTCTCTGACCAACACTCACTAACTGCAAACCCTACTATAGGGAGCCTCAGAATCCGCCAAACATCCTCCAAGGTCACCGTCATCTCCACAATCGGTAGATGGAACATCGATGTCGCTGAGTCCCAATGCTCTATCAGGGCTGTCAACATGGCCCTATGGGCCTTAGTCATCGAATATGTCAGCATATGAAGTAATCCTGCCTCTAACAGTCTCTGGTGCTCTGCACCCATCATATGTGCCATGCATCTCGCCAACACCTCAGACCGTCTCTCTCGCATCTGCAAACTCTCCACCTTCTGCATCCATCACCACGATACCTTGTCAGTCTTTTCTAACATCGTCTTTCCCCCTTTTCCCACCTCAGAATTTCCCTTAATTATCCCACCCTTGGGACCTTAACCATCCCTTAACCCTACCTGTAGCTTAGTTTGGATGTATCGGCTTCACCCCAGCCCTTGGGTGGACTCGCCCTATGCCCACGGGAGAGCCAGCCCGAGCCTGGGTAGACCCCTTCGAGCTCGCGAGTGAGCCCGCCAAAGCCCGCCTGAGCGTGAGCGGATCCACTTGTGCGCAGGTGGACCTGCCCGAGCTCGTGGGTGAGCCTGCCTAAGCTCACGGGCAGACCCGCCCAGGCTGGCTTGGCGGACCCATCTGAGCTCGCTCAGTGGGCCTCTGCCTAGCTCGAGAAGACCCACCCACGCTGGCTAGGTGGACCTGCCTGAGCCCGTCTAGCCCCCCCCCAAAAAAAAAAATTTAAAAAAATTCCCACTAACCCATTTTCCCTTTCGAGCCACCCCACAAAACCCTTTTTTTTCGCAAAAGCTTAAAAATATTGACTAAAATCATGAAGTGGGGTTTCAGACTCACCTAGCGTGGCACGACACACTCGCTGAAGAATCGTCGTCTCTCGTCCCCCCGATGAATGATGTCAGAATCGTACTCCGACATCGTGTCTCCTCCCTTTTGCTCTCTCCTCTTCTTCCTCCTCTCCTCACTTGACAGTTATCCAAATGAGGAGAGATAACCCCTCACTTACCTTTTATAGCTTTTTCCCCCCATTTTTCACTTTTTAAAATGAAAGGAATTTTTTCCTTTTATTTAACCTTTTTTTCACCTCAACTAATTCCCTCCCCCCTTATCTTCTCGGGGCCGCCATTTCCACACTATAAACTTGTTTTCCTATGTTCAAGTTCCAATCTTCTTAATTTTCTGTGCTCTTTCCAATGACATATACTACTTCATACTTTCAAGAAGTTGCCTGGGGCCCCCTTTTCGTCCCCGTCCCCTTCTCGAGGGGGCATACCCTACCATTCTCTACCAATCTCTCATCATAAACCTTCCCTTGTGAGACCGAGGCATCCTCTTTATTTCTCCTCCCTTCAGGTAGTTCACGTAGTCTCTCCCATGTTGTGGCATCTCTTTTCCGGTCGCGTCTTCCATAGAGTCGTCTGTATTTTATTTTTCTTTGAAACCCTATTATCCTAATAGTGTTTCGAAGAGGTGAATAATGTAGACATCCAAATTTTACCACTTCCATATGGTCAAATTCATCTCCTTAATCATCCCTTTTCTCATTTAAATCATCCTCTTCGCCGGTATTAATTAAATCATTCATTTAATTAATATTTTGGTATCTTACATAAGGTTCCCCAAAGTATTTAATTTAATAAATACTTTTCCCCTCTTTCCTCTCTAAATTAAATAAATGCATCACTTTATTTAATTTAGTCATATTATCTTTTGGAATTTTAAATTTATTTTTAAATTCCTTATTTTCTCTCTCATTGTCACATCCTCCAACTTTTGCAAGTTGGCCTTCAATCCATCTTAGCAATCTAACCCTCTTTCTTAGTCATAATTAATTTATGATTAAGATGTGCACACCCCTAATCATCATTAGGGTCCCATCCTCCATAATTTCCCACATGCCTCTAATGTGTCATTAATTAGTCTAATCAAATACTTGCATAACCTTAATAACCTAATTAGGTCATCTATAATCCCCATATCATTTATGGAATGTGTCCTTAATCAACTTTATTAAAAGTTTTCTCTTTTTGAACAAGGCACTCCATTCCCTATGTGAATTTTTAATTTAATCCCCCAATGCATTTAAAGGAATTTTAAATTCCTTCTCTCATCCCCATGAGAATATTTGAAGAAATTTTAATTCCCCATATGTCCTCTCACCCACATGGGGACAAGTACCTCATTTATGAGGAGATCTTGTCCCAATTCCAAGGTACTATGTACCCCATCTATGTCATGTACTACCACTCCACCTCATGTCCACTTCACCTTTTTGAGCCACTTCACATGCCACATGTCAAGATGTGAGGGCTTGTGATTTCCCAACTCACCTTAGCCCTACATCTTGATCTTGGTGGCTCAATCTTGACCGTCCATTTTCTTAGAGATTTCCAAAATCATAATAAATACTCCATCTTTTCTCTCATTTTGAGAGAGATCATTCATTGTAGCCAAATTCTTGCAAAAAATTTCTAGGAGCCATACTTAGCCATTTTTCACACTTGCATCCACTTTCATCCATCCTCATATCATCTCATGCATTTACATCTTGTGTCATCCAAGGAGCATACAACACCAAAGATCGAAGGGCCAACCAAATGATCAATTCGAGACAAGGTAAAAGGTTTCATTTTGTCATCTTTATTTTGTATTGAATCCAACTAGGCTAATCTTGAAGTGTAGGGTGTCTTTTATTGTTATTTTGCTTTCTCTTGTTTGTTGTTCATTTTCTAGCACTTAAATTCGCCCTATCACAATATGAAGCTTAAAAAATTACAAAAAAGGCCAAAATTATATCACTGGCAATGTCATTATAGAATATTTCACAAAATGCCCCATATAGTGGCAAGTGTGGCATTATGAACAATTTTATCAGAAATTCAAAATTATTAGTATGTCATCTTTTGGAGTACATTTCATAGCATAAGATCCATAATTAGCAGCAATATCTTCTAATTTCAATAGTTTTTAGTAACATGCATATCAAAAAACTACAAAAGACCAAACATTATATCATTCTTGTCATAACAAGTAAAGATAAAATGAGCATCATTCCTCCATGGATCATGAGTTTGCAAATGTGTCTACCCTGCCAAAGTTTTCTTTGTTTGCAACACCTCCTTGCTTCTCACCTACTTACATTGCAGAAATATTTGTATAAGTTTCCTCCCTACACATATTCAAATCAACATTGTTGTGTCCTTGTACTTCACCCACTACATTATCTTTAGAAGAGGCCATTATATCTCTAGTTAAACCCATAGCCCTAGGTCCATGCCTAATGTGATGTGAAAGGATGAAAGGAACTGCAAAATACTTTTCCTTGTATTTTTCCACCAACTCCTGGTTGAGCTCATTAGCATGGGTGTTGAGAGCCCTATACAATGTCTAGGGATCATCATTATGAAGACCATTTTTTATTGCACCGTAGACCTGCCTGTATGCCAGTTTTTTCCTGAGATAATATTTTGGAAAAAGACCACAAACATAAGCCTTTCCTTTCTCCAATTTGTAAGCTTGAGTCACCTATAGGAGCTTGCCATCATCTAGATAATTCAAAGACACAGACTCCTGAACTACAATTGAAAGAAACTCATATGACTGCACCAAATCCATCACATTTGATAGAAAAATGGATAGAAGTTGTGTAGGAAAAAGCAACCTTGGAGAATCCAGGCATAATATTGTGTAGCCTATCACAGTTTTGATCTTATCCAAAAGGACTGGAAAAGACACCCTAAAAACCTTTGACAATTGGAATTTTTTTGCCTCATCTGAAAATGAAAGCTCACCCTCTCTAATTTGCACTTCTATCCTAATTTTTTTATGAAAATATTCCATCCTATGCCAACACACTGTAGAGAAAACTTCTTTGGGACTAATCCTCCAATGACCCACAATTTCTACCACCCAAATTTGAGAACCCAACTAAACAACCAAAGCCTTCCCCAAAATTTCAAAGCAAACCCAGTTATTTTGGAAAGACAACAATTTATGGGAAAAAAAGAATTTTTACCCAATTCATACAATCCTCCTACCCACAGAAATCGATGGCACCATTGAAGCACCTGCAACAAACCTTGAAGACCAATTATCCTGAGTGGTTGCAATGAGAAGCTTTTCATTTTCTTATAAAGCAAGTAGTTTGTATAGCGGCTGATGGAAATCATCATGTTTGCAAAAACCTAATGGCACAAAAACTAATCTCTTCACTAAATTCACACAAGGAAAATATTTGGAATGGTTTAAAGGATTTCCAAAATGATTACAAATATTGTGGTAGTAATACACTAAGGCAAATGCATATTAAAAATGTAATAATTAAGCATAGTTTCCATCCAATTTTTCAACACCTATCAAATGAATTAAATTCAAAAACCTTCCATGTGTTAATAATCAATTTTTTTGCCAATTTTGAAGGGACTCGGCATGTGTGAATTCTTTAATGCATTAGATCTTACTAACGCCAAATATTTTGAAAAGGAAAGCCATCAGTAAGAGGTACCATGTTCCATCAAAATTGGAGATGCTTGTCACAATATAAGTACCACATGTGTCCCCACACATATCATGCAGATTAAAAAAGATGTACAAGCCAGTGACAAAGTCCGATGATGTGAATAGAATAAACCACCAACACTCCTCCAAATCATCCACGTGGACAAGAAAGAGGATAATTCACCTCCATCACTCCTCCAATTCTTCATTGTGGACAAGCAACACTTGAAACAATGTTCAAATTTCCTCTTTGACAACAAGGATAAGAGAGAAAAAATGTTAGACAAAAACCGTACACAAAAAATAACTGTTAGCTTTCAAATTTTGAATTATGATGAAAATATTTATTATTATTATTATTATTACTCTCCACTTGATCTTGTGGTCAAAACAAAACCTTTTTATATGATCAAATTAAATTGCACTTTGATTTGTCATAATTGTGAAACTCTTTCCTGTCACTGTCAATACAATGCAACTCATGTGTACTATTGCTTAACCCTACACATCAATTTAAGATTTTTCTATCTCTATCAATAATGCATTGCAAGTCCTGAGTGATATTATTTAATCCTACTTCACAAGTTATCACCTCCTAATCTTGCTCACAACCCAAATTTGCAAAATGATCTGCTAATTGGTTTCCTTCTCTATAAGTATGTGTGATGTGGAATTTCCCCAAGGAATATAATAACTTCCATATTTGTACCAAAAATATGAGATTTTCCAACTAATATGTTTCTTGTCTCTACAATTATTTATGATTACTTGACAGTCACCTTCAACATGGAGTTTTAAGTATTGCCATTTGTAAACCCAACAACAGGCCCTAAACTTCAGCAATATTATTTGTTCCTAATGGTAATTTGAATGATCTTGCTTTGATTAATACACCTTTTGAATTTCTCAACACAACACCTACCCTTGATTTCCTAGGATTACCTTTCAAATATCCATCAAAATTCAACTTAACAAACCCTACTAAAGGTGGTTTCGAAATTATTGTTTTCCTATCAACTTTGTTGACAATAGGAACTTGAACACTACCTCTAAAAGGAATGACCAAATTATGCCAAATTTTTAGCTACCTAGAATCCCAATCTGTGAAAACTGAATCATTATGTTTAGCATTATGCACAAAAGAATTAACAAGTTCACATATTGAAGTCTCTAATTTATGAAGCACTTGCTCAATATTTGAAGTTTTCTTGTGAAATATCCTTTTATTTTGCTCCCACCATATTGACCACAAGACAACAGAAGGTATAATTTTCCAAAGACAAGCAAACAAAGATGACTGGTACAAAAGGGACCAACTTGTTATGAGATCCCAAAGTGAAGCTAGATTAGGGGCATATCAACTTAGCTTTGTTTGAATAAATTTCCAACAATCATTTGCAAAAGGGAATTGTAGAAAAAGATGATTAACCAAAGTTGATCCACACAACACACAATTAAAAGGATTAGAAATTCCTAATTTGTGCAATCTTGAACTAGTTAAAATCTTATTTTTAAATGCAAGCCAAGTAAAACAAGCAACTTTTGGTAAAATTGTAGAATCCCAACAAAAAGAAAAGGCTCTATGTGGAGTTGATTGAACCTCTACATTCATTAAAGCTTTGTAACCCAATTTAACTATATACTAACCCAATTTAGAAGGAGCCCAAATAAGTTTATCATTAGCATTATGAACAAAAACAACTCTTCCTACCAACAAATTATTAATGTGTGTTTGTTGAATATCAGGAAGAAAAGAATCTGCAAATATTTTCCAAGTAACTCTTCCTTTCAAAATATCTGATTCTTGAATATAATCACTTACTTTTGAACCCCAAATTTGAATAAAATATTGTTGTATTTGATGAAAATCTTGTATTGTATTCAAAGGATGATGCCCTTGCCATGAATCTACCCAAAAATCTACCTTCTCTCCATTGTTAATCTCCCATGTAATATAAGGAAGAATAACTTTTCTACAAGTTAACAAAAAATTCCACATAATGGAACCTTGTGGAGGATTAAGGATTGAAAATGTACGGTTAGGTTCATTGGAGTCTAAGTATTTTTTTTGCATAAGTTTGCACCATTTGGTTTGAGGTTTGGAATATAGATACCAAACAAGCTTTGCTCTAAGTGAAATGTTTCTTGCAGTTAAATTATGTATGCCAACCCCTCCTTTCAACTTTTCTCTGCATAAATTATCTAAAGAAACTAAAGGAATTTTCTTTTTTTCATCCATGTTACCTTTCCAAAGAAATTTTTTGATCAACTTTTCAATTTCACAATAACAGTATGAGGGGATTTCAAAACAACCATATAATAGTTTGGTATGGCCGATAAAACTAATTTGATCATTAAGATCCTTCTTGAAATTGATAACCATCTTCCTCTCCATCCTATAATTCTAGCTTGTAAACTTTTTAACACATTATCCCAATTTGAAACCCGATTTGCTCCAGGAAAGAAGGGAATTCCTAAATACTTGGCAATTTTGCTTCTTGAAATCCTAGAATATTGACAACATGTTCCTTTAGAATTGATGAAGCATTAAAAAAAAAAAAATTAGACTTAGTTGGATTGATCTTTTGACCCAAAGCAAAGGTGTACTTATCAAGAACAAACTTGATTTGCTTAGCTTCCAATATTGTAGCCCTTCCAAATAATAAAGTGTCATCTGCAAACAATGAATGAGTAGCTATGATATCTATAGGAGGGATTTAGATCCCTTTCTAGTTACCATGACTATGCACCTTGTACACAAATATACTCAAAGCCTCGGCTAGAATAATAAAAACAAGAGACAAAGGATCACCTTGCCTTACACCCTAAGAAGAGCTGAAAAAACCCACTAGAGAACCATTGACAAGAACTGAAAACTTTGCTCCCTTCAAACAAGACATTATCCACTTACAAAGCTTTGGGTGAAAGCCAAACTTCAATAAGACTTGCAAAAGAAAAGACCAGTCTACCCTATCATAAGCCTTCATCATATCCAATTTAATAATCAATGATGGAATAGAATTTTTTGTGATGGAATGTAAAATTTCATAGGCTACTAAAGCTCCTTCCACTGGTTCCCTCCTTGGAACAAAACCTCCTTGATCTTCATAAATTAAATTAGGAATAATAGGCACAAGTCGTAAATAGATCACTTTTGTGAAAATTTTATAAATTACATTACATAATGAAATTGGTCTAAAATTAGAAATTGACTTCGGAGCAGATGTTTTAGGGATGAGAGCAATATGGGTAACGTTAAACTGCTTTAACATTGTTCCAGAGGTCTGAGACTCTTCCAAGGCTTGAAGAAGATCATGGGAAATGAAATCCCAACATTTTTTATAGAAGCAAGCTGTAAAACCATTTGAACCTGGTGCTTTATCTGGAGGCATAGAGAAAACACCTTTGACTTCATCCATCGTAAAAGGCTTAAGTAACATATCATTGTCCATTTTTGATACAATCATTGGTATTGCTTCCAACAATTCTTCTCTCTCCCTTCCTACTTAAAAAGGTTGAAGAATAGGTGCATAAAGCATATTTGTAAAAAACTTAACCCCTTCTACTTGTATATCAACCTCTTTTGTTAACAAATTCCTAGTCACATTATCTTGAATAGAAAAAATAGAGTTTTTAGCTTTTTTTATTTGTGCAGACATATGGAAGAATTTAGTATTCTTATCACCTTCTTTTAACCATAGCTCCCAAGACTTATGTCTCCAATATATTTCTTCCCTAGCAACCAATTCCTCTGATTCCATTTGAAGTTGTGATTGTTGCTCAAAAAGAACTGGGTTTAACCCATTTGATGACTTGTGAATTTACTTCCTCAAGCTTCTTGAAAACTTTAGATTTGGATTGGAAGACATTTTTAAAAATTGGAGAATTCAAATGCTTGATTCTATCTTTAAGAAACCTAAGTTTCATGCAAAATCTATACATAAAAGTACCATTCACTAAAGGAGACAACAACCACCAATCTTTTAAAAGACTCAAAAATTGTGGGTGACGAAACCACATTATTTCAAACTTAAAAGAGGATTTAGAAGAAGCAAGTTGCTTAGTATGAATATCCATGGAGATTGGATAATGATCAAAACCAATCCATGGTAAAATTACAAATTGCAATCCATAATTTTTAGTCAACCAAATAGGTGTGATGAGTATCAAGACACTTAGATATCTGACATAAATCTTTCCTTTTATTTTTTTCAAGTGAACTTACCATTTCCAAGTAGTATATCAATTAGAGCATTATCCTGAAAAGAAATACTAAAATATTCAATTGTCTTAGGTGGAGGAATGATACCTTCTTGCTTTTACTCCAAAGATAATAGAGCGTTAAAATCACCAGCCAAAATGATCTTGTTGTCACCATATTTTTCCAATGCTCATGACAACAAATCCCAAACCAACTTCTTACCAAAGGTAGAGTTGGGGGCATAAACATTAAACAACATGAACTAAAAATCAAAATGAATTACCTTTAATAACTACCAATTTGGCTCAGTTAAGATGGCCTCCAAAATAATAGCCTTTGAATTCCATAATGCTATTAACCCTCCTAACACTCCTTGCGCCATGGAATGACAAGACTTCCATCGTGACCATTTAGAAATGACAGAAGTAAATTTTTATTGAGATAACTTAGTTTCTTGAAGAAGAACAATATCAGCCCCAGAAGAATCAATTTTCTGCTTGATTCAGGCTCTCTTGATAGGAGCATTTAAGCCCCTAACAATCCAAGATAATATTTTCATGTTGTGGTCAGAGAGCTATAGGATCTCAAACTTTTTTTGATATTACCATCTAGAGTGGCTTGTTTACCCATTGCAATCTCTTCCTGAAGTTTCTTAGAATTTGACTTACAACCTCTTTTATCAGGTGACTTTTGAGATGGAGGAGTTAGACATGGTGACTGAGCAATGGACAAAGAAGTGGATAAATCAAATTCCTCAACTTCTTGTTCTCCTTGTGAACTTGTATTGATAATATCAAAAAATTGTGAAACTAATGTGTTATCAACAACTATGGAATCTTTCAATTCAAGTTTAGAGAGTAAGGATTCTAAAATCCCATTACCCTCAAACTCCCTCTTGACTGCCTCTGCAATTTCATCAAAAACCTTTGACCCAACCATTAGAGTTATCTTACTTGCTATACCTTCTAAATTCCCCTCATATAACATTGACTGAAAATCATTGAAATCCACCCCATCATCATTTTTTTGAACAACTGGATTTGAAATCCCCATTGTTAACAAAGAAGCACAATTACGTAATTGATGAGGAGTTTCAAACTTGATTTCAGGCACAAATAAATTAAATGTATTTTGAAATAAAAATCGCAGAGAAAGAAACATATTTTCCCACCCTTGAACTAATAAAATATTGAAGGCTTGTGCCCCTGAGAACTCTTGAAAGGAGCTGAGAGCTCATAACCCATGGAAGAGGACATGATAGGACCATTAACCATCAAAATACTCTTTATATTTACTTCTCCATGTGGGTTGCATTGTGAAAACATTTGGAACATAGTAAACCAATCAACAACCAATAGGCCAAGTGGAATCTTTGAATGAGTACATGTAACCAAAGGTTTCTTAACATCCTTAGCCCTCAATTCCTCATTACAATCCATTAACCTATCAAAGGTAACCATCTCATTACTAGATTTTGAAGAATCATTAGATGATTCTGAATCCTTAATAGGATTATCAGATTGATCATTATATTTACCCTTAGGAGAAGGAGGTTGAGATGCAGAGTACCCACCAATGTCCATAAAGACCTCACAAGCAAAAGTGGGATGGATAAGAAAGTGACAATTTGAGAAAAAAACAAGTAGATCTTCAATGACAAGTGGCTATTTCCAAATTCCATTTTTAGATTTGATATTCAAAATTGAAGGAAGGGTTTTTGACACATCAAGAAGAATACAAACCATTACAAGTAATGAAGGATTTGAAAAAAAATTCAAATCCTGATGTAAAAAGATACCAAACTGGTTACTCAACAACTCAATAAGATGGGTTTCACTATATTCAAGAGGCAGTCCTTGAAATTGAATCCAAAATGGTATAAATTTAATCATATTTTGAGAAGGGGCAAAATTTGGAGTCCAAAGAAAAGAAAACAATCCATAAACCTCACACATCTAGGATTTATTTCTAAATACAACATTTCTATCATCTTTAGAAGCAAAAATAACCACAAAAAAGTCATTGCCATTGTCAAGGTAAAAAACCTGATTGGCTCCAACCCAATTTAGAAAAAACCCAATTTTGCAAGACAATAACATCAGGGGAGAATTTCCAGAACTTACAGACTAGAGCTAATTCCTGAAGATCATGGATTTGAGGCTGCAACAAGTCATCTATAAGATTAATAGTATGGTTTCCTCTGGCATTAAAAGGACCTCTGCGAGACTTGGGCATCCATCTCTCATCATGTCGAATCTTTTTGTCTTTAAACACCATTGGTTTAAAACTAAGAACCTTGCTATCAAAATTTCGCTCTTGAGAGGGGATTGAACGAGACCAAGGAGTCCGTCTATCAAAAACCATAAAGTGGGAAGAGCATCTGGAATCGAGATGGAATTAGGAAAAGACACAAGAGTATTAACCAAGGGTTTCAAAATGAATGATCTCAGAGGTGAAATAGGGATAGAGTTAGGGAAAGAGGTTGGATGCAAGGCATAAGAATTTGGAATGAAGGGAGTTCCAACGTTGAGTAGAATAGAGTTAGGAAAAGTAGACGAGGAATGCAAACAAGAAACGACCTCCAACCAATGTTGAGAATGAGAAGATACTGAAAACTTCTTAGAAGATGTAGAGCCTGAACCACAAATATCAAAAACTTTATATTTACCCCTAGAAATCGTCCTTCGATGAGTGCATGAAGTAGGAACCAAGCTTGCAGGAACCAGCGGGTGGGATACATAATGTCTATGCATGCCATAGGAGACAAAGGAGTCCCTTGAATTCATAAAACGAGCAAATGTTTTTCAAAAATGAGCCATTGGAACCAAATGGAGAACCCCTGAAACTGCGGTTCAAATTTTTCTCCCCATCTCTCCTTTTTTTGACATTTAAATTATTAGTAAATCTTAAAAATTTACTATAAATAAATGTAAGATATAATATTTTAATTTTAACTATTAATATATATTTTTAATTTTATTATAAAAATGTTTATTAATTTATAATCCTTTCAAAAATAAATATAATTTTTTTTAATTTTAAAAAACTTAACAAGATTGTTTGAATTTTTTTTAATATGAATTTAAAAACTCAATTTTGAATGGCAAGTTTCCAAATTCATGTTTAAAAAAAAAAACCTACGAAATGCATGTTTTCAAGAAAAAAAATAAAATTTAAAAGTTTATTTGCATAGGCTCTCTTTAGACCTCCGTTGTTGACTCCATCCGCTTCTCCCAACGCCACTTCCCTCTCTGTTTTTTTGGTCTTTTAAATCTTTTATTAATTTGTAAAGTTTTAGTTGAAGTTTATTTAGTTATAGAAGAAATCTTTTAATAGTTTTTCTTTAAATAACCAAAAATTTAAATCTTTTTATTTATAATTTTTTAAAGTTTAATAAAAAATAATTATTATGATATTTTAATTGCTACAATGACATCATTCATCTCCAAGCTCACTTCTAATGAATAAATAATTATTATACACTTATAATGTTATATACATTTCTTAATTAATATTTATAAATTCAATTATAGACCTACTTTCAAACATATCGAATATAAAATACAATCAGTGTAACCACTACACCTCTTTTCCTTGCAAACTAGATAGAATATTTTAATTTTTACTATATTTTTAACAAGATTATCTTGAATATTTTTTAATATGAATTTTAAAAAAATTATTATGAGGATATATTTAATATTTTGATATTTATTACTAATATTTATCATGCTTTTATTATAGTGAAGGAAAGATGATTGAAATGATCTCAATTAAACAATACCATCTCATCATATAATGGTCAAACAAAGAATGGTCATCAATCTACACAAAATTGACTAAAGAATATCATGACAAGTTCAATGAACTTTAAGATTCATTAAAATGAATAGTTGAATTCACACGTAGACATAAGTGTACCTGTTGGACTAGTGTCTTGTTATATCCTGTCTATGGGATGCTTGTTTGCTCAAAATCCTGATAGCAAAACAGAGATAGAGCATCTTCATCTCCAAGCAAAGAAAAATTGTAAATGCCATCAAGCCATTCAATAGTCCTCCTAGACATCACAACAACCTTGTATCCATTTGCTTCAAACAACAAATCTTTAAGATGAAAATTACCAAGCCACATATCATCTAACATGATGAGAACTTTTTGTGCCTGCATGTTACTAAGACAATCCTTAAGCCATGTACAAGCATGTTTAATGCTTTTAAAATTAGGTGCACATAAGAGCTTGGTAATCCCCACCCATATGCTCTCAAAAATATCAATTTCTGATAACTCTAAAACTTTGTGATAAAGGATCTTGTCTCCAAATCATTCTAAGAACCAATAGATGAATGAATAATGAGAAACCAACATGAAATCCACTTTCAACATATAAAAAAAATTATTTACTAATTTATTTAACAATCATAAATAGACTTATTTATTGATTCATTGAATCTGTACTGCATTTGATTGTTTATTTTATTGGATGCAGTAGCTAACAAAGATAGTTTCTGCCATTCTCCCACCATTGTCTTTACAATGCATATTTTAGAAAAACCCCTCCATGAGACCCCAACCTTAAGGAAGGAATCACATGCCCCCTAACCTAAGCATGGGATTATATGATAAAATAAATGCTTACACATTTTCTAGGAACTGGGATCAAAAGCAAATAAACATCTCTTTCCCGGTTGTGGGTATTACTGGTTTTGAAGATGGCCTTTATCTTAGAGCCGAACGGTAAATGAATTTCTACTCTACCTGGTTTGGTTAACTACTAAAAGAGGTTTCACAACCCAACACTTGCTAATAAAAGCCACTAAAATATCTCCCTCATTCTCCAATCAAATTCTTTTTAAAGCTAAAAACCAATATAGAAATAGACTGAACATAATTGGAAATTGAGAAGCAAAATGCAATAAAGAGAGTTACCACACCTTTCACTTCTGGATCTTTGCAAAGAGCAGTAGCTAAGGTTTTTTTTCAACAGCCACCCATTGCTCTCACTCCCAGCTTGTTAACATTCTCTCTAAATAATCCTATCTTCAACTCCTGTAATCGAACATCCAAACCCACTAAAATTTTGGGTGGATCTGGAATGTGTGAGCCTGAGACAATCTCTTCACTACACAATTTCACAAACCCTTCACCTAAACATGCTAGAAGAGTATCCATAGATAAACACAATAGAGACAAGAGTGGAAAGGAAAGAAATATTTAGTACAATGATGGTGCACGAATTCAGTTAGTTGGACCTCTATTTCTAAATTATTCTTTTGTTTCGATGGGTGATGATTGGATGCATGCAGCCGTTGAATTTGATGGTATGTGTGGTTGTATATATGACATTTAAATTATTAGTAAATATAAAAATTTACTATAAACAAATGTAAGATATAATATTTTAATTTAAAATATTAAATATATTTTAAATATTATTATAAAAATGTTTATTAATTTATAATCCTTTCAAAAATAAATATAATTTTTTTTAATTTTAAAAAACTTAACAAGATTGTTTGAATTTTTTAAATATGAATTTAAAAACTCAATTTTGAATGGAAAGTTTCCAAATTCATGTTTAAAAAATAAACCTACAAAATGCAAGTTTTTAAGGAAAAAAATAAATTTTTAAAAGTTTATTGGCACAAGCTCTCTTTAGACCCCCATCGCTGACTCCAACAGCTTCTCCCAATGCAACTTCCCTCTCTGCATTATTGATATTTTAAATCTTTTATTATTTTTTAAAGTTTTAGTTGAAGTATATTTAGTTATAGAAGAAATCTTTTAATAGTTTTTCTTTAAATAACAAAAAATTTAAATCATTTTATTTATAATTTTTAAAAGTTTAATAATAAAAAAATTTCCTTTTCCTCCAAATTTAATATTATTAATTAATTAATTTTTTTTAAATATTATTTAAAACTATAAAGTATAAAATTCAAATATACGTTTCAAAAATGATATATTTGGACATATAGTATATAGATTTATATTAAGATAGATAATCTAGTATTTATTATAAAAATATCGACAAGTTATTTAGCGTGGACATAGGAATTAAGTATTCTCATGCTTCAAAAATAGTTGCAATCACTTGAAAATAAAATTACTTATCATTATTTAGTACTTACTACTATTTTTTTTTTTTGAGATTAAAATAATATTTTTTCAAATGAAAATAAAAAATTAGTTATCATTATCTAGCACTTACTATTAATAGTTTTGATTTTTTAGATTAAAATATCATTTGAAGATAAACATTGCAATTAATATGTTGATAATGGCAATAATTAACCAAAATATTATCATATCTAATCTTATTAAAAGCAATATTGAAAATGTGAATCAACATGACATCAAAATTGCTACAATGATGTCACTAATCTCCAAACTCACTTATAATGAATAAATAATTATTATACACTTATAATGTTATATACATTTCTTAATTAATATTTATAAATTCAATTATAGACATACTTTCAAACATATCTTATATAAAATACAATCAGTGTAACCACTACGCCTCTTTTCAAGCAAGCTAGATAGAATATTTTAATTTTCACTATATTTTTAACAAGATTGTCTTGAATATTTTTTAATATGAATTTTAAAAAATTTATTATGAGGATAAATTTAATGTTTTGATATTTATTACTAATACTTATGACTGTTTTATTATAGTGAAGGCAAGATGATTGTAATGATCTCAATTAAATAATACCATCTCATCATATAATGGTCAAACAAAGAATGACCATCAATCTACACAAATTCAACTAAAGAATATCATGACAAATTCAATGGACTTTAAGATTCATTAAAATAAATGGTTGAATTCACACGTAGACATAAGTGTACCCGTTGGACTAGTGTCTTGTTATATACTGTCTTTGGGATGCTTGTTTGCTCAAAAGCCCAATAGCAAAGGAGGGACAAAGCATCTTCATCTCCAAGCAAAGGAAATCATAAGTGTCATCAAACCATTCAATAGTCCTCCTAGACATCACAACAGTTTTGTATCCATTTGCTTCAAACAACAAATCTTTAAGATGAAAATTATCAAGCCACATATCGTCTAACACGACGAGAACTTTTTGTGCCTACCTATTACTAAGCCAATCCTTAAGCGGTGTACTAGCATCTTTAATGATTTTAAAATTAGGTGTATATAAGGGCCTAGTAATCCCCACCCACATTCTCTCAAGAATATCGATTTTTGATAACTTTGAAACTTTGTGATAAAGGATCTTGTCTCCAAATCATTCTAAGAACCAATAGATGAATGAATAATGAGAAACCAACATGAAATCCACTTTCAACATATAATAAAAAACTATTTACTAATTTATTTAACAATGAAAAATAGACTTATTTACTGATTCATTGAATCTGTACTGCATTTGATTGTTTATTTTATCAGATGCAGTAGCTAAAAAATATAGTTTCTGCCAAATTCTCCCACCATTGTGTCTACAATGCATATCTTAGAAAGCCCCCCTCCATGAGACCCCAACCTTAAGGAAGGAATCACATGCCCCCTATCCTAAGCATGGGATTATATGCTAAAAAAAATGCTTACACATTTTCTAGGAATCGGGATCAAAATCAAATAAACATCTCTTTCCCGATTGTGGGTATTATTGGTTTCGAAGATGGCCTTTATCTCGAAGAAGAAGGGTAAATGAATTTCTACTCTGCCTGGTTTGGTTAACTGCTAAAAGAGGTTATCCAACCCAACACTTTCCTAAGAAATGCCCCTAAAATATCTCCATCATTCTCCAATCAAATTCTTTTTAAAGCTAAAAACCAATATAGAAATAGACTGAACATAATTTGGAAATTGAGAAGTAAAATGCAATAAAGGGAGTTATTGCACCTTTTACTTCTAGATCTCTGCAGAGAGCAATAGCCAAGGCTATTTTTCCACAGCCACCCATTGCTCTCACTCCCAACTTGTTAACATTCTCTCTAAATAATTGTGTCTTCAACTCTTGTAATCGAACATCCAAACCCACTTAAATTTCGGGTGGATTTGGAATGCGTGAGCCTGAGACAATCTCTCCACCACACAATTTCACAAACCCTTCACCCAAACATGCTAGAAGAGTATCCATAGATAAACACAATAGAGACAAGAGTGGAAAGGAAACAAATATTTAGTACAAGGATGGCACATAAATTCAGTTAGTTGGACCCCTATTTTTGAACTATTCTTCTGTTTCGATGGGTGATGATTGCATGCATGCAACCGTTGAATTTGATGGTATGTGTGGTTGTATATATGAAATTTAAATTATTAGTAAATCTTAAAAATTTACTATAAATAAATGTAAGATATAATATTTTAATTTAAAATATAAATATATATTTTAAATTTTATTATAAAAATGTTTATTAATTTATAATCTTTTCAAAAATAAATATAATTGTTTTTAATTTTAAAAAACTCAACAAGATTGTTTGAATATTTTTTTAATATGAATTTAAAAACTCAATTTTGAATGGAAAGTTTCCAAATTCATGTTTTCAAAAAAAACCCTACGAAATGCAAGTTTTTAAGAAAAAAGATTTTTTAAAAAAATTTATTGGTACAAGCTCTCTTTAGACCCCCGTTGCTGACTCCATCAGCTTCTCCCAACGCTGCTTCCCTCTGCATTTTTTATATTTTAAATCTTTTATTAATTTGTAAAGTTTTAGTTGAAGTTTATTTAGTTATAGAAGAAATCTTTTAATAGTTTTTCTTTAAATAACAAAAATTTAAAATATTTTTATTTATAATTTTAAAAGTTTAATAATAAATGTTTTTTCTTTTCCTCCAAATTTAATATTAATTAATTATTTTTAAAAAAATATTATTGAAAAGTATATAGTATAAAATTCAAATATACGTTTCAAAAATGATATATTTGGACATATAATATATAGATTAATATTAAGATAGATAATCTAGCATTTATTATAAAAATATCGATAGTTTATTTAGTGTGGACATAGGAATTAAATATTCTCATGCTTGAAAAACACTTACAATCACTTGAAAATAAAATTACTTATCATTATTTAGTACTTACTACTAATTTTTTAATTTTTGAGATTAAAATAATATTTTTTCAAATGAAAACAAAAAATTACTTATCATTATCTAGCACTTACTATTAATAGTTTTGATTTTTTAGATTAAAATATCAGTTGAAGATTCATTAAAATGAATGGTTGAATTCACACGTAGACATAAGTGTACCAGTTGGACTAGTGTCTTGTTATATACTGTCTCTGGGATGCTTGTTTGCTCAAAATCTCGATAGCAAAAGAGGGACAAAGCATCTTCATCTCCAAGCAAAGGAAAATCGTAAGTGTCATCAAGCCATTCAATAGTCCTCCTAGACATCACAACAGTCTTGTATCCATTTGCTTCAAACAACAAATCTTTAAGATGAAAATTATCAAGCCACATGTCATCTAACACAACGAGAAATTTTTGTGCCTGTCTATTACTAAGCCAATCCTTAAGCGGTGTACGAGCATCTTTAATTATTTTAAAATTAGGTGTATATAAGGGCCTAGTAATCCCCACCCATATGCTCTCAAGAAGATCAATTTTTGATAACTCTAAGACTTTTTGATAAAGGATCTTGTCTCCAAATCGTTCTAAGAACCAATAGATGAATGAATAATGAGAAACCAACATGAAATCCACTTTCAATATATAAAAATATATATATTTACTAATTTATTTAGCAATCATAAATAAACTTATTTACTAATTCATTGAATTTGTACTACATTTGATTGTTTATTTTATTGGATGCAGTTGCTAACAAAGACAATTTCTACCAAATTCTCCCACCATTGTCTCTACAATGCATATTTTAGAAAGCCCCCCTCCATGAGACCCCAACCTTAAGGAAGGAATCACATGCCCCGTAAAAGAAGCATGGGATTATATGCTAAAATAAATGCTTACACATTTTCTAGGAATCGGGATCAAAGGTAAATAAACATCTCTTTCCTAGTTGTTGGTATTATCGGTTTCGAAGATGGCCTTTATCTCGGAGCCAAAGAGTAAATGAATTTCTACTCTGCCAAGTTTGATTACCTACTAAAAGAGGTTTCCCAACCCAGCAATTTCCTAAGAAAGGCCACTAAAATATCTCCCTCATTCTCCAATCAATTTTTTTTTAAAGCTAAAAAACCAATATAGAAATAGAATGAACATTATTTAGAAATTAAGAAGGAAAATGTAATAAAGGGAGTTAGCGCACTTTTCACTTCTGGATCTCTACAGAGAGCAGCAGCCAAGGTTGTTTTGCCACAACCACTAGTTGCTCTCACTCCCAGCTTGTTAAAATTCTCTCTAAATGACTGTGTCTTCAACTTTTGTAATTGAACATCCAAACCCACTTATATTTTGGGTGGATCTAGAATGCGTGAGCCTGAGACAATCTCTACACCACACAATTTCACAAACCCTTCACCCAAACATACTAGAAGAGTATCCATAGATAAACACAATAGAGATAGGAGTGGAAAGGAAAGAAATATTTAGTACAATGATGGCACACAAATTCAGTTAGTTGGACCTTTATTTTTGAACTGTTCTTTTTTTTCGATGGGTGATGATTGCATGCATGCAAGCGTTGAACTTGATGGTATGTGTGGTTGTATATATGACATTTAAATTATTAGTAAATCTTAAAAATTTACTATAAATAAATATAAGATATAATATTCTAATTTAAAATATAAATATATATTTTAAATTTTATTATAAAAATGTTTATTAATATATAATCCTTTCAAAAATAAATATAATTGTTTTTAATTTTAAAAAACTTAACAAGATTGTTTGAATATTATTTTAATATGAATTTAAAAACTCAATTTTGAATGGCAAGTTTCGAAATTCATGTTTAAAAAAAAAAACCTACGAAATGTAAGTTTTTAAGAAAAAAAGCAAATTTTTAAAAGTGTATTAGCACAAGCTCTCTTTAAACCCTGTTGATGACTTCATTGGCTTCTCACAATGACACTTCCCTTTCTGTGTTCTAAATAAACATCTCTTTCCCGATTGTAGTATTATTGGTTTTGAAGATGGCCTTTATCTCGGAGCCAAAGGGTAAATGAATTTCTACTCTGCTAGGTTTGGTTAACTGCTAAAAGAGGTTGCCCAACCCAACACTTGCCTAAGAAAGGCCACTAAAATATCTCCCTCATTCTCCAATCAATTTTTTTTAAAAGCTAAAAACCAATATAGAAATAGAATGAACATAATTTGGAAATTAAGAAGCAAAATGTAATAAAGGGAGTTAGCACACTTTTCACTTCTGGATCTCTGCAGAGAGCAGCAACCAAGGTTGTTTTTCCACAACCACCAGTTGCTCTCACTCCCAGCTTGTTAAAATTCTCTCTAAATGACCGTGTCTTCAACTCCTATAATCAAACATCCATACCCACTAAAATTTCAGGTGGATATAGAAGGCATGATCCTGAGACAATCTCTCCACCACACAATTTCACAAACCCTTCACCCAAACATGCTAGAAGAGTATCCATAGATAAAAACAATAGAGACAAGAGTGGAAAGGAAAGAAATATTTAGTACAATGATGGTACACGAATTCAATTAGTTGGACCTCTATTTCTAAATTATTCTTCTGTTTCGATGGGTGATGATTGGATGCATGCAGGCGTTGAATTTGATGGTATGTGTGGTTGTATATATGACATTTAAATTATTAGTAAATCTTAAAAAATTACTATAAACAAATGTAAGATATAATATTTTAATTTAAAATATTAAATATATTTTAAATATTATTATAAAAAAATTTATTAATTTATAATCCTTTCAAAAATAAATATAATTTTTTTTTAATTTTAAAAAACTTAACAAGATTGTTTGAATATTTTTAAATATGAATTTAAAAACTCAATTTTGAATGGAAAGTTTCCAAATTCATGTTTAAAAAATAAAAACCTATGAAATGCAAGTTTTTAAGGAAAAAAATAAATTTTTAAAAGTTTATTGGCACAAGCTCTCTTTAGACCCCCGTTGCTGACTCCAACAGCTTCTCCCAATGCAGCTTCCCTCTCTACATTATTGATATTTTAAATCTTTTATTATTTTTTAAAGTTTTAGTTGAAGTATATTTAGTTATAGAAGAAATATTTTAATAGTTTTTCTTTAAATAACAAAAAATTTAAATCATTTTATTTATAATTTTTAAAAGTTTAATAATAAAAAAAATTCCTTTTCCTCCAAATTTAATATTATTAATTAATTAATTTTTTAAAAATATTATTTAAAACTATAAAGTATAAAATTCAAATATACATTTCAAAAATGATATATTTGGACATATAATATATAGATTTATATTAAGATAGATAATCTAGCATTTATTATAAAAATATCGACAGGTTATTTAGTGTGGACATAGGAATTAAGTATTCTCATGCTTCAAAAACAGTTGCAATCACTTGAAAATAAAATTACTTATCATTATTTAGTACTTACTACTATTTTTTTTATTTTTGAGATTAAAATAATATTTTTTCAAATGAAAATAAAAAATTAGTTATCATTATCTAGCACTTACTATTAATAGTTTTGATATTTTAGATTAAAATATCAGTTGAAGATAAACATTGCAATTAATATGTTGATAATGGCAATAATTAACCAAAATCTTATCATATCTAATCTTATTAAAAGTAATATCTAAAATGTGAATCAACATGACATCAAAATTGCTACAATGATGTCACTCATCTCCAAACTCACTTATAATGAATACATAATTATTATACACTTATAATGTTATATACATTTCTTAATTAATATTTATAAATTCAATTATAGACCTACTTTCAAACATATCTTATATAAAATACAATCAGTGTAACCACTGCACCTCTTTTCCGTGCAAGCTAGATAAAATATTTCAATTTTTACTATATTTTTAAAGAGATTGTCTTGAATATGTTTTAATATGAATTTTAAAAAATTTATTATGAGGATAAATTTAATATTTTGATATTTATTACTAATATTTATCATTGTTTTATTATAGTGAAGACAAGATGATTGAAATGGTCTCAATTAAACAACACCATCTCATCATATAATGGTCAAACAAAGAATGGTCATCAATCTACACAAATTCGACTAAAGAATATCATGACAAATTCAATGAACTTTAAGATTAATTAAAATGAATGGTTGAATTCACACATAGACATAAGTGTACCTGTTGGACTAGTTTCTTGTTATATCTTGTCTCTGGGATGCTTGTTTGCTCAAAAGCCCAATAGAAAACGAGGGACAAAGCATCTTCATCTCCAAGAGAAGGAAAATCATAAGTGTCATCAAACCATTCAATTGTCTTCCTAAACATCAAAAAAGTCTTGTATCCATTTGCTTAAAACAACAAATCTTTAAGATAAAAATTATCAAGCCACATGTCGTCTAACAAGATGAGAACTTTTTATGGTTGTTTGTTACTAAGCCAATCCTTAAGCCATGTATGATCATCTTTAATGCTTTTAAAATTAGGTGCACATAAGGGCCTGGAAATCCCCACCCATATGCTCTCAAGAATATCAATTTCTTATCACTTTGAAACTTTGTGATAAAGGATCTTGTCTCCAAATCATTCTAAGAACCAATAGATTAATGAATAATGAGAAACCAACATGAAATCCACTTTCAACATATAATAAAAAACTATTTAATAATTTATTTAACAATCAAAAATAGACTTATTTACTAATTCATTGAATCTGTACTGTATTTGATTGTTTATTTTATCGGATGTAGTAGCTAACAAAGATAGTTTTTTGCCAAATTCTCCCACCATTGTCTCTACAATGCATATTTTAGAAAGCCCCTCTCCATGAGACCACAACCTTAAGGAAGGAATCATATGCCCCCTAACCTAAGCATGGGATTATATACTAAAACAAATGCTTACAAATTTGCTAGGAACCAGGATCAAAAGCAAATAAACATCTCTTTTCCGGTTGTTGGTATTATTGGTTTCAAAGATGGCCTTTATCCTGGAGTCCAAGGGTAAATGAATTTCTACTTTGCCTGGTTTGGTTAACTGCTAAAAGAGGTTACCCAACCCAACACTTGCCTAAGAAAGGACCTTAAAATATCTTCGTCATTATCCAATCAAATTCTTTTTAAAGCTAAAAAACAATATAGAAATAGACTGAACAATATAGGAAAGGGATGATATCATAACACTCATATTCGAGAGGCTTATGATATCATGACTCCCTTCCTGATGATTGATGTTACTTTAGACTATATGTATATGCACATGTATTTTGACATGTAATTGGAAATTATGCAGGTACTGAGTATCAACTCCGCCTAGATCCACAGGCCTGAGCGTACTCATATTCCCCGATGGTGGTTATTGGAGGTAGTCATTGGCCAAATTTCCCCTACCCTAGCCCACTATACCCAGTTAGGGCAGTGTTTTCCTTGTTGATGTCTTATCATCTGGTTACCTAATGGTAACGTCCGGAGCACCTTTCAGCCGTTTGTTCTGGCACACCTTTCAGTTGTGTGTGGTTTACGAGTATGTCTCTATAAGGTATTTTGTCTTGGTTTTCATGAATCTAATATGTGGCTATTTATTTTGGTTGTCAGTGTTATGATGTGTTTTCATTGGCGTCTTTTCATGATTTCATATATGGTATTTTATAGTATTTTATTGATGGGAGATTTAAATGGTTTTATCCATGAGATTTTAAAGTATGTTATAATTTAAATGATTCTTATTGATCATTCGGAGAATGATATATTTCATTTAGAAAATTTTAAATGATTTTATTAAGCCCTTTTGTGAGCTCTTATAGTCTTATTTAATCTTACTTGAGGAGCCTTGTGTATTTTAATGTTGGATTTAAATTACTACTTTTATGTGTAATAGAGAATTTTGGTATTTTTGGTGATTTTAATTAATTTATTGGGAGTGCATTAATAGCTTGCCTAATGAAATGTTTTATTTTCTTTTTTTTATGGTGTTAAGGAGTTAGTTAAAAGTAGTGGGCAACCTTGTCTTTGGGGGAGATTCATTTTTGTTTTGTTTTGGGGGGAGGATTATTATCTTTTGGAAGGAGAAGAAAATGGTTGTTTGGATGGAGAAGAAAACCCCCATGAATGGGGCAGCAGAGTTATTGGAAGAAATATGGAGAAGAAATTTGTGGGCATCTATTTGTTGGATTCAACATGTCATTTCCTCCTTGTTGTCCCAGTTTGGAACCCAGCCATGCTTTCCAGTTAGAGAATTCCCTCATTTTGTTTTGGAGAAAATTGAGGTATTCTTCTATTATCTTTCAATCTTGTATGGCTGGTAATTGGGCATTTACTCATGTTTCTTGAATGGCTAGGATTTTTCTGATCTGGTTTATTTTTATTGTATGAAAATTGGAGGAACTCCTCTATTTCATTTTTATATTGCTTGAGGGTTTGAGTGATGGATGTTTTAAATTCATTTTGCTGCCCTGTAGTATTTTGTATTGCAGATTTTTGTTCATTTCCAACAAATATAAAATGGGTTGTTGAACAAAATTTGATTTATGGTTATTTCTTATTCTTCATTTTTTGCCCAATTTGTAAAAAAAAAAAATTCCTTGCTGCTCATTATACCCTTGCTAAAAAATGAATTTTAAGGGTGGATTCATGTAGAAATGCCAAGATCTCAACTAGGTCTTTGGCAGATTTTAATTTTGGGTACTTTCATTTTTGCCCAAATTTGTGTCTTCTTGTTAAATGACATTTTTTTATGCTGCTCTTTAACCATTTTCTATAAATGTAAAATAAAGTTAGATTCTATGTAGAAACGCCCATATTTCAAATGGGCCAGTATCCAATTTTAATTCGGACACTTTCCTTTTTCTTGTTTTTTTGCCCAGTCATGCATAAAATGGCATTTTTCTAAACAACACCCTATTTCCGGTCATAGAATAAAATAGAAAAAGTGGAATCCAATTGGAAATGTCAAAATATGAACTGGGTCTTCGTCCGATTTTTGATTTGGTCACTTTTATCTTTTATAGAATTTTTATGCCTCTTTTTCATGCGTTGAACAGTAGTTGAAACTGTGTTCTGTGCCACTACCTCTTGATAGATTTTATTTGTTTTAGAAGTGTGTTTATGGGATGATTTAATGAGGTTTATACCAATTATATGAATGTCTCTTTTATGAAGTCAACGGTGAATGTTAGAATGTATTTGATCTGCTTGTGGGTGTATGAGATTAGTGTTTGTTTGGTTGTTTTACATGATTTTTATGATGGATTTTCAATAGCCTTTTCATTGTTTCATAATTGATTTTGGATTCCTCGTTTGGATAAACAAGAAGGCCTATCCGTCTGCAAGGCGTTGATATGAGTATGATTGATTTTTACTCATCCATAGGAGAGGTGTACTTGATTCCATGTGGTGCCATTCCTTCAAACACGCATGATGACATTCCATCGGGTCAACACTCTAGCACATTATACCTCAGTAGTCATGAGTAGTACCCGACATGTTATTATATGAGCATCTACATGTTGTGATATTGGCTTTAATGCATTGTATTTCGTGTTTGCTATGTGTCTGATGTGAGTGTTGGCCATATGTCACCCTTACCTTGTTATTTTTTCTTGGGCCTTGTGACTACCTTTAAGCATGGTGGGGTGGCCTCTTTTGAGTCCACATGGTAGGGAGGCGTTTCCACTGCCATTGGGGACCAGTGTACAAATTTTTGGAGCATCAATTGGAGGTGTTCTCTCTTGTACATGCTTTATCAGATGATGTTTCTTATTCATGGCTATGCCTTTTTATTTATGTATATTATACTCGCTTGAGAGTGAAAATATAATCATATAGATTAATGAGAAGAAATGCGATGTTTATATTTGGTTTACGAGTTCCGATGTTGGTATCGAACTCACTTGTATTATGATGATCATAATGGATTTTTCTTCAATATTTTCCATGCAAAAATCAGAGTTTGGGGTTGTATATTTCCTTCATGTTTTAGTCTACAAAAGTTTTGATGCATCGCCACCTTCTATTTGTTGTTTTGTGTCACTGTTGCAAAGTTCCGCAGCAGCAGGAAGTTTCAGAGCACCGGTGCAAGAAGTTTCAGAGTAGAGGTTCTAGAGCAGGAAGTTTTGTAGTTGGAAGTTCTGGAGCAAGAAGTTCTGTAGCAGGAAGTTCTGTAGCTGGAAGTTTCAGAGCAGGAAGTTCTGTAGCTAGAAGTTCTGTAGCTGGAAGTTCTGCAATAGGAAGTTCCGAAGTAGGAATTTTCGTAGCTAGAAGTTCCATAGCAAGAAGTTCTGAAGAAAAGTTTTGGGAGCTATTATGTTTGCTCCTATTTGGATTTTCTCTGGAGGGTGGATTAGTCCTCTCCTTTGAGTTGTGTACAGCCATGCTTGGCCATGTTTGTTGTTGATTTATTGTTTTGTAAACTGCCTTTTGTGTAAGTTATTCTTTATATTATAAAAAAAAAAAATTGGTCCTCTTTTGGTTCTTACCCTTCGGGGTTGCGTAGCGGGATGTTACACCACCCATTGCTCTCACTCCTAGCTCTTTAACATTCTCTCTAAATAACTATTTCTTCAATTCCTATTATCAAATATCCAAACCCACTTAAATTTTGAGTGGATCTGGAATGCGTGAGTCTGAGACAATCTCTCCACCACACAATTTCACAAACCCTTCACCCAAACATGCTAGAAGAGTATATATAGATAAACACAATAGAGATAGGAGTGGAAAGGAAACAAATATTTAGTACAATGATGGCACACGAATTCAATTAGTTGGACCTCTATTTTTGAACTATTCTTTTGTTTCGATGAGTGATGATTGCAGGCATGCAAGCGTTGAATTTGATGGTATGTGTTGTTGTATATATGACATTTAAATTATTATTAAATCTTAAAAATTTACTATAAATAAATGTAAGATATAATATTTTAATTTAAAATATTAATATATATTTTAAATTTTATTATAAAAATGTTTATTAATTTATAATCCTTTCAAAAATAAATATAATTGTTTTTAATTTTAGAAAACTTAACAAGATTGTTTGAATATTTTTTTAATATGAATTTAAAACTCAATTTTGAATGGAAAGTTTCCAAATTCATGTTTAAAAAAAAAACCTACGAAATGCAAGTTTTTAAGAAAATAAATAAATTTTTAAAAGTTTATTGGCATACGCTCTCTTTAGAGCCCCCCCTCCATTGTTGACTCCATCGGCTTCTCCCAACGTTGCTTCCCTCTCTGCGTTTTTGATCTTTTAAATCTTTTATTAATTTGTAAAGTTTTAGTTGAAGTTTATTTAGTTATAGAAGAAATCTTTTAATAGTTTTTCTTTAAATAACCAAAAATTTAAATCTTTTTTATTTATAATTTTAAAATGTTTAATAGTAAATATTTTTTCCTTTTCCTACAAATTTAATATTATTAATTTAATATTAAATATTAATATTAATTAATTATTTTAAAAAAAAATTATTTAAAATTATAAAGTATAAAATTCAAATATATGTTTCAAAAATTATATATTTGGACATATAATATATAGATTAATATTAAGATAGATAATCTAGCATTTATTGTAAAAATATCGATAGGTTATTTAGTGTGGACATAGGAATTAAGTATTCTCATGCTTGAAAAACAATTACAATCACTTGTAAATAAAATTACTTATCATTATTTAGTACTTACTACTAATTTTTTTATTTTTGAGATTAAAATAATATTTTTTCAAATGAAAACAAAAAATTACTTATCATTATCTAGCACTTACTATTAATAGTTTTGATTTTTTAGATTAAAATATCATTTGAAGATGAACATTGCAATTAATATGTTGATAATGGCAATAATTAACCAAAATCTTATCATATCTAATCTTATTAAAAGCAATATTGAAAATGTGAATCAACATGACATCAAAATTGCTATAATGATGTCACTCATCGCCAAACTCACTTATAATGAATAAATAATTATTATACACTTATAATGTTTTTGATATAAAAAGTGGCAAAACTAGGGTGTTGTCCCTTTAGTACAAGGCCCCACAGGCCATCAACAATAGATTAACACTAACAACACATGAATAACAAGGTCTATCAACCTAACCAACACCCTAAACATTTTATATCAAAAAACACATCCAAAACATAACACAAATTCTAATACTAATAGCAATGTCAATCATGAAACCATGATTTAAAGCAGTCTTAACAATGGACAACCAAGGGTCATACCAGTCATAAGGAAACATAAAAATAGTATCAATATCTTTAGTGAAATCAAAAAGAAACGATGGCCATTAAGGCCAGGACCAGCGAAAAAATTGAATCACTCACGACCCTAATCCTTCTTCCCACTGCATGGCTTGATTAAATTCATGGTAGCCCAATCTTCAGTGAGGAACTTAAGAAGTTTCTTGATGGTAGCTTCTTCCTCCACTTTGTCAGTGGACTTGTCCTTCTGCAACAAACACAAAGTGGTGGCAAACTTGTGCATGATCTTCACCACGAATCGTGTAACATCCTGCAACTTTTTATTAATTAATATTTATAAATTCAATTATAGACCTACTTTCAAACATATCTTATATAAAATACAATCAGTGTAACCACTGCACCTCTTTTTCGTGCAAGCTAGATAGAATATTTCAATTTTTACTATATTTTTAACAAGATTGTCTTGAATATTTTTTACTATGAATTTTAAAAAAATTATTATGAGGATAAATTTAATATTTTGATATTTATTACTAATATTTATCATTGTTTTATTATTGTGAAGGAAAGATGATTGAAATTAAACAATACTATCTCATCATATAATGGTCAAACAAAGAATGGTCATCAATCTACACAAATTCGACTAAAGAATATCATGACAAATTCAATGAACTTTAAGATTCATTAAAATGAATGGTTGAATTCACACATAGACAAAAGTGTACATGTTGGACTAGTGTCTTGTTATATCCAACCTCTGGGATGCTTGTTTGCTCAAAAGCTCAATAGCAAAAGAGGGACATAGCATCTTCATCTCCAAGAAAAGGCAAATCGTAAGTGCTCAATAGTCCTCCTAAACATCACAACAATCTTGTATCCATTTGCTTCAAACAACAAATATTTAAGATGAAAATTATCAAGCCACATATCATCTAACATGACAAGAACTTTTTGTGCATGTTACTAGGCTAATCCTTAAGCCATGTATGAGCATCTTGTATCCCATATGCTCTCAAGAATATCGATTTCTGATAACTCTAAAAATTTGTGATAAAGGATCTTGTCTTGAAATCATTTTAAGAACCAATAGATGAATGAATAATGAGAAACCAACATGAATAGGTCATTTTTATTTCAATAACAATCATAAATAGGTCATTTTTATTTCAATAACAAGATGCACATTTCGGATGGGGGAGATCTTTGGGTGGTAGTGATGGTGGTGGAAATTTTTTAAATTCTTCAAAGGTGGGAGATTTGGATGCTGCTTCAGGCGATAATGGCGGATGGTGTGTTGATGAGAAGGTGATTCAAGCGGGGCCCTTGCTACAGGTAAGCTGAGTGGGTCCCCTTTTGTGGCTAATGTTTCATTTGATGGTAAAGGGTCTTCGAAGAATGTGTGTCCCACGCTTTCCCCAGTGCCTAGCACTGAAAATGTGGTACATGGATCAGAAAAATTAGGGTATGGCCTATCCTCATATGGGTGTGATGGGACTCCTTTTGTAGAGGGTCTTGGGCTTGATAAATCCAGGAATGTTTTATTGTCGAAATCTTCTTTCGATTGGTCTAATCTATTTGGGGCTAAGCCTAGAGGAAAAATTACTTCACCTCTAGTGCCTTTTGTTGCTAATAAAATAACGGGGGAGTACTATGTTACTATCCTGGATTACATTGTTGACAAAAGAGTGACTAATATGGACATGGTTCTACTAGGTAAATTTGTTGGTCCTCAGCCTCATATTGAGCTAGTCCGTAAGTTTACTTTGACTCGCTAGAAACCTAAAGGACAAATAGATGTGGTTGCTATGGCCAAAGGGTTCTCTTTTTCCTTTACCTGTGAAGATGATATGGTGATGGTGTTGATGGGGGGCACATGGTTCCTTGGAAAGTCATCCTTGATGTTGAAGAAATGGGAAACAGGTTTTAATCCAAACTCGTGTTCATTCTCTGTCGCTCTGGTTTGGGTCAGATTGCCTGGTCTGGCTCTGGAATTCTAGGATGATGAAGTTTTTAAGGGGATTGCTAGCACTTTTTGTTGTCTGTTATCTATTGACAAAATAACAGCATCAAGGAAGCGATTGGTTTATGCCAGATTTTGTGTTAATGTGGAGCAATCTTCTGATTTTCCTTCTATGGTGAAGATTAACTCTAAACTTGGAGTGTGGGAGTAGATGGTTGAATTTGAATCAAACCCCTTTGCTTGTTTCCATTGTAAAAAAGTTGGCCATTGGGAAAAGAAATTCCCTCTTAAAGTTCCTAAGCAAATGACGAAACAGTGGAGAGAAAAAGAGAAACCTCAAGCTTAGGAGGTGGAATCTCAAATACCTTGAGCTCCAGAGATGGAGATGGGAGGGGAACCTCCCTTGGAGGTAAGTCAAGGTAAATCTTTGAATGAGTTAGAGAAGGTGGTTGACTGTCAACCTGATCAAGGGAAGGTGAATCAAGAGCTTCAAGTTGAAAACGTGCCTAATATGGATAGTTCTTTGGAGGAAAATAATTCTTTTGTGGTTCTTGAATCGGGTTCCCCCCATGGGGAAGAGATTCCTTTTGAGTTGGTTGAATCTAGTTCTCCTCTTGGGGGAAGGATTCTTCAAAATGTGGTGTTGAAAGATGAGGGGTTTGAGATGAAACCTGAGGTGAAGGAGTCTAAGGAGTCTGAGGATGTGGATAACCAGCCTTATGTCATGGTATGTGGCCACAATAGGAAGAAGCATTCTCCTTTGTCGGGCGTTGTGACAAGAAATAGGTAGAGATCAGATTGTGGGTCTGAGCCACATGGGAGAGGTAGGCCCCTAGCTAATGTTATGAGAGATAAAGAGAGTCAGATGGATATTGTTGATGGTAAGTAGAGAACTATGCTAGATATGTGCTCTAAGAGCACTTCCCATAAACTTACATGAAGATTATTTCTTGGAACATGAGGGGTCTGAATCACCCTCATAAACATGATCTCCTAGCTAATCTAGTAAGAGATCATTGTCCTGGTATTTTTTTAATTCAAGAAACAAAAATGGGTGGTGATAAACTATCTAGACTTAGATTGAAGTTGTTTAAAGATTGTGGTATGCATTGCTCTGAGGTGATGGGTGCCTCTGGTGGGATTGTCACTTTTTGGAATCTTCAGGTTATTATAGGTGTGGAGGTTTTCAACAACTGTAATCATGAGGTTACTTCTTTCTTCCACCTGAATGATAAGTTTTCCTAGACTCTGTCTAATATTTATGCTCCTAATTGTAAAAGTGCTAGAAAAAGGCTTTGGGTGAACCTTGCCTCTTTTAAAGTTTGTCATAATATTGATAATTGGTTGGTTATTGGTGACTTTAATATGCCTTTGCATGATGTTGATAAGATGGGTGGTTTGCAAAATGTTGATGATAGTAGATCGAACTTTATGCAATTCATAAATGATTCAGCTCTTCTTGATCTTGATTTGAAAGGGGTGTTCTATACTTGGTCGAATAGGCATGTGGGTGATGCCCTTATCCAGGTTAAGTTGGATCGTGCCCTTTTAAACCCTGAGTGGTTGGTCCACTATTCTTGTTCCCTTTTAGCTTTGACCAAATTGGGGTCAGATCACTTCCCGTTGGATTTGTCTGTGGACCTGTTGGGTGGTAAGAAGAATTTTCCTTTTCGTTTTGAGAAAATGTGGACGTGTCATTCTGATCTAGGTAGTTTGGTGAAGGACTAGTGGAGTATCGATGTGGAGGGGTCGGCTATGTATAGAGTGGTGAAAATTTTGGCTAATTTTAAGCTTAATGTTCAAAAATGGAATTGTACTTCTTTTGGCCATATTTTTTAGGAGAAAGATGGGGTGTCTAAGGAGCTTCATACGATTCAACAAGTTACTCAATCGTCTAGATATAATCAGGACCTGATGCTGAAGGAAAATGTCCTGCTCTCCAAATTACACAATATTATTGCAAAGGAGGAGGAATTTTGGAAGTAGCGATCGAGGATTATGTGGCTGAAGAGTGGTGATAGAAACTCTAAGTTTTTTCATATTTCTACTCTGAAACATAGAGCTTCAAACCATATTAATTTGATTAATTTTAACAATCAAGCTTTGGAAAAAAATGTTGAACTCTAGACTGTTGCGGCTTCTTACTTCTCTTAGTTTCTTTATGTGGAGAGTGTGCTTGATGTGGCTTGTCAAGAGGATATTCTAAGGGATATCCCCCAGCTGGTGGATGCTGAAACTAATAGGCATCTTGTTTGTATCCCCTCAGCTGAGGAAGTTAGGGGAGTTGTGTTCTCCTTTGAAGGTAATAAGGCTCTAAGGCCTAATGGTTTCCCTATGTTCTTTTTTCAGTCCTTCTAGGAAATTATTGCGAAAGATGCGGTGGCGGCTACTAAGGAGTTTTTTAGATCGGGTTCCCTCTTAAAGGAAATCAACTCCTCTTTTATTGTTTTGATTCCCAAAAATCTTGGTGCTGCTTCTTTTGAGGAATTTCGGCCTATCAGTTTGTGCAACTCTATCTATAAGATTATATCCAAGGTGTTGGTGTTGAGGTTGTAAAAGATTATGCCTTTCATCATTTCCCCTCAACAGAATGGTTTTGTGGCTGGTAGGAAAATTTTGGATTCCATTCTTTCTGTGCATGAGAATATTCATTCTCTTTTTGTTAATAAACAAGTTGGTTTTATCCTTAAACTTGATTTACTCAAAGCTTATGATAGGGTGGATTGGGGTTTTTTGTCTAAGATTCTTCTTTCCTTTGGTTTTGGGGAGAAGTTGGTGGCTTTGGTGTTTCAGCTTATTTCTACCCCTCAGTTCTATGTGCTTATCAATGGGTCTCCTTCACCTCTTTTTGATTGCTCCAGAGGGTTGCGTCAAGGGGATCCTATTTCTCCTTTTTTTGTCTATAATTATGGTGGATTCTTTGGGTCGCCTTATCCAAAGATTTGTTAATTCTGGATGTATGTCTAGGTTAGCCCCTTCTACTAATCTTGTTTTCTCTCATCAACAATTTTTGGATGATTCTTTGTTGCTTGGGAAAGTGTCTATAAAGGAAGCCAAGGCTATTAAACGGATTTTACATCTATATGAGGCTGCATCTAGGTAGAGAGTTAGTTTACAAAAGAGTGTTATTTTCTTCTTCAATACTCTGATTCAAAGACAGATCAGGATTGCTAGAATCTTGCAGTGTCAAATTGGAGAATTGCCTGCCTCTTACCTAGGACTCCCCTTATGTTCTAAGGCTCATGATTCTTTGTGGAGGGGGTTGCTTGAAAAATTTAATTCCAAGTTGGCTGGGTGGAAAGGGACCTTATTGAGCCAAGTGAGTAAAGTTCAGTTGATTAAATCCACCTTACAGAATATTCTGGTTTATGCTCTTAGTCTATTTCATATGCCAAGGAAATTTGTGGATCTCTTGGAAGGTATTCAGAAAAACTTCTTATAGACAGGGGTTGAAGATAAAAAAAGAACTCATTTGGTGGCTTGGGATGATGTATGTTGGCCGAAGAAGGTTGGGGGGCTGGGTATTTGCAAAATTAGACCATTTAACATTTCCCTTTTGGGGAAACAACTCTAGAATATTTTGTTAGCTAAAAGTGAGTGGGCGAAAATCACTTGGAGTAAATACTTACATGGTGTTGATGGGATTAGAGAAGTGTTTTCTATTGAGTTTAATCCCTCGAATGGCTCTATGTTGTGGAACTCTATGTTGAAGGCTCGTAGGCTTGTTGCTAAGGGTCTCTCCTAACAATTGAGGAATGGGAGGAGTATTTTATTCTGGGATGATAAATGGATTGGTAATGACCCTCTTAAGGATCAGCCTTGGGCTTTTCCCTTTATGGACCTTGGTCTGCGTGTAGTTGGCAGATTTGTTGCTGATTATATTGATGGAGGCAGTTGGAGGAAATTGTATGAGCTGGATCCTGGTCTTGAAGTTATTTATAAGGCTATATCTTGTGTTCACATTCCTGTTAGTCCTTCTCTTGATAGGTTTGTTTGGAAGCCGTCCTCTAAGGGTAACTTTTTTGTTGCCTCAGCTTTCTCTTTGAATGATTCTTTTGCAGGCCCACCTCCCTTTTGGGCTTCTGTTTGGTCCTTTATACTAATTCCTAAGATTAATATTTTCTTCTGGATATTTTTTCAAAATAAAATTCTTACTACTGATAATCTGATAAAAAGAGGTTTTGTTATGCCTAATAGATGCTTTCTTTGTGAAGAGGAAGCAGAAAATACTTGTCATTTGTTGTTTGGGTGCAGATATGTTGGAGTGATCTGGAATCATGTTCTTTCGCTTCTGAATCTAAGTTGGGTTTTTCCTAGCTCTGTTAAAGATTTATGGTTCCAATGGGTGTCCCTTCAACTAATCCGGCCTTGCAGATTTTGTGGTCCCTTTCTCTACCTCATTTGACTTGGGGGGTGTGGTTGGAACATAACAACAGAATCTTCAGAAACTCTGCTCTTCCTACTTTATCTGTGGCCCATAAGATTTGTAATGGTATTAAGGAGAATTTTCTTTTAGGGATCTCCTTCCATGTTGGTTAGAGGATTAATTTATGCTCCTATGATATTTCAATTGCTCAAAAGTGGAAGTTGTCCTGTGATATATCTTTCCCAGTTTCAAAGGGGAAATCTTCAAGAGAGGGTGTTGTTTGGAAGGTGTCACTGGATGGTTGGGTTAAGATCAACTTTGATGGTGTTGTTAAAGGTAATCTGGGACCTGTTGGATGTGGGGGAGTGATTAGAAACTCTAGTGGTAGGCTCGTCTCTGTTGTGGCACTCCCTTTGGGAAACTAGACAAACCACTTTGTGGAGGCGATGGTCGCCTATCATAGTCTTGCTCTGGCTCAGAGAAGAGGGTATAGAAAGATTTGGTTGGAAGGTGATTCTCTGAACATTATTAATAATTTGAAGAATTTATCTCCTCTGTCATGGACAATTGAGGCCTTGATCAAGGATTCCATTGAAATTATTAAATCCTTTGATAATGTTTATATTTCCCATATTTTGAGAGAGGGAACTAAGTTAGTTGATTTCTTCACTAACTTTGGTGTTAGAGATAGTAAGGTTTGGGATTTAAATGATCCCCTCCCTTATGAGGCCATGGCTATATTGTTATAAATGAAAGTTAATTTATTCTGCAATTTGTGCACGTCCTTGCTCACGTGGTGGCATATCATTAGGAAGGAGGGTAGGGTTATGATTTTGAGGAAAGGTTATCATATGGTGCGGGGTTTGAATTCATTATGGTTTGTTTGTCCTATGGTTTCCTTCGCACAGATTTTGGGTGTTAGCTACATTAGTTTCTAGAGTCTTGTATGGGATTTTTTTATTCTGTGTGGTGTCTACTACTTTTCCCTATTGAGTTCTTGGTCTCTGTTTTCCATCGTCATGGGTGGCGAATGAAACCGCGTTGAGCCTAAATCTTGTGACACTATAAAGCAGAGAAAGGAAGTGTGAGTGATTTTAGAGAAGGGTGTCCTAACACCCTTCATGGAGAAACTGCATGGAAATAATACTTAGGTTACTACCTTGGTCGAGAAAGAATGGAAAGGGAGAACCCTGGAGTTGGGTGGCAGGGAAATTAAGGTGGATGAGGAGTTTATAGCTCAGATTACTGGCCTTCCAATTAAGGGCATGAAGGTGTATAGGGATAAAAAAGAGTCACTGGCCGCGATGTCTCTTTTCTTCAAGTAGAATGAGAGTGATGACTTCAAGCCTATGAAGAGTGGAGGGTATCTTAGGACTTCCTTGAAGGCTCTCTAGCGGGATGTTTTCGAAGAAATCATGAGGTATGTTACCCTAGAAGGAAGGTATACGACCATTAACAATTACCATTTTTCATTGCTTAATCATTTTAGGCACAAAAAATGGGTGTCTTTTCCCTATTATCTGCTGGTGTTGATGGATTGTGGGATTAAAGAGCACAGGAAGAACCCCAAAAACTCTATTGCATGTGGGGTTGATTCTTTTAATATATGAACATGTTAAAGCTCATGATATCCAAAAGACTCTAGTTACTCTGAAAGCTAAAGCTAGGGAGGGTTATGATATTGAGTCAGGTGAGGAAAGGGCTTCTAAGAAACCGAGGAAGAGGAGGCTAATGTTAAATAAATATTATGAGTCGGATAGGGATGATGTTGATTATGTCCCTAATTTGTATGCTTCTTTGGAGGAGGGCCCCATATCCCCTGTTCAGGGTAAATCTAGGAAAAGGAAATTGATTGAGGAAGGGGGCTATACGACTTGCAATGATGATGTGGAGGTGATTGTCCCTTTAAAGGGGAACAAAGACAAAAATGAGTTTTACGGGGAAGCTTCCTCTCCTCCCCCTGCCTCTAGACTTGTGAAGGATCCTGGGGAGGGAAGTTGGAAGAGAAGGGTTTTGAAGAATTCCCCTTTCTCTGTGGTTGGTGGCTTCCATGGTGAGGATGTTCTGAGCGCTATCATTGGGTTGCCTAAGCAAAAGGATAGAGTTGTGGGTGGTGATCAAGTTGCAAGAGCTAAGAAAGCAAACATGGAGAGGATTCAAAGGAGGTTGGCTATTGCAGAGAAAATTGCTGACTCCATTCTTAGGATAAAGTCTCCTATGACTGCTACTAAAGGTAAGGATGCCTCTGAGGAAAAGGTCCATGAGAGTTCCTCTGAAGAGGATGTTGTGAGAAATTGCATTGAAAACTTTGATAGGGAGGATCTTTTTTATGTGTTGGGTTCGGCCCATGACAGTGCCAATGTTCTTTTTAAACTTTTTAAATGTTTTTTTCATGAGATTAATAGGACTAATGTTCGCATTAGAAGCATTGCTTGTAAGGTTGAGGATCCTATGATCCAAATCCAAATTGATAATTTAATGGCTAGTCTCAATACTATTGCTAATACTATGGCGGAGGAAACCGTCAATCTAAAACAGAGTATAAAGGTTAGAATGTTCTCCCTTAAGGAGAAAATTGACAAAATTTGGAACATGGTTATGAAGAGTGGGGAAGATTCTAAAGTCCTGACTAGGCCGGACTCTGCGAAGGCTTTCCCCCCTATTAATAGAAAGGAAATTTTGTCTGCTGATGATATGGTTTCTGAGGGTAAGCGGACTGGGGAGGATTATGTTGCTACTAAGGGCTCTGCTAAAGGCTCTGTTTTGAGCTCTGAGATAAATACTAGTGGGCTTAAGGTTAGGACTAGAGATAGACTGAAAATTTAGGCTGGGGCCTTGGGTTTGAAGGTTTTTGATACTGGGGTTAAGGGACAGAAGCTTTCCGCTAGTGAGATGGAAGTTGTGGAAATTCTTAACAATATGTAGTGTTGTGTCATTTTTTGGCTATTGGTTTGTTTTCGTTGGGCTGATGGTTGTTTCTTGATGTTTCCTTTTTGTGTCAGTTGTTCCTTTTTGTAAAAAGTTTTGGGACCCTTCAAAACCTTTTTTTACCTCTAATCAAAACAATCATAAATAGACTTATTTACTAATTCATTGAATCTATACTGCATTTGATTATTTATTTTATTGGATGCAGTAGCTAACAAAGATAGTTTCTGCCAAATTCTCCCACCATTTCCTCTACAATGCATATTTTAGAAAGCCCCCCCCCATGAGACCACAACCTTAAGGAAGGAATCACACGCCCCCTAACCTAAGAATAGGATTATATGCTAAAACAAACGCTTACGTATTTTCTAAGAACCGGGATCAAAAGCAAATAAACATCTCTTTCCCAATTGTGGGTATTACTGATTTGGAAGATGGCCTTTATCCCAAAGCCGAAGGGTAAATGAATTTCTACTCTGCCTAGTTTGGTTAACTGCTAAAAGAGGTTGCCCAACCCAACACTTTCCTAAGAAAGGCCCCTAAAATATCTCCCTTATTCTCCAATCAAATTCTTTTTAAAGCTAAAAACTAATATAGAAATAGACTGAACATAATTATGAAATTGAGAAGCAAAATGCAATAAAGGGAGTTACCGCACCTTTCACTTATGGATCTCTATAGAGAGCAGCAACCAAGGTTGATTTTCCATAGCCACCCATTGCTCTCACTCCCAGCTTGTTAACATTCTCTCTAAATAATCGTGTCTTCAACTCTTGTAATCGAACATCCAAACCCACTTAAATTTCAGGTGGATCTGGAATGCGTGAGCCTGAGACAATCTCTCCACCACACAATTTCACAAACCCTTCACCTAAACATGGTCGAAGAGTATCCATAGATAAACACAATAGAGACATGAGTGAAAAGGAAAGAAATATTTAGTACAATGATGGCACACGAATTCAGTTAGTTGGACCTCTATTTTTGAACTATTCTTTTGTTTTGATGGGTGATGATTGCATGCATGCAAGCGTTGAATTTGATGGTATGTGTGGTTGTATATATGACATTTAAATTATTAGTAAATCTTCAAAATTTACTATAAATAAATGTAAGATATAATATTTTAAATTTTATTATAAAAATGTTTATTAATTTATAATCCTTTCAAAAATATATATAATTGTTTTTAATTTTAAAAAACTTAACAAGATTGTTTGAACATTTTTTTAATATGAATTTAAAAACTCAATTTTGAATGACAAGTTTCCCAATTCATGTTTAAAAAAAAAACCTACTAAATGCAAGTTTTTAAGAAAAAAACAAATTTTTAAAAGTTTATTAATTTGTAGACTTTTAGTTAAAGTTTATTTAGATATAAAAGAAATATTTTAATATTTTTTCTTTAAATAACAAAATTTAAATCTTTTTATTTATAATTTTTAAAAGTTTAATAAAAAATATTTTTCCTTTTCCTCCAAATTTAATATTATTATTAATATTTTTTTTGCTTGTTAAATCATTGCTAAGGGGCAACCATCGCTTTTGATTGGAGCTATGAACCATTGAGGCCATATTCGGGGGACCTCATCCCTACCATTCATATTCCTACGCCTGCCTACATTCTTGCCAAGCTCCCTGTAGAACCTGGCATCATTCCACCATCTACTGCGTCTGCCTGCATTCCCGCCAAGTTCCCTGTAGGACCTGATGCCATTCCTCTTGTTTGCTTCGCCTACCTGCATTCTCGCCAAGCTCCCTACAGGACCCAGTGCTAATCCTCTATCTGAACACCCCTTCTAGATCCACCTCTCTATCGATCCCTCCATCTCCCAGACCCCGCAATAGCACATGCCACCCATTCCCTCCTCTATGTTCCAATCACTACCACCCTTGCACAGGCATTCCTCTGTCATCCATGCATCATCCAATGTTCTCTTCATTCTCTGGCCAACAATAGTTCATCCCACCTTCCACTGGTGGGATTCAAAATCAAGATAGCAGGGAAGTTGTTGCTTGCAACTTGTCATTGCACTATGGGGTCATCCCCTCCAAATTTAATATTATTAATTTAATATTAAATATTAATATTAATTGATTATTTTTAAAAAAATATTATTTAAAATGTATAAAGTATAAAATTCAAATGTACGTTTCAAAAATAATATATTTGGACATATAATATATAGATTAATATTAAGATAGATAATCTATTATTTATTATAAAAATATTGATAGGTTATTTAGTGTGGACATAGGAATTAAGTATTCTCATGCTTGAAAAACAATTACAATTACTTGAAAATAAAATTACTTATCATTATTTAGTACTTACTACTATTTTATTTTTGAGATTAAAATAGTATTTTTTCAAATAAAAATAAAAATCAGTTATCATTATCTAGCACTTACTATTAATAGTTTTGATTTTTTGGATTAAAATACCATTTAAAAATAAACATTACAATTAATATGTTAATAATGGCAATAATTAACCAAAATCTTATCATATCTAATCTTATTAAAAGTAATATTGAAAATGTGAATGAGCTTGACATGAAAATTGCTACAATGATGTCACTCATCTCTAAACCCACTTATAATGAATAAATAATTATTACACAATATTTTGTAATATAATTTTGTTTTTAAATATTATAAGAATAAATTTAATATTTTGATATTTATTACTAATGTTTATCATTTTTTTTATTATAGCCAAGGCAAGATGATATATATAATTTAAAAATAAAACTCTTATCTAGTCAACTTTTTTAAATATTATTTTTTAAACTTAGATTTTTAGATTTTAAAAATTATATATAAATAATAAATATAATGCATAAATAATTATTTTATTTTTATTTTTTTTTAGATTGCAGGAATCGGGTAACACGACCCCCTATAAACTGCAGTGCACCTGGTAAACTTTTTAACGTGACCGGTGGCACTGGCGCGACACGCCCTCCGGTACCACGGGGACGGGGGAGACTAGAACTCGTGACCAGCAGAGCCGCAACGGAATTACTTAGCCAACCGAGCTAGGGCCCCCGCCCAATGCATAAATAATTATTCAATATATAGAAATTTTAAATATTATTTTTATTTTTAATATTTTAATAATTATTATATTATAATATATAAATAATAAATTATATGTTAAAAAAATTATATTTAATATATGAATATTTTAATAATATTATTAATTTACTTTTAAAATATATATAGATAAATAATAATAAGTTTTTAATAAATAAAATTGTTTTTTCAAATAATAATATTAATAATTATTATTCATATTAAATAATATAAAATTTGATTTAAATAAATGGATAAATTAAAATTTGATTTTTCATTTTTAAATAGATTTTTTTTTTTAATTTTTTAATTTTTGGTGTTGTAGTTTTTAATATTTTATTTTATAATAATATTTATTTCTTAATATTGTTTGTTTTATATTATTTATATTTTTTAGATACATATTTTATTGATATTTTAATTCTAATAAATTTAAAATTAGTTTTACTTTTTTTATTTAATCATTTATTCATTTAATAAGTTTATTATTTTTTAAAATTATTATGTTTATTAATATTTGGATTTTGATATATTTTGACTTTGCATTTAGTTTATTCTATTTTAATTTTCAATTTAATTTTAAGTTTGAAATATTTTTTTATTATTTATGTCTTTTTTATGAAATTACAAATAATAATTTAAAATTATTAGCCCAAACGGGTAGTAGAGTTGGCTTGAGTAGTGGGTTTTCTCCCCATTGGTCTCAGGTTTGACTCCGCTCCTGGGTTTAAGAGGTGGGACTTCTTGCGAGCGGGGGATTTCACCCGTAGGGGACTAGTCTCAACCTAGCTTGCCTCAGGTACCCAAGGTAAGGGTTGTTGGGCCGTTGGGCTAGGTCGCGAGGACACCCCTGTAGTATCAAAAAATTAAAAATTAAAAATTATTAGAATTAATTTAATTTAAAAAAATAACTCTATTTTGAATTTTGAATTTTATTTATCTAATAAAATGAATTTGATTTTAAATTAAAAGTTATAGAATGAGAGAGAGGAGCTAACTTTTGATTAGTTGTTTCAGTAATCCAAGAATAACACATGTCCTTGGGGAGTTATGCTTAGAGTAGCATGCCATTTTATTAAGGATATGATAATTTACCTTTAAAACCTCTTCAGTGTACCCATTGCACACTTAAGGAGGAAAATAGATATAGAGATAGAGAAGAGAGAGGTAGAGAGAAGAGAGGGAGATGGAGATATAGAGAGGAAAAGAGAGAAAAAGAGAAAGGGAGATAGAGGGGGAGAGAGGGAGAGAGGGAGAGAGAGAGAGAGAGGGAGATGAAAATATAAAAGATAGAAGAGAGAAACAAAGATAGAGATAGAGATAGATAGAGAGATGAAGAGGGAGAAAAAAATATATACAAAGATAAAAGAGAGATAGATAGAGATATAAAGGTAGAGGTAGAGATATATAGGAATGAAGAGGGAGAGATAAAGAGATAGATATAGGAAGAGAGATAAAGAAAGATAGAGGAAAAGAGAGGAGAGGAGAGACATAGGATATAGTCACAGAGAGAGAGGGGGATGTAGAGATAATGAAAAATAGGAGACAAATATATATAGATGTAGAAAGATAAAAATATAAAGAGGGAAAGGGGGAGAGAGAAAGGGGAGATAAATAGGGATAGAAAAAGAGGGTAAGGGAGACAAAGAAAGGGATAGGGAAAGAGATAGAGAGAGAGTAAGAGAGAAGGGAAGACAAATATAGAGAGAAATAGGGGAGAGAGAAAGAGAGAGATTGAGAGATAATGAGAAACATAGAGATACAAAGGGAGACATAGATATAAAGAGATCTCTCTTTCTCTTCCCAAATCTCTCTCTATATATAGGGAGATGTACATCTATGGGGAGATATATAGAGAGAGAGTTGGGAAGAGAAAGAGAGATCTATATATATATCCCTCTCTACCTCTCTCTATATAACTTATTATCTCTATCTTTTTATCCCTCCATCGCTTCCTCTCTATTTGTCACTCCCTATTTATATCTATATTGCTCTCTCTCCTTATCTCTCTTTCCATATCCATCTCTATCTTCTCTCTCCCCCCTCTCTCTTTCTCATCTATCTTTCACATTGTATATCTCTCTATCTCTCCCTATTTCTATCCATATCTCTTCCTCTCTCTCTCTATCACTCTCTCTTTCTATATCTCTCTAGTATCCTCTATCCTCTCTCTATTTCTCTCCCTCTCTCCCCCTCTATCTATTTATATATATCTCTCCCTCACTATCTCTATCTCAAATATCTCTCACTCACTCACACACACCACATGTCTCCCTCCCTATCCCTATCTCTATATCTCTCTCCCACTCTCTCTCTCATAAAAACTCCTTGTTTCTCCCTCCCTATCTTTATCTGTATCTATTTATCTCTCTCAACCTCTCTCTATCTTACTTGTCTTTATCACCTCCTTTATCTATCACTATTTCACCCTATCTCTGTAATGCCCCACCACGTAACCATAGAGAATAACGCAAACATAACGGAAGTGTAGCAATTTTATTTTTTTAAAGTGTAATAATAACATGTGAGTGAACTACACTTAATGCATACATCCTCTAAGATACACGACAATGCTTACATTCAAATCACAAAATACAAAAGTAAACTAACCATAGCATATAATTATTACTCATGATATAATTAGCATACATCCAAAGTATTAAACTTAACTCATAAGATACAAAATACATTAAATAATAATCTATAGATTGCATTCATTCCATAAAGCAATTACAAAGCTCATTTCCAAAATGAGGAATTTTATACATTAAAGTTACAATAACAGTGCTACAAGAATTCTCCTCGATTACAAATGAGGAGTAGTACATATACAATTATCCACTAATAAAAAGAACAAAGATGATGATAGATATCAATTGGTACACGTGAGCTCTCTAATCTAGAAGATCTTGCCATCATGAACAAGAAATGGGAACCCAACGGTGTATGGTGCACATTCCACCCAACCAAGTGGTACCCAAAGGCCCACCCCCCGTGCTAGGAGATAGTAAAAGGGCTTCCTAGGAAAAACATACTACCTAAAGACACAAGCAAACACACAATACTAAACTACACAAGTACAATACATAACATGAAGGTTACATTGCTTCAAGAGTAAAAGAAAATCAAGTACATCAACAAAAAAATTAAACCATTCTCATAGAAGGAGTGTCATCACAAATCTGCATGAGTTACCTTGGCACCATTCTATGTGCCAGCCCCCATCGAGAGCCACTCCCCTATTGAGAATACAAGGATCTAATCCATAACCCAAGGGTAGAAAAAGTGCACAAAACCCGATAATAAATATCAACCATGATGCAAAAGACAACACATCCTCGTTCGTAGTAATCGAGTGTTTAACTGAAGTATAACCAAGTGCACTACCCAAGGTAAATGAAGGGCTGAATTACAACTCACAATAATCCCCTCATAAAATAACATGTGGAAGACTTAGAAGTACAACAATCCAATTTCCCCAAAAATATGAACAAAAGAAGTCATAGTTCAAATAGGCAATTTAGGCAAATAATAAAATCTATCTTTAGAATTTCCTAAATCCAAATTATTTTCAAGAATACAATCTTACATTGCTCAAATTAATCTAACTTAAATCAATATCATTTACAAGTAATGAAGAATTTAAATCTAAATATATAAATCAATTTTTTGATTTCAACTATTTAAAATCAATTTCCCCTTTTAAATTATATCATTTATAAATTATCTATTTTATGCATTTGCATGCATTGACCAAAAAAATACATTTATATATATATATATAATATTTAAATATTTAAAAATGAAATTTATAATTTCCAAACATTTAATTAAATATATATATTATTAAATTAAAAACAAATTAAAAATTGAAATAGAAATTATTAAGGGGTGGAATAGTTTTAAAAAGCTATTTATAATGGTTGTATGTTGCATATGCAGCTGCTCCATATGGGGTCACGACCTTTGTGGGTAGCGTTGGGCCCTCACAGTCATCATCCCATGGGGGCGGCAGCTGTGGGGACAACCACAGCTGTAATGCCCGGCCACGCAACCCTAGAGGAAGTTGCAATTCACTACTTAAACATACCAATTTTTTTTTTTGTTTAAGTATAAATAACATGAAGATAATACATATTGCCAACAACCTCTAAGGCCACGAGAAAAAGATTACTTAAAAACCCAAACAACAACTAACATTAAAATAAACCGAAACATTAATCACTTAAGGAAATGAGACAACATACATTCCATTCAAGATAAATTACAACAAGGATATTTAATACCTCAAGATTCCAAATTAACATTTAAACAATAAGATTACAACACTCATTCCCTGAATGAGGTAATTCCAACCAAATGATTACATAATACAAATTCCACCTCGATAACAACTGAGGGGTAATAAAATAAAATAAGAACTAAGAGAACAAGGCATGAGAAGAAATGATTCCCATGAGCTCTCCAACAGGAAATCACGAATGCACGAACATGAAGAAGAACCAACGGAAAGATGCACGCCACCCAACCACGTGGAACCCAAAGGCCCCACTCCCTCCGTGCTAGGAGATAGTAACAAGGATTTCCTAGACAAGACCATCTACCTCTAGACACAAGCTAGCACACTGAACTAAAACCAGAACAAAACCCACATTACTTAACACAATGGTTACAATGCTTCCAGAGTACAAAATCGAGTACCATCACTGTACAAAATAAACCAATGGTACAACACCATACCGACTGCTGTCATAGGAGGAGTGTCATCGCAAAGGCTGCATGGGATCTCCTGGCAAGTCTTCCTAGGTCCTGGCCCCCTCTCTAGGGATATCCTGGAAACCTCAACCGACTCCTGGCCCCACATGCACACCAGAGCGGAATCGATTATCTCTCATAAAGACGAGATAACGATCTTGCCATTCCAGGCCTTCCCTACTCATCTCAAGTCTCGTACAAGCCCTTGAGCCAATGAGCGAGGCTAAATTATCTTATTAATGTTCAAAGCTACTCTCTCCCTAGTAAGTTAATTTAATTTTCACTTAATTAACTGACTCTCACACGAGTTATCCTGGAACCACTTTGGGCCCGGTGCTCGTTGAAAGCCACTCCCCTATCGACAACCCAAAACTTAACCACATGCCAAGGGTAGACAATGCACTAACATTTATCACAAATAATCAAACACCTCAACTGGTAACACATCACTACGGATGTCCAAAACTGAAACCAAAGCGTGCACTACCCAAGGCTAACACAAGGTTGACCAACATAATGAGACCCACATAACAAGCTGATGACTCAACTCAACCATGAATCACAAGGTCACACAACCCATTCAAAGAACCAGGTAACCACTTAAGCTTATCTCACACAAAATCCAAGATAGCCAAAGCAAAACATAAGAGACATAGCATCATCTCAAGAAAACACTGCTGGAAGACTTACATGATCAACAAGAAACGACTTAAAGTCAACAATCATATAATCACACGTTCTCTACAATCCCAAAAAATGTAATTTTGACCAACAACTTTCCCATAACGTGGAAACCAAAGTACAAAACAAAGGCTGACTCACGTAAAACCACCCATATCAATAAATGAACCCATATCAGGAAGATTCTCAAAACATTCACTCTCATTCCACGACATCGAAGGCGAGCAATTAAACATTGAAAACATTTCAGACACATAGGTAAGCTAATGTTCGGATTTCTTAAATCCATTCAAACATGGATTTCATGACTTGCATTTATCCAATCGATTGATCCCATTTCTTTTCACGACATTGAAATATATAAAGAACATATCATTTACTCTAAATTTCGTAACCATATTCATAATCAAACACTTTAATGATGCAGCTTTCTGGTTAAAATTTAAATCAACCATTCTCCCTAAGTTCACTAACATATTCAAACTCAAGGTATTTTAATAAATAACATTTGAATTAAATCACTTAATCCATTTTGCAACAAAGAACATTCAATCAACTAAAATCGATATTTCAAATAAGACGTTAGATTTTCCAAACTCCACTCTTACCTCTAAAAGCATAATGATAATCATCTTAATATATTTGAATTATGACACCCCTTAACGCGTCTATTAAATAAAATACCATTGCGAAATCCATACAATTAAATATAAAAGCATGTTGACATGATTATTTACAAACAAATATTCAAAGTATGAACATACCTTCATGTACAAAGTTACTCAATTTAGCCAACTATTATTTTAACAAATATAAAAAGAAGAATTCCATTAATTACAAAATATATCAAATAAATTTTATATTTCAATTAATCATTTCTAAAACCTTATGATTTAACCAATAGAATAAAATACATTTCAACTTATACCAAATTTCATTTAATTTAATATATATTAAATATATTATATTTTATATAATATATAATATTAAATATTATAAATATTATATAAAATATAATATAAAATAATATTCATTAAAATTCAAATTAAAATAAAAAAATAAACAAAAGTAATTTCGAATTTAAACAAGCATTGGAAAAAGGGCCAAAGCCCAGGGCACGCAGCCCCTGCCTCCCTGCGGGCGGCGTCGGCTGTGTGTTCACACAGCGAACGCCTCCCTGCCAGCGGCGGCAGTGGTGGGGGTTGGCCTCCCCAACCACCCAAAAATAAAAAATAAAAATAAAATTACATTCCTGTGTTTTTCAAAATGAAATTTCAAGGATTTTCTGGGTTATACCCACATTTTAAAATTTTCTAAAATAACAAATATATTGTATATATATTTGTGGGTATTTCCATATATTAATATATATGGTTGTATTCACAAATATATATACCCAAATTTTGATTTCATACCCAAATTGCAAAAATAATCCAAACCCAATTCAAGAAAGTAGCACTTATTTCAAAACAACAAATGGGTTTTCAAAAACTAGTTTTAACATTGAGTTTTCTTGGATTTTCTTTCCATAACTTGGTATAAATTTCTTGTTTGGTTTCCATTCCAAATCTATCTACTATTTACCAATTTTAAGAGCTTTTCCATGAATTTCCATAGAATCTAACACTATATTTTCAAACATACAAAGTGAGCAAGAAGATGAAGGGAGAAATGATGGAACCTTGTGTTTCCTCCAAAATTGCAAGCTTTAACCATGGAGATTTTTCAAGCACTCTTTCAACTCCACCATCATAGCCTCCTCCAAGCCTCTCCACCCAAAAAAATTTTTAAAACCAAGAATCCATAGAGAGAGAGATTGAAAGAAAACCCTAAATAAAAATATATCCTTTTTTTCAAACTTCCCAAATTCAAATTCAAATTCAACTTCTAATTCCAATTCTAATTCTAATTAACTTCAAATACAAATGCAAACTCACTTTCAAATTCAAACTAAATTCAATTTCAAATTCATATTCAACTCTTCACAAATATTTTTCCCCAAAATAGTCAACTATTTCAGAAAATATCCTTTCTACCCCAAAGTCCTTGCATAAGAAAACATTTGAATTTTTAATAACTTTAAACAATTTTTCCAATTCCAATTTGAATTCAATATATTTTAGCACTTTATATTCAACAAAAGAATTAAATCTTTTACACTTTTAATTCAAAAGGGATAATTTAATTAATTCACACAATTAATTTAAATTATCAATAAAATAAATCTAATCCACTATTAGATTATTTTATTAATTTATTTAAATTAATTGATACAATAAATAATTTCCTAGCATTACAACCAAGAGCATTTAATCAGTAGTTAAGCAACATAAGCCATTTTAACTTGAATTTAATTAAAGATCAAGGTGATCAGGGCAACATGAAACAACCAAACCCGACTACAACCCGACGACACTCGGTGACTAGGGTAACGACTTGACCCAGAAAACCTAGCTACTATCTCCCAATTAGTTTCTATTGGTCAATGGACACGCTCAAACCTGAAAACCAGGTGGAGTCGATGTCATATACTTGCCAACCTGCAACAAAGAGCATGTCGAACGTGCATATATACATAATATGATCAGACACACCGTGAAGAGGAAATCTCAGAATCGTAGGGCACTCGCAAGCGAGTGATACAACCCCGTCCCCTTCACCAATACAATCTCACTAACTGATGCATCTAACATCATTAACATGATCAACAACATAGAACATCGTTAAATCAGATATTGTCTAAGTTAATCCAGAACATGTCGTAAAGATGGCATCAGAATAAAATCACATCAAAATATAGCTTCACATCGTTTAATTATTGCAATTAGAAGTAACCAAGTTCCAAATTCCCATCATAACATAACAAAGCATTACAAGGAGAACACCGACAAACAAAGAGCCAAAATAGAGGGGTGTTACAACAGCCTCCCCACTTTATTAATATTTAATTTCATATTATTATTTTTTAGAAACCCCCACGATTTTTCGATAATCATCATACGGATGATCTTCATATTGGTTTTATTTAATATGAATTTTCCCAAAAGAAATTTATACATATATTTTAATAAATATATACACAAAATATATATATGTGTATATTTGTATATATATTTTTTCATTAATGAATACCACAGTCGAGAAAATTATTTTCACAAATAAAAGCTTTCTACAGGGAATGTTTACAAAATCTTACAGAAGTTTTCAATTTCCCATCCAATAAACTAATTGGGAAAACAAATTTAAATGATATTCTTCTACACGAAGATCTTTCCAATACAAATAAGATTTTCCCCAATTTTTAAACAGGAAGATATTCAAACCCATTCCTACAGGGACTTATAAATTTCTCTATTGTTTTCCTCTGATTTTTTTCTATTGTTTAAAAAATAATTTCCTATAGAAGCAATAAAATATTCACACAACAAACTTTCCAAACACAAAAAGCTTTCAAATATAAAAAATAAATTAAAGCTTCTACCCAAATATTTCTTGTATAGACAATCTTTTCAATTTGTAAAACAATAAAAGTAATTAAAAAACCTGTATCTGGAAGCTTGAGGAAGTGATATTTGATGTAAAGCTTCGCCTATAGATTCCAATATTTCCAAAGCTTCCTCCAAGAATTCACTTTTTCCATAAGAAGAAAATCAAAAACCAAAGCCTAGAAACTTCTCGAGAGATTCCTTTTAATTTTTTTAACTTCTACAAATATCTTTTTCATTCCCCATGAAGTAACCTCTTACCTCTTCCAGGTATTGCAAAAAAATTCTCCAAGAATAAATTCTCAACAAGAGTGTTTAATAAATTTTCTAACACACATGTCAAAATTAAAATATCTTTTTAACCAACATAGAAATTTTCCTTTTGATATTTCTAAGACATTTATGTTATTTTTAATAATTCGAACTTCACAAATTGACATTATCTATTTTATGCAATTTATAATTCAAATTCACATAATAATTTCTAATCAAATTTAATCTAATTAATTTAATTACTTTATAAAATAAATTTAATCACAAGGATTAAATTAATTTACAAAATAATTAAATTAAATACAAAGATTCTAACAATATTAATTAAAATTAATTAAATAAACACTAAAATCATTAAAAGCATTAATTACCATTAATTTCCACACAAAAAAACCTTGCAAAATAAATAAATAAATGACAAGGTAAACGTGGACAACATAACGACAAAACATACCAAACAAAGACTGATGACACACTGTGACTAGTGTTGTGGCTTGACTAGGAAACCTCGTTACTATCTCCCAATCAACTATTCCATTGGGCAATGGACACTCTCAAACCTGTGAATCTAGGTGGAGTCGATGTCATGTACCTGCAATCTTAAAATTAAACATATGTCGTACATGTATATAGATCATAAATCAAACACACCGTGACGAGAAAATCGTGGAATCATAGGGCGCTCGCAAGCGAGTGATTCAATCTCATTCCCTTCACCAATATAGTGTCAAATAAAAACTGGCGAACTCAAACATCAATTAATTACAGATGAGCATATAACAATATCAACTCAAATAAACAATTATGCTAACCAGAAAGCATCTCATAAACAGTAATCATCCATAAAGTGTACCATCACATCACAATATAAAAGCCATCATCACTCTAATGTTAGCGAGAAAATAACAACAACATAGCATCATGGTCTTTCAAAGTATAAGCACTATCAGAAAACATAAGCAAATCAGAGGGGTGCTACATCCTCCCCCCTAGGATTAGGCTTACTCCTGTAAGCTTGCAAACAAATAGGGATAGAGCTTCCTCATCCTAGTCGCATCCTCCTAAGTAGCCGAAGTATCATCACTAGGATCCCATTGGACCCTAACCTACTCAATATCTCAGCCCCTGAGAGCGAGTCTCCTGTGTTGTGTGACAACCATGGGCTCCAATTTCAATTGCCCATTCACCTATAGTGTCCACTTTTGTGCCCTAATTCTCTACCCAGTGGTCATCAACTATTGTAATCACTATGTGGAACCTGCCTGCATCTCTAACAATCGGCTCTGATGTCGTTGGCCTATGAGTATAATCTGATGTTCCCTTATTAGGACACTATCATGCTATGTGTCCCTGTTGGCCACAAGCAAAACATCCTATACCTCTACTAAATCCTCTATCACCTAGAGGAGCACTAGACTGCTGAACAATGCTCCTATTAACTATAATCTATGAAATTTGGGCTGGTTGATTAATATGATTACATTGAGATCGCCACCAACTCTGATCTCTTTTCTTTTGAATCCAATTACCACCATGTTGAAACTAAGAAGCCCTATGTTTTGTCTGAGAGTGTTGTTTTTTCTCAACCTTAGTGGGTGTTTGTTGTCCCTAAGATCCGACACTAACTAGAGGTGTACTAATTTGCTAGAGCTGACCTCTATTAGCTGCAGTCTGAGTGCTCCAACTTGACTGATCAAGTTGATAAAGTCAGGCTCGCAACCAACTCTGGATTCTCCTAGAGGAAAGACGACCACCACTAAGACTATGGAAGGTAAGAGAACACTCCCTCAAGAGGTTCATCACAAGTCCTACTACAATTGAAACACCTCTTCTAGGGAACCTTTCTCTTTCCCTAACCATTTGTTGATGGCTCTCCTATCTTGGGCCAACTCAATTAAGAATTTCATGATCATGACCTCTAGGAATCATCCTACACAAAACCACCATAGAACAAGTCTCAAATATAAGGTAAGAACAACAGAAGGGAAGGGAACAAAATCCTAAGGATCCAAGTACTATATCCATGATTAACATATATTTTTCACATACACACAAACTCACATCACCGGGAACCACATCACAAGGCTACACAAGGGTCCATATGGACACCAGAAAGAAACATACTAATCCATGAGCCAAGAGCCAATATCCATCTCACATGATCCATACCTCACACTCAATGGCTTGATGGTGTTAAGCCACACACACATGGTGAGACCATCCAAACAAGACCACAATGACCTACCTCTTGTTGTATAAGGTGGTTAGCCTCCAAGAGATAGTCATCTCACATAGGTGGATAGTGGGTCCTAGTTGTGTAACAGCCTCACATACCCCCATCCTCAAGGTTCTATGCATCTACTTCCTCATATACACTCTCTGAGTTTTCTCATACGTCCTTAGAGAGGAATCACAATACAACACATGGCCAACCTCGAAAACAATAAGGATAAACTAGTTTAGCCACCAAAGTCATAAATAAACATCAAATAAGATTCAATTTCAGCAATAAAGCAAGAAATGTGTGCAATGTCAACACTAAATCAAATGTAACAAGGGATACAAGTAAATAAGATCACAAAGGGGGGCTAAACCATTACAATCAAATATAAATAAGGTGTCAGCCTTCACAATAGACAAAAAATCATCAATAACTATAAATAAAGTACACAATCTTTGAAATTGCATTGTACAACACTACGTGACTAGATACTAGCCACCAAACGAGGAAGGAGGGAACATCATTAGGCTATAATAGTAGCCCACATGTGATGCGAAGTGAGCACACCATCCACATGTCTCAAAGTGTAATCCTCAACTACACTCTACCTCGTGTCATCACGTGACATGGTCATACGCCAGAGAAGGCATGCACTGGTCGTATGCTGCATGGCAATGTCTCTATGGCTCCACAAAAGTAGGCACACGCAAAACACACCCCGCATAGTGATACCCCATGGAGAAGGCACACTCAGGTACTCACCATAGCCAGAGGTATACATGGCTAGGACATACCCATATGCTAATCAACCGAAACACTATCGAAAGCAAACATGGGTATCCCTCTACAAGTGTGTGAGGCCCCATAATGCTCATCACACAAGTAGGCTATCTAACATAATCTCATAGTGCACCGCACCTTCACGTTTCTATGTACGTGGCATCATTTCCTCGAGCCCAGCTCACATGGAATCATCACCAGCACTTTGTCGAAACATCAATGGGGTGTGACATCATATCAATTGCATCATGTTGGAACATGTACAGATACAGTATATACAATACATATATGAGTATATCAATATGGGGCTACTCGAGCTTCACCTCTCATACGAATGAGGTTGACTCGCTAATTCCAAATCAACGCCCCTACGGATGACTAGGCATATACTAACAAACCAATGTTGCAGTACTCAAAACTGTGGGGATTAGGCTAACACATATGGATCAAGTACCTTGATCCATCATAAGGGAAAGTAGTGGGTACATTTCCTCGGGATCAATTGAGCTAAGACCACTCTGCGTCGCAATATGCACACGCTGCACACTCTGCCCAAGGAACTTTGTGGCTGCTACTACCCCTTCATGGATTAAGGGACTAGAGAACCAAAAGAAAAGAATTTGTGAAACTATCTTTTGGCTACTCATATATATATATATATAGATTTTCAACCACATGTAGGTTGGCCCTCAATTAGGTAACAAACATACAAACACACAAAATGGTATGGTTAATTCCACACCAAATCCAACATATTTCATATGGATGGGTACACTATATCACCATCTCATGGGCCCAAAAAGCAAGTATGGGGTATTCACAACACTCAACCAATGTACAGTCACTGGTTTCTCACATTTATAGGGGAAAAATAAAATTACATACACAATTCCATAAGTATATTTACTTCCATAATCCATGTGATTCATATCATCACATCTATCCATAACCCATCATTAGCTTTTCTTGCAATACACCCAACACAAATCCATATTTCACTATTTAGAATAGAAAAGCATTTATCTTTTATACAAGATAGTAGTTAAACCTCCACACTACTCCATGTCATAAATACATACTAACATACTTAAAATAGAGCATCCTATGTTCATTTCTAACATAATTAACAACTATTGAGTCATCTATAATAGGAAGAATAGAAAGAGAGAAGATGATCATCTCTTATCTACCTCTAGAGTCAACCTAGTTTCCCTAAACATAAACCACTCAGTATAGTCTAGGAAAACAAAGAAAGGAATGCACACATAAGAGTGCAAACAGTAAGGACAGCCTAATGGGCTCATCTGAAACCAGAGTTCCCAGTGTTAGAACTTGGGCTCTGATACCATGTGTAATACCCCGCCACGTAACCCTAGAGAATGATGCAAACATAACGGAAGCATAGCAATTTTTTTTTTTAAAGTGTAATAATAACATGTGAGTGAACTACACTTAACGCATACATCCTCTAAGATACGCGACAAAGCTTAAAATCGAATCACAAAAGACAAAAGTAAACTAACCATAGCATATAATTATTACTCATGATATAATTAACATACATCCAAAGTATTAAACTTAACTCATAAGATACAAAATACATTAAGGAATCATCTATAGATTGCATTCATTCCATAAAGCAATTACAAAGCTCATTTCCAAAATGAGGAAGTTTATACATTAAAGTTACAATAACAGTGCTACAAGAATTCTCCTTGATTACAAATGAGGAGTAGTACATATACAATTATCCACTGATACAAAGAACAAAGAAGATCATGCATATCAACTGGTGCATGCGAGCTCTCCAATTTGGAAGATCTCGCCATCATGAACAAGAAATGGGAACCCAATGGTGTATGGTACATGTTCCATCCAACCAAGGTGCTAGGAAATAGTAAAAGGGCTCCCTAGGAAAAATCTACTACTTCAAGACATAGGTAAACACACAATACTAAACTACACAAGTACAATACATAACATGAAGGTTACATTGCTTCTAGAGTAAAAGAAAATCAAGTACATCAACAAAACAATTAAATTGTTGTCATAGGAGTGTCATCACAAAGCTGCATGAGTTACCCTGGCACCATTATGTGTGTCATCCCCCATCGAGAGCCACTCCCCTACTGACAATACAAGGATCTAATCCATAACCCAAGGGTAGACAAAGTGCACAAAAACTGATAATAAATATCAACCATGATGCAAGAGGCAACACATCCCCGTTCGTAGTAACCGGGTGTTTAACTAAAGTATAACCAAGTGCACTACCCAAGGTAAATAAAGGGTTGAATTACAACTCACAATAACCCCCTCATAAAATAACATCTAGAAGACTTAGAAGTACAACAATCCAATTTCCCCAAAAATATGAACAAAAGAAGTCATGGTTCAAATAGGCAATTTAGGCAATTTAGGCAAATAATAAAATCTATCTTTAGGATTTCCTAAATCCAAATTCTTTTCAAGAATACAATCTTACATTGCTCAAATTAATCTAACTTAAATCAATATCATTTACAAGTAATGAAGAATTTAAATCTAAATATATAAATCAATTTCCTAATTTCAACTATTTAAAATCAATTTCCCCTTTCAAATTATATCATTTTAAAATTATCTATTTTATGCATTTGCATGCATTGACCAAAATATATATATATATATATATATATATAATTTAAATATTTAAAAATTAAATTTATAATTTCCAAACATATGTATATATTATTAAATTAAAAACAAATTAAAAATCAAAATAGAAATTATTAAGGGGCGGAATAGTTTTAAAAAGCTATTTATAATGGTTGTATGTTGCATACGCAATGGCTTCATATGGGGTCGTGACCTCTGTGGGCAGCGCTAGGCTGCCTCACAGTCCTCGCCCCATGGGGGCGGCTGCTATGGGGATAGCCATAGCCTCCCCACTTTATTAATATTTAATTTCATTTTTTTTTTAGAAACCCCTATGATTTTTTGATAATCGTTGTACAGACAATCTTCATACTGGTTTTATTTAATATGAATTTTCCCAAAAGAAATTTCTACATATCTTTTAATAAGATATATACACATAATATATATATGTATATTTGTATATGTATATATATTAAAATATATATATATATATACATGTATAAATATATATTTTTTCATCAATGAATACCACAGTCGGGCAAATTATTTTCACAAATAAAAGCTTTCTACAAGGAATGTTTACAAAATCTTATAGGAGTTTTCAATTTCACAGCCAATAAACTAATTGGGAAAACAAATTTAAATGATATTCTTCTACACGAAGATCTTTCCAATACAAATAATATTTTCCCCAATTTTTAAACAGGAAGATATTCAAACTCATTCCTACAAAAACTTATAAATTTATCTGTTGTTTTCCTCTGAGTTTTTCTATTGTTTAAAAAATAATTTTCTACAGAAGCACTAAAATATTCACACGGAAAACTTTCCAAACACAAAAATCTTTCAAATCTATAAAATAAATTAAAGCTTCTACCCAAATATTTGATGTAAAGCTTCGCCTGTAGATTCCAATATTCCCAAAGCTTCCTCCAAGAATTCACTTTTTCCAGAAGAAGAAAACCAAAAACTAGAGCCTAGAAACTTCCCAAGAGCTTCCTTTTTAATTTTTTTAACAACTTCTACAAATATCTTTTTCATTCCTCATGAAGTAACCTCTTACCTCTTCCAATTATTGCAAAAAAATTCTCCAAGAATAAATTCTCAAAAAGAGTGTTTAATAAATTTTCTAACACACATGTCAAAATTAAAATATCTTTTTAACCAACTTAGATATTTTCCTTTTGATATTTATAAGACATTTATGCTATTTTTAATAATTTAAACTTCACAAATTGACATTATCTATTTTATGCAATTTATAATTCAAATTCACATAATAATTTCTAATCAAATTTAATCTAATTAATTTAATTACTTTATAAAATAAATTTAATCACAAGGATTAAATTACTTTATAAAATAATTAAATTAAATACAAAGCTTCTAACAATATTAATTAAAATTAATTAAATAAACACTAAAATCATTAAAAGCATTAATTACCGTTAATTTCCACAAAACAAACCTTGAAAAATAAATAAATAAATGACAAGGAAAATGTGGACAACATAACAAAAAAAATACCAAACAAAGACTGACAACACACTATGACTAGGGTTGTGGCTTGACTAGGAAACCTCATTACTATCTCCCAATCAACTATTTCATTGGGCAATGGACACGCTCAAACCTGTGAATCTAGGTGGAGTCGATGTCATGTACCTGCAATCCTACAATTAAACATGTCGTACACATGTATATAGATCATAAATCAAACACACCCATGAAGAGAAAATCACGGAATCACGGAGCGCTCACAAGCAAGTGATGCAATCCCGTTCCCTTCACCAATACAGTGTCACATCAAAACTGACAAACTCAAACACTAATCAATTACAGATGAGCATATAACAATATCAACTCAAATAAACAACTATGCTAACCAGAAAGCATGTCATAAACAGTAATCATCCATAAAGTGTACCATCACATCACAATATAAAAACCATCATCACTCAAATGTCAACAATCAAATAACAACATAGCATCATGGTCTTTCAAAGTATAAGCACTGTCAAAAAACATAAGCAAATCGGAGGGGTGCTACAATCTCTATCTTCCCATTTCTCCCTATCTCTCTCTACTTGTATCTCACTATCTTTCTCTTATTCACTCCATCTCTCCCTCTCTCTCATGTTATCTCTCTCTATATATCCCTCTCTACCAATCTCTCTCTATGTCACTTCCTATAGCTTTATCTCTCCATCTCCCCCTCTTTATGTCTCCATCTTCCTCTCTCCTTCCATCTCTCCCTTAATATATTTATCTTTCTTTGTATTTATATCTCTCACCCTCTCCATCTTTCTCAATTTGTCTCTATATCTCTCCTTTGTATCCCTACCTCTCTCTTTATATCCCTATCTCTCCCTCTATATCCCTCTCTCCCCAACACTACTTTTTTCTATATTTCTCTACTTCTCTAGATCTCTCTATTTTTCTCTCCCTCCCTTTCCCTTCTAGTTTTGTGCAAGATCATGGGGGGCCAAACAGTGGTGATGCAATGAAAAACATGACATGAGGAAGTGAAAAGCATGGAAATCACGATTGAATTTTTGGTTGGATTGTAAAATAATACATTTTGCTAAGGTAAAACCATTTAGCAAAATGAATATTCATTCTTAATGGATATTCTCTTTTAAAAAAATGGATATCCGTTAATAACAGATAATCGATAAAAAAAAAAGTCATATTAGCTTGAAGGGTAAATGCAAGAAGATGAGTCCATGAAATGTGGAAGTTTTTTCCTTAGGAAAAAACCTAAAATCGACTTGAAGAAAATAGGATCCCACTTTTTAATAAATAGGATCTCACTTTTAAAAAATGGGATCCCATATAGTAATGGGGTCTTGAACTGGCCTTCAAGAAATAGGATCCCACTTTTTACAAAATGGGATCCCATTTTGTAGTAATTTTTTTTTTTAAATGAAATAGCAGTCATTTTCACTGTGAGCATGTGATCTCGATTGAGGAAGACAAACAATGACCACCAGGTACGCGCCCCACCCCTTTTTTTTGCATTTTTTGATTTTTTTGAAATTTTTAATACAAAGTTAGAGTTTAGTATGTATTTTTCCAATTTCTTTGGAGTTTTATGCATTTTTTTTACCTATAATAGAAGAAATGGTGATTTGTAGAAGAAGAAGAAAACATGAAAGGAAACCCTCAAATATTGAATAGAAATGAAAAAATTAACCTTAAATCGTAACCTATGAAAAAAATTACCTTTCGAAACTTTGAATTGTTCAATCAAACAAAAAAAAATGCATTTGAAAACCTAAATTGAAAGGAAACAAAAAAAATCATTTGAAAACCCTAAATTGAAATGAAACAAAAAAATTGCATGTGAAAACCTTGATTGCTTTTGAAACCCTAAATTAAAATCAAAAAAAATTGCATTCGAAAACCCTAAATTGAAATCAAACAAAAAAAATTGCATTAAAAAGCCTAATTGCTTCTTGAAACCCTAAATTGAATTCAAACAAAAAAAATTGTATTTGAAAACCCTGATTTCAAGCTTGAATATTTGATAATGGAAAAAATTCATTTGCATTGCTTAAATGTTTTAAATTTCATTTGCATTGTATGAGACAAGTATGTAGGCATGCCTATGGAAGAAATGATTTGATAGATTTAGGTTGATACATAGTAAATTAGGGTCTTTGATATTGACAATAAAATAGGATTTGATAAATATTATACATTTAAATGTGTATTCATTAAGTTACAGACATGTTGAGACACAATCAATTAAATGTTATGAACATAGATATAATTAGACTAGAAAACAATATGTTAAACCTTACTTGTGGGACTAGTGGATCGTTAGAATTGATATAAATTATGTGTTTCTATTATGGATTATGCTCAATTAGTTTATGTATTTATTACCACATGATAAATTAATAGATCTAAATGTATGCATAATTTATGATGCTTCATTATGTTCTATTGAGATGTTGAATTATTAAATTTTTACCTTACAATGAAAAATATATTTAACATGTACTTTGGTGTTTTATATTGTTTTCTAATGTCCAATTAAAGGATAATTGTATGTGGTACCTTAATTGAGTTAATATAGTTAGGGTAAAAATTTAGGGCAAATTTATAAACAAATTATAATGAAACCCTCACAAGCACAATAGAGCACAAACTAGCATGAAATGAAAACAAGAAAGAAAAGCAAACCGATCTCCAAGCTAGATTTGATTTATCTCCATTTCTCTTCTCCACCTCACATAAGCATGCAAGATTTTGAAGGATTGAATGATTTGATATGTTAATGTTGATTGCTCATTTTCGCAGCATGACAATAAGATGGAGATGATAGAGGAAAAATAGATAGATAGATGAGAAGATTGAAAGAATTTTGGCAGAGTGAGGATACTAGAAAAAGATCCCTCCAAATGGCTTGTGAGAGGTCATATTTATAGAGTTTTGATGTGGAGGGAAGAAGATTTGATTTTGGAAATAAGATTTGATAAGGATTTTTTTTTCTTTATTTGACAAAAGAGGAAATAAAAAAAATTTAAAAAGATAGAAAGATTTAATTTTTTATTTTAAAGGAAAAAAATCCTAAAAAAGATGAGAGGGATAATTGATGAATTATCTAATTAAATAAATTAATTAGATACACATGAGTTCCAATTTTGGAAAGAAAGCAAGAAGATATTTTTAGGATTTTATTAATTAAATAAATAATGTTGGATTTATGATTTAATTAATTAAATGATATAAATTATTTAATTAACATTAGAAGAAAGAAGGGATTATGAACAGAAAGGGAATAAATGAAATTAGTCAAATAAATAAGATTTATTTAACTAATTAGATGATGACATGGGTACCTATAGAAAAATGTGCTACAAGATGTCTAAATGATGTAATGTTGTGACAAGGTATTGTAAGAGGACATTTTTGGATGTCTACATTTTTCCCCTCTTTGAGATGATGTTCGAGATGATGAAGGAAAGATAGAATAATGATGTAGAGATATGATTATGGGATGATGATGCCCCCTCAAGAGGATAGGCAGGTTGAAAAAACATGAGTATGCTCTTAAAATGAAATGAAATGATAAGGAGGGATAAGATGAATGATGCAAGATAGGAAGTGGATGAAGGGGATGACTGATGCATTATGCTGCAAGAAAGTGAGCAATCATGATGTTTGATGTAGCACTAGACATGATGCACCAAGGTATAAGGACCAAGGTGACAATGTGTCTCGTGCCCCAGCATAATATAACCTTATCTAAATACAAGATATGAATATTAGCTAGGAGTAATATGAATTTGATGCAAATGCAAAATAAAAATGATAACACACACAAGCAAGCAAGAAAGCATGCACAAATGATACAAAAAAAACAAGGTATTGCCCATATCAAGCTATAAACCAATGATTAATTGATTGATTGATAATGATGATAGTGTTGTCATTACGGGGAGTGATATATCCCTAGATCAACACAAGGATGATTGATTAATTGATTGATTGGTGATGATGATAGTGTTGTCATTGTATGGAACAATATATCCCTAGATCAACACAAGGATGATTGATTAATTGATTGGGTTTACAAAAAGGCTAGGATCAATACCAAAGGATGTGATTGGATAATTTGGAAATATTTTATTAGCTTGGTTGGTATGGATTAAGGATTGACTTGCATTTGGATTATTTCTTGGAATTATTTTGAGTGATTTGATGTATGGATGAATGGATTAAGGTGATGGATTGATTAGATGAAATTGGAAGAAGTGATTTTTATGGAATTTTTTAGGACATTTTCTAATTTTTATGCATTTTTCAAGACATTTTATGATTTTTATGGATTTTTTCAGGACATTTTATGATTTTTATTATTTTTTCCAAACATTTATTTTTATTTTTTGGATTTTTTTTAAGACATTTTATGATTTTTATAAATTTTAAAGAGGGAATGAAATGAAATGATTTTTATTTTTTTAAGACATTTTATGATTTTTAGGACTTTAAAGAGGGAATGAAATGAAATGTGATATATGCTTGGTTGAAGAAACTATTGAAAATGAAGGTAATATTGTAGCTTAAAACTTGTAAAACTATGAGACTGTAGATCTAATTAAGTGTTCTTTATCACAATTCTTTGTGTATGATTAATATTCTTAGATCAATTTTACCAATTGTAGAAAGAGACGAAAGATTTTAGAAGAATGAGACAAGAAGATAGAAGTGACACAACATATACGTGGAGAAACCCTTTCAGGAAAAAAACTCCACCAGAATCAATAGTGCTTGTATTATTTAACCTTAGAACAAGATTACAATAATACTGTATCAATCCTTGATTGACATGCTTCCTTTCCTTCAACAATCCTTCTTCACAACCTGCAAATAAATTTTCATATAACTCTCAAACACTTGTTGCAATTAATAGAAAAAATATGAGCATGTAAACTCCTATGAGTTGTACAAAACAAGAGCATAAAAAAGTATTCCTCAATTTAGGTGCCCCAAACTAAACACTTAACTAAACTTTGGTCAAGAAGATATCATACAAACTTCACCTCAAAGTTGGTGCCCAAGAATGGGCCCACTTGACTAAGCCTTGTAAATATCTTCTCATGCAAAAGGTGTTAACTAAAAGATGCCAACTTGGGCGCCCAAGGTGGTCCCAAGTCAATCTTAGTTAACTGAAACATATCTCTGTACCAATTCATGCAAACATTATGCATGATTGATCATCCCCACGTAATTGAAAGTATCCACCTATTATCTGCCATGCAACTAAAGTCATTAGTCATGCAACTCAAGTCAACTCAAGTCAACTAGCATTCAACTCAAAATAACTACATGCAACTAAAGATAACTAAACCATGACTAAACTAAACTGAATTGAACCGATAGTTCCACTCCACTCATGTAGATATCAATCCATAATTTGTAGGATCAAAACATACATTACTGAAGTGTTATCAATCCTCCAAATAGTTAACTGAAGTAAGGTGCTTTCCACCTTCCATGTGAGTGCCCCATGTGCTCCTATCATGTAGGAGCTCTTCTTGGACATCCCCACATGTTCCTATCATTTAGGAATAATCACAAATGTCAATTTACATGTTCATTTCATTTGAATTTAATATCTTTCTAATCCTAGTGTTGGGAAACACTTTCCAAGGACTTAGGAGATACATGAAATATGTCTAGGATTGCAATTAAATGACATATTCCCAACATTCTCCCACTTGACATTATACATTACAATTATTCTAAACAAAGAATCATTATTATAAATCAAGTACAGGACTCAAGGCCAATGGCCTTCCTGCACCAAGAGAACTTATCTATAGAAATTGGTTTCATAAGATAATTTGCAACATTGATCAAAGTGTCAATTTTCTCAATCAATACCTTCCCAATCTCAACCATTTCTCACACAAAGTGATACTAAACATCAAAATTCTTAGTACGAGCATGATACATATGTTTTTTGGCTAAAAAAATAGCACTCTGACTATCACATTCAAGTCTAATTTGCTTGCAATTAAAACCAATACCTTTCCCAAGTCTCTATAACCAAACTACCTTTTTAGAGGCATGTGTATCAACCATGTACTCTTCTTCTGTGGTGGAAAAAGCAACCATGGGCTGCCTCTCACTCATCCAACTAACCATAGCTCTAAAAAAAGTAAACACAGCCATTTGTCAACCTCCGACTATCCAGGTCTCCTGCCCAATCAGAATCAACAAAACCCTATATGTCTAATGATCTGTGCATAATATCAATATCATTTGCACCATGATAAACCAAACAGTAATTAGAAGTACCTCATAAATATCTAAACACCCTCTTAACATAAGTCCAATGTTCTTTACCAAGGTTAGACATAAACCTACTTAGAACTCCCACTGCTTGGGCTATATTTGGTCTTGTACAAACCATTGCATACATCAAACTATCAACTACACTAGCATATCAAATTTCAGACATTTCCTCATGATCAAAATCAGATTTAGGACCCATGTATAAACTTAACTTCGTGCCAACTAGTAAAGGAAAATTAGTTGGTTTACTATCATGCATGTTAAACTGTTTCAAAATAGTATCAAAATAGTTGATTTGACTTAAGAAAAGATTTTTGTTACCTCTATCTCTGTTGATCTCCATACCAAGGATATATTTTGCAGCCACTATATCTTTCATCTCGAATGTGCTAGAGAGTTGTGCTTTCAATTATTTGATCATTACCTTGTTGTTACCAATAAACATGTCATCAACATACAAGATAATAATTAAAAGTTGATCATCAATAAATTTTATGTAAACACAATGATCTTCCTCACTCCTAACATAACCAATTTTCAATGCAAAAGCATCAAAATTTTGGTACCACATTCTAGTTGACCGTTTCAATCCATATAAAGATCTCTTTAACCTAAAAACCAATAATTATTTTTCTTTTACAACAAAACCATCAGGTTGCCTCATATAAATCTCCTCATTAAGATTCCCATGTAAGAAAGCATTTTTCACATCCATTTTCTCTATGTCAAAATCATAAGAAACATCAATAGATAAAAAGAATCTAATAGAAGTTAATTTAGCAATAGGAGAGAAGATTTCATTAAATTTAACTTCCTCTCTTTGGGAGTATCCCTCGGCTACTAATCTAGCCTTGTACCTTTCAAGATTACCATCTTCTCCAATTTTCTTTTTAAAGATCCATTTACAACCAATGGCCTTTCTTCCTTTGGGAAAACTCTCAAGATTTCATGTGTCACAAGTATCCAAGGAAACCATTTCCTCATGCATAGCTTGTGACCAAGGCTTGTTCTCATTTGAAGACAAAGCTTACCTGTAAGATCTAGTTTCATCATTAGTACTCATCAAAGAAAATATACAACGGAAATCAAGTGGGATATACCTATCAACGGGATTTTTTTGTCTTGTGGATCTTCTCAAAGAAGGTTCTTCTTGTCCCTCAATATGCTCATCATGAGCATCTATCTCATGACTCTATGAACTCTCCTCATCCAATCCATCCAATTTTTCTTCAACATGTGCATCTTCATGCTTCTCAGTATTTATCTCAAAATGCATTTTTCGAGAAGTATCATTCTCCTTTGGTTTTCTTCTCCTATATAAGATCTAAATTCCCTAGAAATCACATCTCTAGATAAAGTAATTTTTCATGTTAGAGGATTCCAAAGCTTGTAACCTTTTACATTTTCACCATAACCTATGAATATGAATTTTTGTTCTTTTGGATCCAACTTAGACCACTTTTCTTTAGGCACATGAACAAAATCCTCACAACCAAAGATCCTTAAATATGCAACACTAGGTTTCCTACCTAACCACATTTCATAAGGGGTTTTACTTCAATAGATGAACTAGGAGGTCTATTGATTAAATAACAAGAAGTACTTACAACCTCGGCCCAAAAGCACCGATCTATCTTAGCACTACTTTACATATTCCTAACTCTTTCCATTAAGGTTTGGTTCATCCTTTCTACTACTCCATTTTGTTGAGGTGTATATGGAGTAGTTTTTTGTCTCACAATTCTTGCATGCTTACAATAATCATCAAATTCCTTCAAACAATATTCACCACCATTATCTGATCTCAACATTTTTATCTTATGATCTAATTGCTTCTCAACTAAATCCTTAAATTCTTTAAACTTATTGAACACATCATATTTTTTATGCATAAAATAGATCCAAGTGTATCTTGAGACATCATCAATAAATGTGACATAATATCTAGATTTTCCAATAGAGTCAATATCCATAGGACCCATAACATCTAAATGAATAATATCTAATAATCTTTTAGCTTTATTTGTTCCATTAAGAAATGAAGATCTAGATTTCTTTCCAAACACACAATGCTCACAAAATTCATTTTTACTAATTTTATAATCAAGAATATTGTCAACCAATTTCTTATTAAGAATGGTCCTAAGACCTTTTTCACCAATGTGGCCCAATCTATGTTGCCACAACATACATGTATTTTTAGCTTCAGTTACATTGGATGATTTATTCAAATTGGAGGTATTAAGCTTAAACAAAGTCCCAATCTGAGATCCTTTAGCAACCACCATATTCCCTTTCACCAATCTGCAACCACCTTTGTCAAATGTCACATGCATTCTAGAATCATTGAACTTAGATACATAAAGTAGATTTCTAGCAAGTCCTGAAATATGTAAAACGTCATTAAGGGTCTTAACCCTACCATCACTGAAACACAACTTTACCTCTCCTTTTCCCACAATCTTTGTTGTGCTATTATCTCCAAAGAAGACATTCCCTCCATCATATGTAGTATACTTAGTGAACCACTCCTTGTTAGGAGTCATATGATAGGAGCAACCTAAATCAATAAGCCAAGAGTCATCACTAACAGTTTTACATGAAATGATCAATGCATCATTACCATCATCCGAGGATTTATCTATAGAAGCATCAGAACTCTTTTTCTTGTTCTTGCAATCCTTCTTTACATGTCCCATTTTCCCATAGTTCCAACACTTTACCTTACTCTTACTAGGGGTTTTAGATCATCCTTTGGACTTACCCTTTCCTTTCTTGTCTCCCTTAGGTTCCTTTTCCTTAGACCTACCTCTTACAAACAAGGCATCTTGGGATCTCATTTTAGACTTCCTCTTCATCTCCTCTGATAGGAGAGTAGGAATTATATTGTCCATCTTAGGAATTGCACCACTACCATTGATAGCAACAATTAGATTTTCCTAAGACTCCAATAAAGAACAAAGTAACAAAATGCATTTGTCTTCATCTTCTAGATTTACATCTATAGATGCTAATTGACTTAGAATCAAATTGAAAGCATTTAAATTATGTACAAAAGAATCACCGTCTTTTATCTTTAAAAAATACAATTGTCTTTTTAGATACAACTTATTACTAAGACTTTTGGTTTGATCGATATCACCTATCCTCTTCCATAATTTATATGCGATAGCTTCATCTGAAACATTCAAGAGAACATCATCAGCAAGACATAACCTTATGGTCCCTCTTTCCTTCTTATCAAGCTTATCCCAATCCACATCTGACATCATTGTAGATGGATTTGTCTCTAACCATTGATTTCTCTCTTCAAGGAGATGCTCCATTTTTAGTTTCCACATCTCATAACTAGATCCATTGAATCTTTCAATATCTAAACGTGAAGTAGAATTCATTGTAACACACTTCTTTTAAAAATATATAATAACACAATAGTAAAGCTCCCACTACATCTAAAAAACCTTCAAAATTTTAAGAGAAAGGAGTCCCAAACCCTAAACAACCATTAGCTCTAATACCAAATGTTGAAAATGAAGGTAATATTGTAGCTTAAAAATTGTAAAACTATGAGACTGTAGATATAATTAAGTGTTCTTTATCACAATTATTTGTGTATGATTAATCTGTTTAGATCAAATTTACCAATTGTAGAAAGAGACAAAAGATTGTAGAAGAATGAGACAAGAAGATAGAAGTGACATGGCATATACATGGAGAAACCTTTCTAGGAAAAAACTCCACCAAAATCAATAGTGCTTGTATTATTTAACCTTATAAAAAGATTACAATAATACTATATCAATCCTTGATTGATATGCTTCCTTACCTTCAACATTCCTTCTTCACAACTTGCAAATAAACTCTCATAGAACTCTCATACACTTGTTGAAATTAATAAACAAAATATGAGCATGTAAACTCCTATGAGTTGTACAAAACAAGAGCATAAAGCTCCTCACAAAAATCTATGTCTAGATTGGGCAAGTAGAGTTCCACAATGTAACCTAAATTCAAACCAAAGTCTTCCTCAATTTAGGTGCCCCAAACTGAACACTTAACTAAAATTTGGTCAAGAAGATATCATGCAAAATTCACCTCAAATTTGGTACCCAAGAATGGGCCTACTTGACTAAACCTTGTAAATATCTTCTCATTCAAAAGGTGTTAACTGAAAGATGCCAACTTGGGCACCCAAGGTGGTCCCAAGTCAATCTTATTTAACTGAAACATATCTCTCCACCAATTCATGCAAACATTATGCATGATTGATCATCCCCACTTAACTAAAAGTATCCATCGGTTATCTGTCATGCAACTGAAGTCATTAGTCATGCAACTCAAATCAACTCAAGTCAACTAGCATTCAACTCAAAATAACTACATGCAACTGAAGATAACTAAACCATAACTAAACCGAACTGAACTGAACTGATAATGCCACTCCACTCATGTAAATATCAATCCCTAATTTGTAGGATAAAAACATGCATTACTAAAGTGTTATCAATCCTCCAAATAGTTAACTGAAGCAAGGTGGGTTCCACCTTCCATGTGGGTGCCCCATGTGCTCCTATCTTGTAGGAGCTCTTCTTGGATGTCCCCACATGTTCCTATCATTTAGGAATAATCACAAATGTCAATTTACATGTTCATTTCATTCAAATTTAATCTCTTTCTAATCCTAGTGTTGGGGAACACTTTCCAAAGACTTAGGAGATACATGAAATATGTTTAGGATTGCAATTAAATGGCGTCCTATTCCCAATAGAAACTAGATACCCCACACTAGAGGTAGTGCAACCATGGATAAATGATAGATCAAAATGAAATATTCACTGCAAAACATGTCACACAAGCAACATATCTCTTGTTGAAAGATGAATGGTTGATTGATTCAGATGTCAGGCATGATGATCATAAGTACTTAGGATCACTAATTCCTAAGTACGATAAGATTGATGATTGTTGATGATTTATTCACAAAAGATATGAGTATTAGATAATGTTTTATAGCAAGGCTCAAATATGATTTGCATGATAAGATTCAAGGTTGCAAAGGGACATGATGACCCACACTAGAAATAATGTAATCATGGATAAATGATAAGGATGTGAACTATGATGGAAATTATAATGCATAAGGATATGAAAGGAAATCCAAAGCATGCATTTGCAATTTTTCCCCTAATCTCATCAAGAACAAAGGAAGGAAATGGGACATGGATTTTGATAAGCTAGGAGATATTGAATGGAAGAATGCAAGGATAAGGATAATGAACAAGATATGGACACAATTCCTAAGTACTTTTCCCCTATTCCTCAGCAAGACCAAGGAAGGGAAGAAAGGATGCTTTTAGATAGAATGGTGGAATATGGATAAGGTGAAGGATATGACATGGAAGATATGGATAAAGTGTATAGGATAAGATGTATGGAATTCAAGGAGATCCTTAACCTTGTCAAGATATAAGGTGGAAAGGTAAGGGATGAACATAAAGAGGATAATGGATATGAATGATAGGATGGATGAAACTTGCCCCCAAGTGTAGAGTGCAAGAGAAATGGGAAAAAAAGTAGGATATGGATAAGGATGAATGAAAATGGAAGGTAGTATATGCATGATAGGGAGATGGAGGAAGGACTCAAGCATCATGTTTCACGGCTAATGTCCTTGAATATGTGCTCTAATAAACCATGGAAATGAAGATTAGGCTCATAAATGTTGGTATATTAATGGTCTGATGAAAGAAGCTAAGGACTTATGCAAAGGTTTGGATTAAAGGACGATAATGGGAGATGAATGTTGGATAATGGATAGGAGGTTGGAAGGTTTGTTGGTGGATAGAAGGGAAGGATGGAAAGATCAACATTGGCACACATCTTAAAGAGTGATGGAGCGATGAATGAAAAATGGATGTAGAAAATGATAGGTTTTTAGATGGAAGATTAGAGGAAGCTTTTGGATTAACAAGTTTGGATGCCAATTTAGATTTTATTTCTTCTACGAGACTTTTAGGAATCCATATAACTTTTGACTTTGATTTTTGATACATGGGCCTTTGTGGCCTTTAAGATTTTTCTTTTTACATTATGGGCCTTTGTGGCCTTTGAAATTTTTCCTTTTGCTTTGTGGGCCTTTGAGGCCTTTGATTTTTTTTCTTTTGACTTGATGGGCCTGTTATGCCTTGCATAACCACCCTAGTTTGTTGTGGAACAAAATGGGTCCCCCTTGTTCTTTTCTTTTCCTTTGGCCTTTGGTTTTCTGCCTTAGGCAATTTTTCTTTTGTTCTTTCAAATGCGGAATCGGGACCAATATCGAACTTGGAATTGCATCCAAAAAATTTTGGTTTTGCACCATTCCCAGTTCTAGTTCTGATAGTTCCTTTATTATAGTGTCTTTTGTTCTATCAGATTCGGGTCTGGACCTAAATAAAAATGTTGAACTCTTTGAGGTTTCCAATCCGTGTTCCATCCCGACCCCTACTCTGACTCTGCCTTTCCCTTGGTCTCTTTCTATGGTTGGTCATTTTCCTTTTCATTTTTTGTCATGTGTCTTGGGGGTTTCCCCTCTTCCTTGGGTCTTTTCGTGTTGTTATGCCGGACCCGGAACCAGAACTAGAATCGAGTCCTGAAACTTTCAAAAGTTTTAGGTTCGGGTCCCGTTCCGATCCCGATTCCGCATGTTTTGTGCTTTTTCTTTTTTTCCTTTTGTTTTGTCATGGGGTATTTTCTCCCCTTTCTTCTTCTCTTTCTTGTCCTTTTTCTTTCTTTTTTGGGTGTCGTCAAAGGCAGGTTTGGAATGGAATCCGAACCTAAAACTTGCAAAATTTTCTAGTTCAGGTTTGGTTCTAGTCCCGGCTCCACCTGGTTCATTTCTTCATTTTCCTCTGGTTCCAACCACTTGGTCGGGTGTTGGGTTTTCTGTTGGCATCGTTGCCATTTTGTGGGAGCTGAGCCAGGATGGTGGTATGAGAGGTTAGCATTTGGTTTGTATCTTGTTCCCATTTTGACTTCGGTCCCGATTCTGATTTCGTCTTGGTTCTGCCCCCGTCAGTTTTGAAGGAGGGTGTCGTTTCTAGTTTGGATTTGGTTCCGCCTCCGCTTTAGTTGGTTTTCTTCTTGCTAAGAATTGAATGAAATAATCATAAATCATAATATATCTTATGTGCTTCTAAGGACTAATGGAGACTTTTTTTTGTAGGATTAAATCATGCACATGGTGATATATGTCAGGGAGCTCAGTTGGAAAACATTCCCCAATCCATTTTGGCATAAAATTCCTCTAAGGCAAGAGTCGGCAAGACCTTCTAGATGTCTTGCCGACTAGCAGTGGTTCTACTCATTTTGAAATAACCCGGTCAGCCAGACATTTTTAATTTCCAAAAGAGGTCTTTGGTATGATGTTTGGCCAAAGAGGTGGGGTCTCGGCGACAAAGGTGGCTTCAAGGTGAAGTCTCACCGACAAGGTGAACTCTTAGTGAGGTGAAGCTGCATCAGCGTAGTGGTTTGGGCTCGCTGAGAACTCTCAGGGACTAGGTGATGTCCCACCAAAAGATGTTGCCTTCAGGAAAGAGTTATGGTTTTGGCAAGAGGTCTCGCCGACAAAATGGGGTCTCACCGAAAGAAGCTCGAGCTCGGGGAGAGTGGTTTGCTTTCGGCATGAAGTCTCACTGACCTAAGAGAGTTTCCCTGATGTGATCTTAGCTTACCAAAGGGGGTAGGCCTATGACATAATGTCCTACCGATAGAAGGAGGTCCCACTAAAAGTTTTGAGTTCAACGAATGATTTTTCCTTTGACAGGAGGCCTGGCCAATTAGCATGTGTCTCGCTGAAGGGTGTGCCTTGGGTGTAACAAAATGAGCTTGTGGGGATGTCCTGTCGATATGGGATTATCTCACCAATAGGGAGGATATTGCTATAACTCTTGTCGCCCAATAGAGTCTCATTGAAAGAAAGGTTTGTCATTGAAGAGAATGGAATAAGTTTGGGGAGATGTCTCCCTGATAGTTAGAAGTCCCGCCAATAGACAGGGGTCTCAACGAAGGATGGTGGTATCGGCAAGAGGTCTCACCGACATGGTGGAATCTTGCCGAAATAGAACGGCATCAAGTAGAGTGGTCTACTTTCATTGTGAGGTCTAGCCAAACGGAAAAGTCTCATCGAACATGAAATGAGCTCCTAGTTAAAGAGGTGGCTTCGGTGTAATGTCACAGTGAAGGGAGAAAGTCTCACCAATAGGAGATAATATGTGCGAAGGGTCTTGCCGATCCATCGGAGTCTCACTAAAAGAAAGGGTTTGAGCTTGGTGAGAGTGGGATGATTTCACCATAGCATCCCAACGACCAAATAAAGTCTGACCGAAATGAAATGGACTCGGTGAGATGTCTCACCGATGGCTGTTAGTCTCATCAAGGGGATTGTGTCCTTGGTGTAATGTTTGAACTCGGTACGAGGTCTCACCGACTTGTGAGGGTCTCACTGAAATAAAAAGAGGGCTCAAGCTCAGAGAATAAGAATGGGCAGTGTGATGGTCTCACTGAGGCGAAGAGACTTCAGGGTAGCGTCTTACTGACCTTATAATGTCTTGCAGAATGTGGGTGTGCTCGCCAAAGAAAGAAAGGCTCGCTGAGAGGTCTTGCTGAGGGAATGTTGTCTTGCCAATAGGTTTTGTGGCATCGATATGACTTCTACAGCTCGCTAAAAGGTCTCGTCGACTGTCATATGTTATGTCGATGGCCGCTATGAGGTATAATCACATCGGGGAGACACGATTAGTGTCTCACCGACATGTGATTCCATTCGAACCACTTTTGACTGCCCAAAAATTTGGCATGGCATTTATTCACCCAATCAAAAGGAACTAAATTGGGTCATTGACTTATTAACTACCCCTGTGAGGAAGATCGTCAGAATACAAATGACATGGACTCATTCTAAGATCAAGGTGATGGATCAACTCGGGAATGATGGTGTTCAGATCTAAAGGGAGGCCTAATGCTACTTCTAGAGATAGTCAACATGCAGAAAGATCTGAAGCAGGAAGGAAGTCGAAGGAAAGAAACAACCACGAGTCACAGGGATAGTTGTGAGGCCTTTTGGTGAAAGGTAGATTGGTATTAATGACAATGCTTTAGAGCATTCAAGGTAGCTCTACAAAGGAGTTCGAAGATGGACACGAAGGCTAGAGTTAATGTTGTAGTTGCAAAAGATCTACAGATCATCCCTAGAAAAATATTTCACCAACATGGACAGTGAGGATGCAATTCAATACAGCATTAACTATATTCAAAAGATCTGAGGGCCGACCCTCCTACAACTAAGTAAGATATTTTGTAAACCCTAAAACAGGGGCCAATGCATTTCTTTTTGTTACACTCTGTATATATGGAATTCTGGCCTCTTTGTAAAGGGTTAGAAAGGTTGGAGAGTTCTAAAAAAGGTTAGAGGAGGAAGTAGGATTTTTTAAAAAATATAGAGACAAAACTGCATCCTGGTTCTTTGTAATAAGAGCTTCTTTTTCCTTCTTTGTTAGGAGATAGATTCAATAGAAGCCAATAATGTATCTTTCTAGTTTTCTTAGTATAGATGGAAACAAGTTGGAGTCATGGATTTTCTATACACTGGTTATTGTGCTAGATTTGTAAATGTTACTTATCTGTTTCACTAATAGTAGAAGCAACCAGATTAAAATCTACTTTAGATTATGTTTCAGAATGTTTTTTGTCTTGGTTTAATCATTTGATTTGAGAAACTTTCAAGGATTGAAGTCTTATTTTATGTTTTGTTTAAATGGTAACTTGCAATCTGTTATTAAAATCAGCACTGTGAATGAATGAAACTATGTGTTAGTTACAAGTTAATTTTGTTATGTAGTTTTAGTTAGGAATTCCTTGAAAGGTAACAAGTCTGGTTAAGTTGGATGAATTAACATTCTTTTCTATTCCAAAGATCTGATCTATCTTTTTCTGTTTATTTAAAAACCTTGGTTAGAGTAGGTTTAAAGTTTATGTTTGATCTCAGAACAATCCAGAAGCTCAACACCAGTAGGCCCCTTAAACATTACTGTTACATTGACCATTGAACAACATCAGCACAGTTGAGAACCAACTACAAAGACCTTGGGAGCTAAGATATCCATGTGTTGTCTTTCTCTTTCAAGAGTAACAGAATAGTAATATTATGTTTGCATGTTATTGTGCCATCGAACACGTCAACAGAAATTGGCGCTAGAAGGAGGGCTGGAAGGGAAAACTAGATAATACTAGATTTTTCTCACCAGAAAGGTCCCGCAGAGTTCTTCGATCAGATGAAAATCCACTACCTTTGATAGAACTCAAGACCCCAATAAGACACAAGAATCATAAGATTGGCTCAACCATCATACCACCCTTGTTAGCCTCGCTCACTCCACCAGGATTTTCACTAATACCCCAGTGGATACCTATCAATCCACCTCCCAACCCATCTCAATTGTCATTACAGCTGGTTCAATCCATCCAATAGCTGGCTCAACCACCATCACCACCAATGGCATTCTTTCAGAATAATCCCTCTCCATTAGGAACCATTCTGGGAGGTTTTCACGATATGCCTAAGAACCCTGAGAAATTTTGTCCCAAATACATTCATGGCGAATCAAGGAGTGCTAAAGAACACATACAAGCTTTTAAGGATGCCTATACCAGAGCTTAGATAGCTCACCATGATGTAGTTTGTAGGTTGTTCCCTTATTCCTTAGGGTATATGGTGTACAACTGGTATCTTAATCTTCCGCAAGGTTCCATTCTGACCTGGACGCACTTGGAGAATGCTTTCATCAATCAATTCAGGGTTTATGTGGATCCAACCCTTTTGTACCACCAATTTTCCACCATCGGGAAGGAGCCAGGTGAATCCCTACCTTTATTCAATACTAGGTTTCAACGAATGTATAGGAGACTACAAGACCCCTATCTAGTTACTAAAAATAGTGCCATTCAAGCATACTTTAGGGTTATAGACCCTTTGCTTGGCTTGTTCCTACAAAGGACTTACTAGCCCGCAGACATTGATTCCTTGTCTAAGGTTTATCATCTAGCTATCAAGCTGCAACAACAAATCAGTTCTCAACAGGGAAGTCTAGGAGAAGTTTTTCCTTCAATGGGATATCAGATGCACAACCCAACCCCTTTATTCAATACTATCCCAGGGATGTCTTCTTCCCATTATGGGCCTATGTCTAAATTGAAAACTTAGCCACTTGTTCTATTCTTTGCTAGTGGAATTTTTGACTTCTTCCAACAATCATAGGTTCCTCAAAGTTCCCATGGTCATCATAACCAAATTGGAACACCAAATCATGGTGGTCAGCCACCTATTGCTAAGAGTGTGGAAAGTAAAAAGACAGTTCAACTCACCAATGAGGTAGATACCTTAAAGAAAACAATGTCCCAAGTCATGAATGATATGGATTAGCTTTGATTGAACCCCTCCCAAAACCAAGGTAACTACCCTAATCTAAACAGCAACAATCAGGGTACTTATCAGAACAACAACAATCATAGCTAGAGGGGTTATCAGGGCCAAAACTCTCATAATCAAGGTTATCAAAATTAAAATAGGGGATATAACTAGAGGCCAAGTAACAACCGACAATGGAATATAGGGCCAAACAATGGTGGAGTTTCCCATAATTATCAAGCTAATGAGGAGAGGTCACATACTGCAAATGTGGCTGACCTCAATTTTATGACTAACTGGTGCAGGCTACATGATACTGCAACCCATTCTGAGGTAAACTTCCCTGAAATGGAAAAGATGGTCAAGATGGCATAGGCAGATGCCCAAACATTCCAAGGGAATTCAAACAAGGAGGTGACTCAGTAGATACAGCTATGACTTATGACCTCTTTGAGGAGGAACCTTCATTCCCGATGCAAAGTGAGAATGAACCAAAGGAAGATTCATATGATGCCCAAGATTTTTAGACAAAGGGAGGACACTTCCTAAGAAATCAGAATAAGGGTCTGTTTACCACATCAACACCACCTAATCACATGGTGCCTCTTAATCAAAGTGCTGATAACAACCCTCCTCCACCAAAAGGCCCACCTGACTTCCATAATAGAGGTAATTCACTTGGGGTTGTCAAAAGTAATGCAAGTTATAATACGGAATTTGATATTGTTTCTAAGATGCAGAAATATAAAACCTCTTTGTTATACTTTGACATCCTAAAGTGGTGCCCTACCCAACGGGAGATAGTCTTGAAAGCTTTGGAGTAGGCTGATAAATTAAAAGAAAAGAACATAGTGGCACCTCCTGCAGACATGAACACAACCTTGTATAGAAGCAAGGTAGGTACTCCACCATTTCTTTTAAGTTTAAGAATTTGTGGGAAGAACCTACATAATTTTCTATTAGATTCAGGGGCTTCTGGCAATGTTATGCCATTCTCTATATGCAAGAAATTGGGATTGAACCTTGTCCAAACAAACAAGAAGGTTATCCAATGTGACAAGACAGAGGTGAATGTAGTGGGAGAGTTGAGGAACATATATGTGCAAGTAGGGTCAGACCCTAGGATTCAAACCAATATAGATGTTCAAGTGGTAGACATCTCTGAGACTTATGGTATGTTGTTGAGCAGAGATTTGATGAAAAGTATAGGGGGATATCTCTCCCTTGACTTTTCACATATGTGGCTACCATGGAGGGGAGTGCCTACACATATTAGGATAGAAAGTGAACCTCGCCTCAAGCATGTCATCACTAAGTATGATTGCCCCAATGAGGTAGCTTACTTTGAAACTGGGATAGGGGTTTATAAAAGAGATGAAATTCTAACCTTTTCTGTTCTTGATCCTAAAGAAATTCCAATACAAAAGTCCCATGATTCTATGATTAATGAAAATCAACAGGCATTGATCGAGAAGCTGCAACAGGATCAGCAGGTCTTGGGAGAGGATACCAACTTGCAAAGTCTTCTACTCCCTAATTGGGTGCATTACCAAAATCATTTTGAATTGACTTGCCAACCCTACATTAACATTTTAAATCATGTTTCCCTAAGTGGGGAAGCTATTTTAAGTCACCATGAGACTGTTGTAGATCACTTCTCATTCGAAGACAGAGAAGCAATAATGTTAACCAAGGATAAGATACCTTCAAAGGAAGTTCCTTCTCAAATTGAACCTACCCTAGACACATTTTTGAATCAGCATATTGATGAAGAACAACCCCAAGATTTGTTCAACATCTCTACACTCACCAATATACCAAAACCCAAGGCATAAATGACTGTCAAAAGGATAGCCATAGATTATATGATATAGCTAAGCAGGAATTGGAAATTACACCTGAGGAACCCATTGAACACCTTTTATCAACATTTGATGCAAAAGATCAAGTAACCCAACTTATGGCTCATCTTATCCAAGTGCCCATAACAACTTCAAAAGAATCAATCCCAACTCATGATCAGCTATGGACCCTCACGTTTGATGGATCCAAGTCCAAAACAGGCAGTGGTGTTGGAATTGTATTAACCAGCCTGAAAGGGAAAGCTTTCTTTGCTTCTTACAGGTTGCAGTTTGGATGCACTAACAACGTAACAGAATATGAAGCTCTAATTTGGGAGCTAATGTTCGCACATAAGAAAAAGTCACAGCCTTGATGGTCAAAGGATATTTAGAAATTGTTATCAAGCAGGTATGCAACCAATACACATGTCACAATAGAAGGCTGGCAACTTATAGAAATCGGGTATGGAATTTGATTGAAGACTTCGATGCTTTTGGGATTAGTTTAATCCCAAGAGAGGAGAACCAGATAGCTGATTCATTAGCTGTTGCTACAAGCACCCTGGAACCTATGAAAAACTCCAAGCTTAAGAGATTCTTAGTGGAGTTAATTTCCACCCCTGCAGTTCCCTATAATGTCAAGAAATTTCAAGTCTTTGATGATGATCGACATATTCTTGCTTTTCTAACAAGCTTAAATGTTTTTCAATGATAGATCATTGATGAGTCCAACAGGGATCAAGGAGATTGGAACCCTGAAGATCATGATAAATAAGGGGTCCTCAATTTAAAAGGAAATAGCATTCCCAAGGGAATGGTGGCCTTGGAAAGAATTTTTGACTCAGACCTAAGGGCTCGAGAGAAGATATCAGCTGAAGATAAAGGAGGCGAATATGAAATTGTTAACCTAGTTGATTCTAGCCCTGAAAGAAGTGTTTACATAGGGAAAGCCTGCCCTTAAGCAATCAGAAAAGACATATTGATGGCACTGAAGAAAGATATTGCTGCAATAGCCTGGGGATATGAAGACCTAAAGACATTTGATGCTTTTGTAATGACTCATACTATCCCTCTGAAGCCCGAAACTAAACCCTTCCAACAGAAGAAGTGCCCTGTCAACGCCCTGATTGAGCCATTGATCCTTAAGGAAGTTTAGAAATTTCTTTCTACAAGGATAATCTTCCCTGTACGCCATTCAACATGGGTAGCTAACTTAGTCCCATTCCGTAAGAAAAACAGAGAGATCAGGCTATGTGTAGACTTCAAAAATCTAAATAGAGCTTCAGAAAAAGATAACTACCCACTTCCTTCTATGGATGAAGTCTTGCAGATTGTCAATGGATCTCAGATGATATCATTCTTGGATGGTTACTCTGGATACAATTAGGTAATGGTTAACTGTGAAGACAAAATGAAGACAACCTTCACTACAAAGTGGGGAACATTTGCATACAGAAGGATGCCATTCAGTCTGATAAACGCTGGAGCAACTTTTTAGCATGCCATGGACGTAGCATTCAAAGACCTAATCAGTAAATGCATTATTGTTTAAATGGATGACCTAAAATTGTTCTCCAAAGATCAACTGAACCATGTTGTAGACTTGGCCAAAGTTCTTGAACGATGTATCCAATATGGCGTCTCTCTGAATCCTAAAAAGTGTGTGTTTGGAGTTCTAAAGGGAAGCTTTTGGGACACATAATCTTAGAAAGAGGGATATCAATCGATCCAGACCAAGTTGAGTCCATTCTGAAGATTTCTATGCTAGGAAGCAAGAAGGAGATGAGATATTTCTTTGGAAAGATCAACTTTGTAAGGAAATTTATCACGGGCTTTGCAGAAATCGTAAAACCACTAAATGAAATGATGAAGAAAGATGCCAAGATAGAGTGGAGTGATGAGGCAAAGGCCTCATTTTCATAGGTCAAGCGATCCATTTTAGAAGCACCAGTCCTCACTAGCCCTAACTATTTAAAACCATTCTATATTTATTCCTTTGCTTCTGAACATTCATGTGTAGTTGTCCTAACTCAATGAAGAGAAGAGGGAGAGGAGAGGCCAATCGCCTTCATGAGCTCTCTGTTTAAAAATGTTGAGATCAAATGCCCCCTCTCGAGAAACAAGCTTTTGCACTGGTCAGAGCTGTCAAAAATTTCAGGCACTACATTCTCCTAAGTCAAATTATTGTTGTAGTCTCTGATGCAGCTGTGAAATCCCTACTCATGCAGAGCGAATTGGGAGAACGAAGAGGGAAATGGATGGCCATTTTGCAGGAGTTCGATCTAGAGATACACCCTATTAAACTTGTTGGAGGTACAGGCCTATCTAAGTCTATCGCCAATACTAGTTACAACATCATTTGTCAACAATACACCACTTAGTCTTTCTCCAATGACCTTTGGTATGCCGATATCATCTGCTTTATGCTCAATAATCGGTGCCCGTAGGGAATGAATACAACTCAAAGGAGAGTGATGAGAATGAAGAGCTCTCATTATATGCTCAAAGGAGGATTGCTATACAGGAAGAATTTCGAAGGAGTATACCTACAATACCTTGATCAGCAAGAGGCTAAGCACATAATCACTAAATTACATGGGAAACACGGCACAGGTCATGGTTCTGCAGACTCGTTGGCACACCAAATCCTTAGATCTGGTTATTATTGGTCGTGTGTGTTCAAAGATGCCCATCAGCATGTAAGAACATGTCACATATGTCAGATTTCTGCATCAAAAGAATGCCATTTAGCCATGCCATTGCAGCCTGTCTATGAGGTAAGGCCATTTGCCTAGTGGGCACTGGATTTTATTGGGGTAATTAACCCAAACTCTTCTATAGGACACAAGTTTATTTTGACTGCTACTGATTACTACACAAGATGGATAGAGGCTATACCTTGCAAGAATAGCACAACAAAGGTAGTGATCAAGTTCCTCACCAAATGCATCACCACTAGGTTTGGAGTACCCTTCGTATTGGTATGTGATAATGGCTCTTCCTTTTCTTCTGCTCAATTCATTTCATGGGCTTACGATCAGAAATTTTTTTTAAAGTATTCTTCAAACTATTACCCACAAGGAAATGGAGCTGCAGAATCAACCAATAAGAATCTCTTAGGGGTAATTAAAAACTGTTAGCAAACAACCCTAGGGACTAGCATACCCAGCTAAGATTCGTGTTATGGGCAGATAGGACTAGGATTAAGGCTGCTTTAAAGACTTCACCATTTAAACTGGTGTATGGGTAGGAGCCTGTGTTCCCTATTCATTTGCAAATACCTATCCTTGAGTTCATGCAGAAGTTCTACTCTAGTGACAATAGAATAGAAGTAAGATTAGTTGCCTTGTTGAAATTAGAAGAGCAAAGAGATGTCGCCTTGCAACAATTCTTTAGACATCAGGCTGTTGTCAAACGTTGGTTTGACAAAAGAGCCAAAATCAAAACTTTTAGAATATCAGACCTTGTGTTGCTATGGGATAAAGCTAGTCAAAAGAAGGGCAGTCACCAGAAATTTGATAAGCTCTAGTTGGGTCCCTATCAGATTGTTGAGATCCTAGGACAAAATGCTTTCAGACTGAGTAGTTTAACTGGAGAACCTATTCCCTTGCCCATCAATGGTCAGTTTCTCAAACAATATTTTGAGTCATAAAGCTTGTTAATTATGTTCTTTATGTGAATAGTTTGTTGTTCTTTATGTAAATAATTGGTTTTACTATTTGTAAATAGTTTGTTGGGTGTTTGCTTGTTCTTCCTTTCCTATCCTTTCATTTCCTTTGTTCTTTTGTTTTTGTCTTGTTTGTTCTTTGGGGTTTCTCTATTCTTTCCATCTTTAAATAGTGGGTTGTTATCTGAAGCATAATTTGGCCATTATGAGAGAAGTGGTTTAGGGATTTTTAGGTTTGTTGATTGGGTGATTTTATCCTACAATTTTGCTTTATGCCCATTGTCAATAAGAGTTGTGGAAAGTATTGGAAATAAGGTACAAAGTAAATAACCTTCATTAGCTCCCTCTGAATCTTTCACAAATCATCAAGATCATCTCCTCTTGTAATGGTATATTTGTCCTAGGATGATAGTGTTGTAAGATTTGAGTGAAAAAAATGATCTCCCAAGTGCTACTATGAGGTCCAAGGTAGTTTTAAACCCAGAATGGATGTTTGACATCTAACATATTGAAGAAAAAAATTGAATGAAATATCTAAAACTCTATGAGAAAAAAAAGAACTATTTAAAGAGAGAGGACTCAATATGAATGGTTGATTCCAATATCTCTCCCGGGGCTATGGACGCCTAGCTGGCAGTAGAGTGATGCTGTGAGAAAACTAGAGGTATCTCCATCATGGCTATGGATGCCTGACTGGCAACGGAGCAATGCCCAAGACATCATTGCACGACAGCTAAAGGGAATCAACTCATGTAGCTAAAATCTTGCACATTGTTATTTGAAAGATGAAGAAACTTTATAAAAGAGTGATGCACCATCAAGCACACACATAGATTCAGGGGTAGCCAGTGTTGGTTTACATTTGAGAGCTCAACCTTGGTTGTTAAAACTGACCCAACTGGAATTGTGATGATCATAAACCAAGAGTTCTGCGTAGCTGAATTCTTTAGTTTCTTGAAAATGGTTAAACATTTTCCCAGCCGAGTCACCATTTGTTATGCCTTGCATAACCACCCCAGTTTGTTGTGGAAAAAAATGGGTCCCCCTTGTTCTTTTCTTTTCCTTTGACCTTTGGTTTTCTACCTTAGGCATTTTTTATTTTGTTTTGTCGGATGTAGAACCAGGACCAATATCGAGCTTGGAATTGCATCCAAAAGTTTATGGTTTTGAGCAGTTCCTAGTTCCGGTTCCGACAATTCCTTTATTATAGTGTCTTTTGTTCTGTCGAATCTGGGTCTGGACCTAAATCAGAATGTTGAACTCTTTGAGGTTTCCGATCTGTGTTCCATCCCGGCCCTGACTCCGCCTTTCCCTAGGTCTCTTTCTATGGTTGGTCATTTTCCTTTCCATTTTGTGTCTCGTGTCTTGGGGGTTTCCCCTCTTCCTTGGGTCTTTTTGTGTTGTTATGGCGGACCTGGAACCAGAACTAGAACCGAGTCCTGAAACTTTCAAAAGTTTCAAGTTCGGGTCCTGTTCCGATCTCGGTTTCGCGTGTTTTGTTATTTTGCTTTTGTTCCTTTTGTTTTGTCGTGGTGTATTTTCTCCCCTTTATTCTTCTCTTTCTTGTCCTTTTTCTATCTTTTTCGGGTGTCATCAGAGGTGGGTTCAGAACGGCATCTGAAACCTAAAACTTGCAAAAGTTTCTGGTTCGGGTTTGGTTTCGGTCCCAGCTCTGCCTGGTTCGTTTCTTTGTTTTCCTCTGGTTCCAACCACTTGGTCAGGTGTTGGGTTTTTTGTTGGCATCGTTACCATTTTGCAGGAGTGGAGTCGAGATGGCGGTATGAGAGGTTAGCATTTCATTTGTATCTTGTTCCCATTCCAACTTCGGTCCTGGTTTTGATTTCCTCTTGGTTCTGCCCCCGTTAGTTTTGAAGGAGGGTGTCATTTTTGGTTCGGATTTGGTTCCACCTCCGCTTCAGTTGGTTTTCTTCTTGCTAAGAGTTGAATTAAATAATCATAAATGATAATATATCTTATGTGCTTTTGAGGACTAATGGAGACTTTGTTTTGCAGGATTAAATCATGCACATGGTGATATATGTCAGGGAGCTCAGTTGGAAAACATTCCCCAATCCAATTTGGCATAAAATTCCTCTAAGGCCAGAGTCAGCAAGACCTTCCAAATGTCTTGCCAACTAGCAGTGGTTCTACTCATTTTGAAATGCCCCAGTCAGCCAGACAATTTTAATCGCCAAAAGAGGAGGTCTTCATTATGATGTATGGCCAAAGAGGTGAGGTCTCGGTGACAAAGGTGGCTTCGAGGTGAAGTCTCACTGACAAGGTGAACTCTTGGCAAGGTGAAGCTACATTGGCGTAGCGGTTTGGGCTCGCTGAGAAGTCTCGACGACTGGGAGATGTCCCACCGAAAGATGTTGCCTTCAGGAAAGAGTTGTGGTTTTGGCAGGAGGTCTCACCGAAAGAAGCTCGAGCTCGGGGAGAGTGGTTTGCTTTTGGCATGAAGTCTTGCCGACCTAAGAGAGTTTCCCTGATGTGATCTCAGGTTGCCAAAGGGGGTAGGCCTATGGCATAATGTCCTACTGACAGAAGGAGGTCCCATTGAAAGTTTTGAGTTCGTCGAATGATTTTTCCTTCCATAGGAGGTCTGGCCGATTAGCATGTGTCTTGCTGAAGGGTGTGCCTTTGGTGTAACATAATGAGCTCACGGGGATGTCTTGTCAATATGGGATTGTCTCACCGACAGGGAGGATATCGCTATAACTCCTGTTGCCCAACAGAGTCTCATCGAAACAAAGGTTTGTCACCGGGGAGAATGGAATAAGTTTGGGGAGATGTCTCCCTGATAGTTAGAAGTCTCACCAACAGACGGGGGTCTTAACGAAGGATGGTGGTATCAGCAAGAGGTCTCACCGACATGGTGGAATCTTGCCGAAATAGAACAGCATCGGGGAGAGTGGTCTACTTTCGCTGTGAGGTATGGTCGAATGGAAAAGTCTTGCCGAACATGAAATGACCTCTCAGTGAAAGAGGTGACTTCGGTGTAATGTCATGGAAAAGGAAGAAAGTCTTGCCGATAGGAGATAATATGTGCAAAGGGTCTTGTCGATCCGTCGGAGTTTCACCGAAAGAAAGGGTTTGAGCTCAGCGAGAGTGGGATGATTTTTCCATAGCATACCAGTGACCAAATAAAGTCTGATCAAAATGAAATGGACTCGGTGAGATGTCTCACTGATGGTTGTTAGTCTTGCCGAGGGGTTTGTGTCCTCGGTGTAATGTTTGAACTCGGTATGAGGTCTCAACGACGTGAGGGTCTCGCTAAAATAAAAGGAGGGCTCAAGCTCAAAGAATAAGAATGGGCTCGGGGAGATGTCTTCTCGAGTGCGATGGTCTCGCTGAGGTGGAGAGACTTCGAGGTAGCATCTTTCCGACCCTCTAATTTCTTGCCGAATGTGGGTGTGCTCGCCAAAGAAGGAAAGGCTCGATGAGAGGTATTTTCGAGGGAATGTTGTCTTGCCAATAGGTTTTTTGGCATCGATATGACTTCTGCAGCTAGCTAAAAGGTCTCGCCGACTATCATATGCTATGTCAATTGCCGCTATGAGGTATAATCACATTGGGGAGACACGATTAGTGTCTCACCGACATGCAATTCCAGTCGAACCACTTTTGACTGCCCAAAAATTTGGTGTGGCGTTTGTTCGCCCAATCGAAAGGAACTAAATTGGGTCATTGACTTATTGACTACCCCTATGAGGAAGATCATCAAAATACAAATGAGATGGACTCATTATGAGATCAAGGCGATGGATCAACTCAGGAATGATGGTGTTCAGACCTAAAGGGAGGCCCGATGCTGCTTCTAGAGATAGTCAACATGCCGAAAGATCTGGAGCAGGAAGGAAGTCGAAGGAAAGAAACAACCACGAGTCACAAGGATAGTCGTGAGGTCTATTGGCTAAAGGTAGATCAGTATTAATGGCAATGCTTTAGAGCATTCAAGGTAGCTCTGCAAAGGAGTTCAAAGATGGACATGAAGGCTAGAGTTAATGTTGTAGTTGCAAAAGATCTACAAATCATCCCTAGAAAAATATTTCACCAACATGGACAGTGAGGATGCAATTCAATGCAGCATTAACTGTATTCAAAAGATCTGAGGGCCAACCCTCCTGCAACTAAGTAAGATATTTTATAAACCCTAAAATAGGGGCTAGCGCATTTACTTTTTGTTACACTCTGTATATATGGCATTCTGGCCTCTTTGTAAAGGGTTAGAAAGGTTGGAGATTTCTAAAAAAAGTTAGAGGAAGTAGGAGTTTTAAAAAAAGATAGAGGAGACAGAATTGCATCCTGATTCTTTGTAATAGCAGCTTCTTTTTCCTTCTTAGTTAGGAGTTAGATTCAATAGAATCCAATAATGTATCTTTCTAGTTTTCTTAGTATAGATGGAAACAAGTTGGAGTCATGGATTTTTTGTACACTGGTGATTGTGCCAAATTTGTAAATGTTGCTTATCTGTTTCACTAACAGTAGAAGCAACCAGATTAAAATCTACTTCAGATTATGTTTCAAAATGTTGTTTATCTTGGTTTAATCATTTGATTTGAGAAAATTTCAAGGATTGAAGTCTTATTTTATGTTTTATTTAAATGGTAACTTGCAATCTGTTATTGAAATCAACACTGTGAATGAATGAAACTGTGTGTTAGTTACAAGTTAATTTTGTTCTACAGTTTTAGTTAGGAATTCCTTGAAAGGTAACAAGTCTGGTTAAGTTGGATGAATTAACATTCTTTTCTGTTACAAAGCTCTAATCTATCTTTTTCTATTTCTTTAAAAACCTTGGTTAAAGTAGGTTTAAAGTTTATGTTTGATCTCAGAATAATCTAGAAGCTCAACACCAATAAGCCCCTTGAACATTACTATTACATTGACCATTGAGCAACATCAGCACAGTTGAGAACAAACTACAAAGACCTTGGGAGCTAAGATATCCATGTGTTGTCTTTCTCTTTTAGGAGAAATAGAATAGTAATATTATGTTTGCATGTTGGTGTGCCATCAGACACGTCAACAAGGCCTTTGTGGCCTTTTGGAATTTTCTTTATACTTTGGATCATATTTTCTTTTATTTTTGCATGTCTCTTCAAGGAGATATGTTGATCCTTTGATATATGTGGATTTTGATATGCAAGCTTTTGACATTTGCACCCAAATTGCTTCCAAGAGCAATGGGGTTGGTAGATGGAGATGAATGATATGGAGGTATTATGAATGGGTTAATGTAGGTATAATTTTGAGAGGGCATCAAGGATGTGTTCCTTTGTTGTTCTTGATGAATAGGAGATGGAGAGATGTAGGGACCTAATATGGATGGAAGGGTTGATGAACTAAGGTTTGGATGATAAGAACCAAAGATAGATGGAAGGTTTGATGGAATCTGGACCTATAATGGGTACTAATGTCTTAAGCGTGAGGTGTATAACCAAGGCCATGATAATATAGATTTTCTTAGATATAAAGGGGTTCTAGGATACCTTTTTCATGAAGGCCTAATCCTTTGCCTTTGTATTTCATACTTTGACACATTCGTTTTCCAGTGGGATATGTATTATTTATGAAACAAGATGTGAGTCCATCATGAGGTGGATGTGATGTGGAAAGAATAACAATATCTTGGAGTAAACCACCTTGGATAAAAGTGAGGGAACCCATTTGATAGGTAAGGGGCACATGGATAGCTTGAATAGGGGTGACAGACTCTTGTGGAGGATTGTGATCATGAGGGGAATTAGGATGGGTGATAGGATCTTGACATGGTGATGATGGGGTACTTTTATCTTGACTTGGAAAAGTATCATGAGGTGTAGGAGATGGAGTAGCTTGATCTTTATTAGGTATGGAACCATCATTAAGTGGTATGAAAGGCATATCCTAATCATGAGGAGGACGAACATCCTCATAGAATGAAAGGGAATCCTTGAATGGAGGTATATCTTGACCTTGATGAGTAAGGGAATCCTAACATTTTGTGGGAAGCATATCTTGATCATTAGATGGTAGGACATCATTGGATATGATGGAAGAACTATCATGCTCCTGGGATGCAATGGAATGATGAGATGGTATGGATTCATTAGATGAGGTGGAAGGAGGACTTGGAAGCATAATTTTCTCTTGAAATGGAAGGGGATCATCATGAGGTTCTTGAGAGATGGAATATTGGTCAAAGATTGGAAGGGGTTGTGGAATTTTGGTATCATTGGATGGAGTGGAAAGAATACTTTTATTTTGATGTGTAGGGGAGTCTATGCTAGCATGATTTGGACTAAGAGATTGACATGAATCATTGGATGTAGATGGTATGATGGTAGAGGATGGTTGGATAGATTCGTTAACTTGGGTGAAAGACTCATGAGGTTTATTTTGTCTTATGAGGGATGAAGATGGATGCATGACATGGTAGGATTGCACAATATTATTTGTGTTTGAGGACTTAGGTTTGGGTTTCTCATTTAACCTTTACAAAAATTTAAAAACATTGAACTTGGATGATGTAGTTTTTGGTGGTGATAAAGGTTTTACATGAGATGATTGCATCACTTCATTCAAATGTTGGGATTCTAATTTTTTTCAAGCTCTTTCAAACGATGGTCAAGATATTCAATCCTTTGGTTTCATTCATAGGTTGAGGATGAATATGGAGGATAGTGGTTAGACATGTTTGGTTGATGGTTCTCAGAATGTTTAGGGGTGTTTAGGGTTGGTTAGAGATTATTAGAATGATAGGTTTATGTGTTGGTGTTTATAGATTGATATGGCAATTTGCAAACAAATGATTACACATATACACACATGAATCACATAGCAAGACACATAAGCAAATTTGAATTTGAAATTATGAATGTGATGATTAAGCACACACTTGAAGAAGACACATCAACAAGTCCTAGAACTAGTCAAGTGGGTATGGCCAATTAGGTCTTAAGCTAGGATGTACAAGGTTGACTAGGGATGATTTGAAAGAAAAATATTGCCACACAACCGAGAGAAAGGGGTAACCCACCCTTCACCTTCACTTCCCAAAGGTATAAATTTATTTGGGGCTTAGCCAAGAGTGACAATATTTCAACTCCAAAAGGAGTGTTCCCTTTGATTCACACATTAATTAAGGTCATCTCCTGGAGTGGTGTGTTCTCGAAGTAGGCCTCCTAAGAAGGGTATGACAAAATTGAAACAAGTGAGGTGTTTTTTATCACACACACACCTGATTCACACTTGCAGTTGTTAATTTCCCTTTAGAAAATTGAAATGTGTGTAAAATAGTTCAAGCACTTGTTCTTTTTAGATCCCAAATCAAGATGTGATAGAAGACAATGGTTAATTTTAGACCTAATTTTTAATATGTGATTGAAGACAAGATTCATTTTAAGAGCCCAAATCCAAATATGTGATAAACAATATTAATGAGAAATGAAAGATTAGAAGGAATGCACCTAAAATTTTTACTTCCAATTTGTTGTGTATGATTGATCCTAATGTTGTTCTGGCTCCTTAGATGCGCCTACAATCTACCAAATCAGAAAATAACAAGTAAACTTGCATAGAAAAGCATGATATGTGAAAAATTAAGAATCTAGTAAAATTTGATGAAAATGAACTGATATAGAAAAATTGACTGCATGAATGGAAAGTACGCAAAATTCTAATCACTTTTTAAAAAAAATTGTGAAAATTGGATCAAAAATGCAAAAGATATAAGCGTTTGAAGTTCGCATGCAATTTTGACTTTGACCAAGAAAAAGGCAGAAAAATGACACATTTACTTGATAAAAGTTGCACAACTATGAAGTTCATCCTGTCAGCTTTCTGATGTGTCCTCATTTGCACGATTTGGAGCCCATTGATATCATCACAGAAGACGCTCCCAATGGAACTTCATGGTTTCCCCACATTGAAAACTCTGAAACTCTAATGCATTTGGCATTAGAAGATTATGACAGATTGTTTGATTGTAATATTTTGGTAAAACTGAAGGCTCTATGGTGTTTAATTCTAAATGGATGTACTTAGTAAAAATAGTTGGATTTGAAGAACTTAACGAACTAGAATATTTTGATGTCAAAAATTGTCCAAAATTAAGGCACACTTAACATGACGAAGAGGAATTTGAATCTAAAATTGAGGTTGAGGAAATTAAAACTGAAAATGAGGCTTATGAAGAGGAAATTGAAATTAAGGAAGAAAATGGCTTGTGATTTGGGCATAGAGAAGAGCAGCCTATCTTATAGAAAAATCCTCAAACTTCAATGGTAGGATTTACATGGACTAAAGACCGCCAATGAAGATTGAAAAAGACTCACACAAGAGTAGTGAAGAGTCCATGCGGCTTATTTTTATCAACGAAGCAACAGTCTCCAAACTGCAAAATCTAAATATATGGTCGACACAATTTCTGGAATATCGAGACATATGGCTAACAATGATTTGCAAAATGATGGTGATATACAAGGCTACAAGACAAATGGATTGAATGCTAAATATGCCTCAAAGAAAAGAAAAACTCACATAAAACTATTTTGTATACCAAGGAAGGCCAATATTTACTTGTAATCGAGCTTTTCTTAAACATGCAAAATGGGTTAATGAAAACTTTCACGTCAGGTTCACCAATGTAGTTAGGGTAAAAATTTAGGGCAAATTCATCAAAAAATTATAATGAAACCCTAACAAGCACAATAGAGCACAAACTAGCATGAAATGAAAACAAGAAAGAAAAGCAAACTAATCTCCAAGCTAGATTTGATTTATCTCCATTGCTCTTCTCCACCTCACATAAGCATGCAAGATTTTGAAGGATTGAATGATTTCATATGTTGATGTTGATTGCTCATTTTCGCAACATGATGATAAGATGGAGATGATAGAGGAAAAATAGATAGATAGATGAGAAGATTGAAAGAATTTTGGCAGAGTGAGGATACTAGAAGATCCCTCCAAATGTCTTGTGAGAGGCCATATTTATAGAGTTTTGATGTGGAGGGAAGAAGATTTGATTTTGGAGATAAGATTTGATAAGGATTTGATTTTTGCTTTATTTGACAAAAGAGGAAATAAAAAAGATTTAAGAAGATAGAAAGATTTAATTTTCTATTTTAAAGGAAATAAATATTTTTAAAAATGAGAGGGATAATTGATGAATGATCTAATTAAATAAATTAATTAGATACACATGAGTTCCAATTTTGGAAAGAAAGCAAGAAGATATTTTTAGGATTTTATTAATTAAATAAATATTTGATTTATTTAATTAATGTTGGATTTATGATTTAATTAATTAAATAATATATATTATTTAATTAACATTACAAAAAAGAAGGGATTATGAATGGAAAGGGAATAAATGAAATTAGTCAAATATAAATAAAATTTATTTAACTAATTAGATTATGACATAGGTACCTAGGGGAAAACATGTTACAAGATGTCTAAATGATGTAATGTTGTGACAAGGTGTTGTAAGAGGAAATTTTTGGGTGTCTATAGGTACCTTAATTGAGTTAATAATATGTGTTTTATGCATCTATTATGATTCATACTATCTTACAACATGACACTATGTCATAATGTTACAATTTAAACCATGATTGTTAAAAACTGAGTAAATAGTTAAATTTCCTCACTAGAAGAGTAGAGACCTCAATATAATTTCATGATCACTTATATACTTATATGGTAGTGATATATATTCTATTTTTATGGATCTTCAATGATTAAACATATGCATGAAGCCTAGTCTCAAACCCATGTTTGCAAGGTATATAGCTAGAGCATTATAAAAATTGGCCCATGAGTTAAACATCATTACTCAATAATTATATGGGAAAATACTCTTAAAATAACTCTACATTGGCTCACCTCTTAAGGTTTTTGTTGACCTTGTTCCCAAGAATAATGTAGCTAGTTTAGGATCAATGAATCATTTTCCCCTACGCTTGAATGCTTAACGATCCTTAAATTTACTATGGATGATTGCCTTGATCTAGATAGAAAATCAATCCAACTTTGGTCATAGATTATATTTCCACACCTTTTATTCATAGACTTCGAAGATAATTAGGGAAGGAATAGAAATTACCAATACTAATCAAGGATTCAATAACCAAATTTTAAGATCTAGCTCCAACAACTTTTCAAGGCACATTTTGATTTTCTCTAAATATACATATTTCTATAAATTCAAGGGTAGACCATAGAGTCTATCCTAAATTGTCAAAAGTGGGATAATTGATAGTTGTGTGCTGAATTCCTCGATCATAGAAGTAATCTAAGGAAATAAGAAGTCTATTCATAAAATAAAAAATATTCATAAACTAATGTTCTTGCATATGTGATTAATCAAAAATATTAACCCCCTTACATGTCATCCTATTACCCTAAACCCTAAGGGGATCAAATAAATTCTCAAAATTTGGTGAAGTTGCCCAAGGCAATCAAATTTAACAATAATAAGATCATGCAAGATTATAATATGAATGAGACTTCATGAGAGGTTGGCCAGTTGAAACAAGAGTTATCTCAATCAACTGTTCCATAAGAAAATATTGTTGTTCACTAACTTACAATTCCATTATTCCTTGAGGGCCACCCAAACTTCAACATTTCTAGGTTCTATCAAGTCTTATTAGTGATAATAGATTTCCACAAACCATGTAGATTATTGCAAGAGTTTTTGCATTAGATTGTGTCAAATTTTTTTACATCAATGTTTTGAATCACACTCAGTGATTCATCATCAGGATAGAATAGAGCAAAGGAATAAAATGAAATTTGTAGAGCCAGAAGGAATAAAAAGGAGAGAGGAAGGAGAGGGGAAAGGATGACACAAGAATCAAGGTGGAAAGAAGGACAAGACGAAAGAGTTTGGAAAACAAGGAATGGGAAAAAAGAAAGAACCAAATAATAGAAAAGACTAAATAAATGAAAGCTAATAGAATAAGCTTTAAACCAAGAACAAACAAAACAACCAAAACAATTCTTGGAAGGACACTAAAGTATAAAAAATTAAAAATATAAAAATATTAATAACCAAATGGAATATAAATAAACAAATATATATATAGACAATAAAATAATTATATAAAAATAAATAAACAAATATATATATTTATTTATTTATTTATTTTTATTTTTATTTTTAAAAAAAGGGGTAAAAACTTTATTGAAAATTAGATAAGAACATTACAGCCAAAACAAATGGAGCATGCCCCAGAAATCAAAAAAACAACAAAGCAAGAACAAAAACAAAATCAACTATCTTCAAGAATCCTTCGATCCTCTTCAAGGAATCTATCCAAATCCTGTCGTAACTCAGGGGAAACCTGCATCCAATCCTCGATCTTCCAACCAGTATCATGCTCAAAAGCCCATTTAGCCAAGCAATCAGCAACCTAATTCCACTCCCTCGGAATATGCACAAATGAAACCGTCTCCATCCTGGAGCTAACCTGAAGAATACGCTGAACAATTAAAGCCAACTGCCAATTAATATCAGACATCCTTCTCTCATTCATTAAATAAACAAATATAAATGCAAACAATATAATTTATAAAAATATAACTAAACAAATATATACATATAAAAGCTAATAGAATAAGTTTTATATAACCAATAATAAAAGAACAATTATAAATACAAACAATATTTTTTATAAAAATATAAATAAACAAATATATATACATATATATAAGCTAATAGAATAAGTTATATATATATATATATATATATATATATATAATAAACAATTAAAAATACAAACAAAGCTAATAGAATAAGCTATATATATATATAATACACAATTAAAAATACAAATAATATCTTTTATAAAAGTATAAATAAATATATATATATAGAAGCTAATAGAATAAGTTGTATATATATACATATATTATATATATACAATATATAAATATAAACAAATATAAAATATAACACAAATTTATATAAAAAAAATTAAAAAAAAAAACAAATATATATACATATAAATATTGGTAAATATAAAAACAAAAACTATAAATAAATCTAACTACATAAAAGGAAATGCAAAATAAATAAATAAATATATCACAATTTTTAAAAAAAAACTAATATATATATATAAGCACAAATATATGTTTATTTATATATGTATGTATGTATGTATGTATGTATGTATGTATGTATGTATGTATAAACATAGAAATAAGGGAAGGCAAGAACTAAGAAAAAGGACAAAGACAGGAGTAAAATAAAAAATGGAAGCATGAAGGAAATAAAATAAAGAAGACGAAGGTAAAGGGAAAAAGAGAATCCAAAAGAGAAAAATTAAGAAAAAAGGACAAAAGATTAAAAACAAGGCAAAAAATGGAAAGAGGCAAGAAAATGGAAATGAGATAAAACAAAAAATAAACACAAAGGGAAACCAACCAACAATTTCTAAAAGGAAGGAAATTACCAACTAAGGAGAAAAAAAGGAAGGAAGGAATATGAGAACACAAGAGAAGAAGGAGAAGGAGAAGGGAAACCAAATGAAGGAAAGAGGGGCCAGGACCACAGAAAAAAAAATAAGATAGGAACCCAAGAACATGGACAAGAAAGAACCCGAAGATAGGTGGAGGGAAGGGGGAGGCGAGAGGGGAAGGGGAGGAAGAGACAAGGAAGAGAAAAGGGAAAGGAAGGAACCAAGCGAGTAAGGGGGAAGGAAGGGAGGGATTTCCAACCACAACAAGAGAGACGACAAGGGTGGGGGAGGGGGGACAAATACTAGGAGAGAGAAGGACCGTGCAGGGTCCTCAAGTTGGAAAGCAATGGGTGCCAATATAAGTTGAGACTCCATCTCTCATCACAATTGAGGTTTTAAGGATGGTGGAAGATTTCGATGGCTTCTTTAAACTTCCTCTTAAACAAATTATCTTGCCTAGACAAGATTTGGGTATTTTCAAGACAGATGTAATGCTTAGTGGATGATGAATGGTTAGCAAGGTTTGATTTGGAGGTGTGCTCATGTCTAATTTCAGCACTATGCTTTTTGATTCTAGTGCAAAAGGACCGACTAGTTTCACCAATGTAAAGAGTTCCACACGAACACACAATCTTATAGAGACCAGAGTCAAGAAAGATGTCCTTGGAATCTTTGAGAGAAGGGATGCAATTTCTCAAGGTTGAGAAGGGTTTAAAAGCACATCGAAGGCCTTTTTTGGGAAGGGTTTTAGAAATTTTTTGGGAAATACCATTGACAAAAGGAAGAGAGACACAAAGGGGGAGGGTAGAAGGATGGGGTTTGGACGTAGAAGGGAAACTCAATCTGGTTTGGGAGAAATCCCTAGAGATTTTCTTGTTTGAGTAACCATTTAATTTGAAGACTTGACAAAGGTGAGTCAACTCTTGATTTAAGTTATCATCATCCCAAATCTGAAAGGCTCTCCAAGTAAGGGTTTTAAGAACACCAAATTTTTGGCTAAGATGGTGATGAGAAGATGAGTGGAGGTAGAGATCTGTATGGGTAGCCTTACGGTAAACCTCATGGCCTATGGATCTGTCGGGATTTTTAAGAAGAAGAATGTCAAGAATGGGGAGTTGGTTGTTGGATTCAATTTCCTTAGTGAAAGAGATACAAGGGGAAAGCCTATTGAGATGGTTGTGGAATTCTTCCAGCTTGTCTAAGCCATGTGGCCAAAAAATGTTGGTGTCATCCACATATCATTTCCACCATCTTGGTTTGAGAGGAAAGGAATGAAGAGCCATTTCTTCAAAATTCTCCATGTACAAGTTGGAAATAATAGGTGAGAGGGGGAACCCATGGCTACACCATCGACTTGCTCATAGATGACATTTTGAAAGGAGAAGAAAGTGGATCTTAAGCACAATTTGACCAAGGTAGCTAGCTTATCGTTGGAATTTTTTCTCACAATTTCTAAGGCATCACAAATGGGAACCTTGGTGAAAAGAGAGACCACATCAAAGCTCACCAAGACATCATTACTGTCTAAGCTTTGGTCATTGATGAACTAGATAAAATGGTTAGAATTTTTTATGAAAGAGCCAGATTTTCCAGCTAGAGGGGCTAGCAACTTGGAAAGGAAGGAAGCCAGATAGTAAGTTGGGGACCCCATGGTGTCAACAATAGATCTCAGTGGGATACCAACTTTATGAATTTTAGGAACACCATAGATATGGGGGGTGACCTCCTTATGGGGAATGAGACGTTTTTTGGTAGGTTCGTCAAAGGAGGAACAAGGCACAAGATGTTTGACTTTTTTTAGAATTTTAGAGCAAGGGTTAAGAAGGAGGATTTTGTAGCTACTGGTGTCTGAGAGGAGAGCTAACATTTTTGAGACATAGTCATGCTTGTTCATAATGGTGGTAGCATTACCTTTGTCAGCTTTAGAAATGATGAGGTCATTATTGCTTGATAAAGAATTGAGGGCTAAACATTCAAGCTTAGGGGAAAGGATGGCACAAGAATCAAGTCCTCTCTTTAGAAAAATAATTTTAAACAAATATAAAAAATATATTTTATAAAAATACAAACAATATACTTTATAAAGAATCAAGGGCTAAACGTCAATTCTTGATTGTTTTGGGATGGAGTCTCAGCTTATCTTGGCACCTATTGCTTTCCAACTTGAGGACCTTGCATGGTCCTTCTCTCTCCTAGTCTTTGTCCCCCCTCCCCCACCCCTATTGGCTATCTTGTCATGGTTGGAAATCCCTCCCTTCCTTCCCCCCTTCCTCACTTGGTTCCTTCCTTTCCCTTTTCTCTTCCTTGTCTCTTCCTCCCCCTTCCCCTCTCACCTCCCCCTTCCCTCTGCCTATCTTTGGGTTCTTTCTTGTCTGTGTTCTTAGGTTCCTATCTTGTTTTTTTTCTATGGTCCTTGCCCCTCTTTCCACCATCTTTCATTCAAAGGAGGAACAAGACACAAGATGTTTGACTTTTTGAGAATTTTAGAGCATGGGTTAAGAGGGAGGGTTTTGTAGCTACTAGTGTCCGAGAGGAGAGCTAACATTTTTGAGACATAGTAATTCTTGTTCATAATGATGGTAGCATTACCTTTGTCAGCTTTAGAAATGATGAGGTCATTATTGCTTGATAAAGAATTGAGGGCTAAACATTCAAGCTTAGGGGAAAGGATGAAACAAGAATCAAGCCCTTCTCTCTTTAGAAAAATACTTTTAAACAAATATAAAAATACAAACAATATACTTCATAAAGAATCAAGGGCTAAACGTTAATTCTTGATTGTTTTGGGATGGAGTCTCAGCTTATCTTGGCACCATTGCTTTCCAACTTGAGGACCTCTTATGGTCCTTCTCTCTCCTAGTCTTTGTCCCCCGTCCCCCACCCCTGTCGGCAATCCCTCCCTTCCTTCCCCTCTTGCTTGTTTGGTTCCTTCCTTTCCCTTTTCTCTTCCTTGTCTCTTCCTCCCCTTCCCCTCTCGCCTCCCCTTTCCCTTCACCTATCTTCGGGTTCTTTCTTGTCTACGTTCTTGGGTTCCTGTCTTGTTTGTTTTTTGTGGTCCTTGCCCCTCTTTCCTTCTTTTGGTTTCCCTTCTCCTTCTCCTTCTTCTATTGTGTTCTCGTCTTCCTTCCTTCCTTTCCTTCTCCCTAGTTGGTAATTTCCTTCCTTTTAGAAATTGTTGCTTGGTTTCCCTTTGTGTTTATTTTTTGTCTTATCTTATTTCCATTTTCTTGCCTCTTTCCATTTTTTGCCTTGTTTTTAATCTTTTGTCCTTTTTTCTTAATTTTTCTCTTTTGAATTCTCTTTTTCCCTTTACCTTCGTCTTCTTTATTTTATTTCCTTCATGCTTCTGTTTTTTATTTTCCTCCCCTCTTTGTCATTTTTCTTTGTTCTTTCCTTCCCTTATTTCCATTTTAAAATTTAGTGCTCTCTTTATTTATTTATGTTGTATTTCCTTTTAGGTAGTTTTTTCTATTTATAGTTTTTTTTTATTTTTACTAACTCATATATTTATATATAAACATATATATATATATATATATATATTAGTTTTTTTTTTTAAATTGTGATATATTTATTTATTTTGCATTTCCTTATATGTAGTTATATTTATTTATAGTTTTTATTTTTATATTTACCAATATTTATATGTATATATTTGTTTTTTTTTTTTTTAAATTATATAGATTTGTGCTATATTTTTTATTTGTTTATATTTATATATATAATTTATATATACAACTTATTCTATTAGCTTCTATATATACGTATAGATATTTGTTTATTTATACTTTTATAAAAGATATTGTTTATTATATACATATATAGCTTATTCTATTAGCTTCTATCTATATATGTATATATATTTGTTTATTATATTTTTATAAAGAATATTATTTGTATTTATAATTGTTCTTTTATTATTGTTTATATAAAGCTTATTCTATTAACTTCTATATGTATATATTTGTTTAATTATATTTTTATAAAGTATATTGTTTGTATTTGTATTTGTTTATTTATATTATATTTGGTTATTTATATTTTTTTATTTTTTATTTTTTATACTTTAGTATCCTTCCAAGCCTTTTGTTTTGGTTGTTTTGTTTGTTCTTGGTTTAAAGCTTGTTCTATCAGCTTTAATTTATTTAGTCTTTTCTATTATTTGGTTCTTTCTTTTTTCCCCTTCCTTATTTTCCAAAATCTTTCATCTTGTTGTCTTTCTTTCCACCTTGATTCTTGTGCCATCCTTTCCCCTCTCCTTCCTCTCTCCTTTTCATTCCTTCTAGGTCTACAACTTTCATTTTATTCCTTTGCTCTCTTCTATCCTGATGATGAATCACGAAGTGTGATTTGAAACGTTGATGCAAAAAATATTGACACAATCTAATCCATAAACTCTTGCAATATTCTATCAAGTCTATTATTTGGAAGGAACTCATTTTGGAAGCCTTTTATGTTTCAAAATGTAACTAAAATTTTAGCTATATCATGAGTAGTTCAACCAAAAAAAAAATTATAGAACATTGCATGGTCTTTTGAAGACCCTTTAAAATATTAACTTTTAGTAAACACATAGAGTTGAGAAAGATATTGCTTTATTAATTATGATTTATTTGTAGTTTGACATTGATGTAAGAAAATAGTTAAAGCTAGAAGCTCACTATCTTGAACTTCACCAAATTTTATCCCCTTAAGCCATCAGATGTTTTGTCCTAAGACCTTACTTCATAGATCCCCTTAAGACATCCTATTACCCTAAACCCATCATTTTGTCCTAGGACCTTACTTCATAGATCCCCTTAAGCCATCCTATTACCCTAAATCCATCATTTTGTCTTAGGACCTTAATTCATAGATCCCCTTAAGCCATCCTATTACCCTAAACCCTAAATCCATCATTTTGTCCTAAGATCTTAATTCATAAATCCCCTTAAGCCATCTTATTACCCTAAACCCTAAACCATAAACCATAGACCCTAAAGCCATCATTTTGTCCTAGAACCTTAATGAAATTTGGTTGCCTTGGGCAACTTCACCAAATTGTATTCCCTTAAGCCATGTCATTTTGTCCTCGGACCTTACTACATAGATCCCCTTAAGCCATCCTATTACCCTAAACCCTAAACTCCAAACCCTAAAGCCATCATTTTGTCCTAGGACCTTAATGAAGTTTGGTTTATTTGGGCAACTTCACCAAATTTTATTCCCTTAAGCCATGTCATTTTGTCCTAGGACCTTACTACATAGATCCCATTAAGCCATCCTATTACCCTAAACACTAAATCCATCATTTTGTCCTAGGACCTTAAGTCATAGATCCCCTTAAGCCATACTATTACCCTAAACCCTAATCCCTAAAGCATTCATTTTGTCCTAGGACCTTAAAATGAAATTTGGTTTCCTTGGGAAACTTCACCACATTTTATTCCCTTAATCCATGCCATTTTGTACTAGGACCTTACTACATAGATCCCCTTAAGCCATCTTATTACCCTAAACCCTAAACCCTAAACCTTAAAGCATTCATTTTGTCCTAGGACCTTAAAATGAATTTTGGTTTCCTTGGGAAACTTCACCAAATTTTATTCCCTTAAGCCATGTCATTTTTTTCTAGGACCTTAACTCATAATTTCCCTCAAGCCATCCTACGAGGACCCCTTTAAAATTCAACATAATTTCTCCTACTTTAATATAAATTTTAATGATATTTCACTTCACATTAACACTTAATTATTTTTTCATTCAAGTAACATGCTTTAGACATAAATGAGGATTGCAAATTTATCATTTTTATTCAATTAGGCCATTTATATTGAATGATTTAAGGGGATTATTAAACTTGTTTATTACATTTTGAAATTGCAAATATAATGTAGGTTCACTTATATCTTAGAGATCATGGATCAATTTAACAATGATGATATCTGTAATCCACCTCCATGCCCTCCATCTCTACCACCTTCACCTCCACCCACTCCACCTCATAACGCCCACCTCCACCACCTAAATTTGATGGTGCTTGATTTCAAGTGCATATCGATGTGAATGTTAGATCCATTCAAGATCAAATCAACACTATTCAAAATGAAAAATGTATTACACCACATTTGAGATGTTTTGCATCTATGATACAAAATGTTGTTGATGCTATTAGGTCCATGGATGTGGTCTTAGATGAGCATCAACAATGGCTAGAGGAGAGGAGAAAGTTTGACTCTAAAAAGGAAAACACAAAGAAATGAAGAGATGCAGTAGAGAGCTGCAACACTTTATAAATTAAGACAATGATCTTATATTTACGAATTTATGAATTTGGTTGGATGGATATTTTTTGTGATGAATTTGTGAATTTGGTTGGATGGATATTTTTAGTGATGAATTTATGAATATATAATAATATATTTTATCACTACTATCTGTTGATGGGTGTTTTTGCACCTTCTCAACACAGGCAGCACACAAGTGCACTACCTCTCTTGAAAGGTAGAAATTTGCAACAAGTTGCAGAAAACTACCCCAAGGTCTCTCAGGTGTCAAGTCATGACTTGCTTGGAATATCTTAGTTGGTTTATGTGATTTGTTGGTAATCACAGGATAGTCTTATGTATGTTAAGTTGGAGGGAGATTGCTTCTTTGAATGGAGTTCTTGAGATGATTAAGTTGATGTGCAATTGTTGCAAGTTCAAAACAATAGTCTAAAAATCCACTTTTATCATCAGATTTGGCTTTACAATGATGCCTAAACTTCGCCTAAACTACTATTTCAAAGAAAATTCAAAAGGGAAGGGAAAGGAGGAAGTTCCTAGACCTGAAACTACCAATGAGTAGTGATAATGGAGGATGCTACAGTGGACAACCTTCCTGAAACTAAGTTCCACTTAACCAAATCAACTAACAGTATCATGAAAATAGTGCTATCTTCTAAGGTTTGTAGATTTTTAATTATTCATTCACCATAAAGCATGAATAAAAGATGAAGTTTATGTGCAACAATAAGTCTATGTTCAAACTAGCTTTACACTACTATTTATCATCAACAAACAAAAAAAATCATGAACAAGGAAGGGCATCAACACAACAGAATTCTTCAGCATCAATGAACAACATTTACTAAACTACTAAAAGCATGCAAAACATATAGAACAACAAAATAAATCTACTCAAATCTATCAACTATGAGGAGATGAATCATGAAACATGAAGGAAACTAGGGAATCCACCCAAAAGTAATGAATTTCTATTAGAATTTCAGCAACATGTCTTTACAACAACTCAACTCTCTCCCGAAAATGAGAGGAGACACCCCTATTTATAGTTTTCAAAAAGTAGAATGAATGGCCAAGATTTATCTCATTGTGTGGCCAAGATTCATTACAAATTAGGGTTTCACATACCCCCAATATTTTAAAATTTTAAAATAAATTTCTTGTCCTCTAGCCTATTTTGTCCTCTAGTGCCTAACATTGTAGCAATTGTGTCTTCTAGCTAATTACCCTTTTGCTACAACTATGCTGCAAGGAACTCATCATCTACAATAGGCTTTCCTTCATTTTTCTTAACAGTGGAATATTCCACAAATTTATCAATCAACGTCTGGAATTTGTCCCATTCTCAGATGTCAAATTGGAGGATTTGGAAGTTGAGCTTCCTGGATCGGCTAGTGCTCAGTTCCCAATTCTTGGTACATTTGGGTGCATGATGGACCACTTGTTCTGACTGAATGAAGGCCCTTGCAGAAAAATCCATGAAGTTGGGCATTAGATCATTCGCTACACCTTCTTCCATCTTATGAAAATGATCCCTAATCTTTTCTGCATCCAATTCCTCAGAGGGTGCATCTTGATCTATCATAAGCTTGAGGTAATCCTCACTATTTGTTCTATGCTCCTTGGCCCATTCTAGGTCTAGCTCGACCTCATGCAGTACTCTCTCCAATACTTCCTTTCAATGGTCCAAGCCCATTTTCCACATTTCAACTAGCCAGTGGTCATCCTTAACAATGGACAACTCCTTTTCCCATGCTTGTTCGGGTATCTTGAGGATAGCTTCGATCTTAGGATAGGTAATCCTATATAGCTCAGCAAAGCAATGGCATATTTCTTCCATACCCTCTAGTTGTTGTTGTACGCTCCGAAACTAGTTAGTCATTTTGGCAGTGTTCCCTATGCCCATGTTACCATTGTAGAGTACCCGCTGGAACCATTCTTTAGTAGCTTTGGTCCAATTCTTCCTCTTTTCCAACTTGTTGATGTGATCTTTGGAAAGCAACAGAGGAGGGTCCAACGACATTGGTAATTCCTCAGTAGAAGACCATTGTTGTATATAGGTAGTGAGGTTTACCACTTGTGCCTTCAACTCCTCCTTAGAGGATTGATCTTTGTTCATCTGATGAACAATCATGGTGACAAACCCCTAGAGATGATCAATCTTTTGTTCTCTTGTAGCTATACCTAGGTCGATGGTAGAGATATTATAACTTACTCCCTCTTCTTTATCTACCACTAGGGTGGCAATTTGTACTGTCCTGGATCTTGATGCATCCATCATGATGTGTGACCTAACCCTTAGCTTCTTTTCTTTCTTTGCTCCTATTTGGGTTCATGTTAGGATAGCCTATAGCCTTTCCTTTGGATCCATGAGAGTAGGGATTTTCTTCTGTAATTGCTTTTCCAACCACTCGAGCATATGAGATCCTTCCTTCTTTGGTGATTCATGATCACCTTCCTCTCTTTGAACATGTTGAATATCTCTCTCCTCATGGTCTGAAGCTTCTTGCTTTGTTTTCTCTTCTTCTTCCTCATTTGAGTCATGGATGAATATGGTTGTTCCTTCTTGTGACCCAACAACAACTATGTTTTCTTTAGGGCTATCTTCCCCTTCAGGTTCCCTTTCTTCTTCTTGCCTGAGTTTTGTGTGGTGCTCTACCTTAGGGCTCCTTTTCCTTTTAGCCTCTTCTTCAAGCTTATCTTCCTCTCCTTCAGTTTCTTTCTTTTCTTCTTTTGCAGGAGGTATTTCTTCTTGTTGATCAAGGCCTTCATCTTGTCCTTTCACTGGAAGCTCCGTAGATACCTCCATATCATCATCAGTCTCTTTATTTTCTTCGGAGGACTGCCTCTCAATCTCCTCTTTGACATCTTTGAGTTGTTGGGCCAACTCCTCCTTGAGCTTTTGATCTGAAGACTCCACTATGTACTTGGCACTAGGGTCTTCGACATCTTCTTCTGAGGATTGTGACCCTTCTTCTTCAGATGCCACCTCATCACTGATCACATTTTGATGTTTTGGGTACTCATGGTAGTCATCCTTGAATAAATCTTCGAAGTCCTCATCCATTTCCTTGGCTACCTCCCTCTATTTCCTCTCCATTTCTTTAGAGATTTTCATGGTCACCTCCATTTTGGGTGGTTCTGTCAGAGGAGGGATAGGGAGACCAGCAACAACTTGAGCCAAAGCAGCCTATACGATGGGATTCATCAGTACTCCAAAGAGCTCCATAGGTATATTTTGCATGTTTCAGGCAAAGCCCTTTGGAAGAATGAGGGTGGGCATTGTAGTCATGGATGCTAGAGGAACTGCAGCTAATGGGGACATTGAGGAAGATGAGAGTGGAGAGGTTGTGGCAGAAGAGGAGTCCCTCACCATAATTGGAGCAGTTGGCGAGGTGGAGGCAAGGTGGACTGAGATTTCTACTATGAGAGGAGAGGAGGTGGGTAATGCTTGAGACACTGGAGGAGGATTAGTAGCAGTGACAGTGGTGGCCATGGCAAGAGCAGAGGCGACATGCGGTGACCTAGGTTGCTTGGCCTCATCTTCTTCTCCTTCGTGCAGTGGGTCTTCTTGTATCATGGGCATTTTAGAGAATTCGCTTGAATTCCTAGCTTTCTTTGAGGTTTCACCTTCTGAGGCCTTCCTAGAATATACCTTATGCTTTGGTTGGTGCTCTGATACTTCCTTTTTCTTCCTTGACCTTGTGGCTGGAGGAGACTTAGGAGCCTCCTTAGTTGGGGCAGCAGCAGTCCCATTGTCTGTTTCGCTCTCAAGCTCATCTTCGAGCTTGCCATAGGTTAGAGTAACTCTTTGGAACTTTAACTAAACGATTTGTGCATCAATCCACTACCTTGTTTTGTGCTCGATTGGTTTTGTTAGAAGATCAAGGTCGTTTACCTCCTCTTTGTTCCAATCTATTAAGGGAAATGGCAGGTTGGCAATGACATCAAACCTCAGATCTATGACAATTTTTTCATCTTCTAGAATCTGATCTGGTACTAGGAACAGTTTGACCATCTTGACAAAGTACACGGTCATACGCATATAGTGCCTCATGCGTACCTCCTTATCATCCTAACAATTAGCCCAAAAATATTCAATGTTGTGCAAGTGGGCATACCTTTTTCCAACAAACTTCTTTAATTTACCATATGGATCCATCCTCGGGCTTATGGTGTGGAGCCCCAGATTATATTCAATAATCTCCTTCTCTAAATATTCAGCACATTGGGTATTTGGGAGGGCATACATTCCCTACCCTAATGTGAGGGGATATGGTATTGCTGCCTGGTGTTTGTCAGCAAGGAGAGTATGTGCGTTTTGAAGCTGCCTTGAAACTTCTGACAAGATTAATTGGTTGTTTGGATATCGGGGCAGCTTGTATGGCCTCTCAATGAAACCTTTTGTTTGGATGTAGGTGAATTTGGGAAACTATATAAACAAGAATCTGAACTGGTGGATAAATGCATAGGCATTGTGTGTGACTCTTCTCTCGAAGTCCCCTCCAAGAAGTCCGATAATATGCCCAATAAAGGAATTGTTCACCCTGCAGTAATCCTTCTTAAAATTATAGTATTGGAGCTATGGATGCCTGTCATATACTTTCAATTCTCTCTCCAGAGTTGGGATCTGTGCAACAAATAGACCCCTGTATGGAAATGGGTCAGCCAACAGATACACCAAATAGGAGGTCATATAAAACTGGGATGTCTTCTTGACCACCAAGAACTGCTGACGCAAATTATTGCTAATCATTCCAGCCCAGTGAAACTTGGTCGTTCCCCTAATAATTTTCTCTATGAAGTAAAAGATCCAATCCTAGAAGTAGGTTGCAATTGGGATACCCATGACTCTACATAGAAAGGTTACCAAGTCATGGTAGTCTTCATAAAAAATCACTCCTGAACAACTCCTGAGGCACCTTGTTAGCGCCCCCCCCTCTTCTCTTTCAACCAATATTGGTTGATCAGCTTTTTACATTTTAGGGGATCAACCTTCCTCATACTTTCTACATAGAGTATGTGCAGGATCATGATGGGCCAAAAAGTGGCAATATGTTGGGTATGTGTAGGGTATGTGGTTGACAACCTTTTTTTACCCAAAATTGATGAAATGAAAAGGGTTTCTAAAGGAGATTCTTAGCTTTTCACCAATATAAATTATGTTTTACTTTGAATTTAATAAATTATTATTATTCATTTTCTATTTGAATTACGACTAAAGTCTTGATTGATAGGCTGATTCAAAAACATCTATAACTTTCAAGTGGTATCACATTTTTTGAATCTGAAACATTTGTCACATTCTATGCTTCGCATACTATAGGATTAAAAAAATAAAAATTGAATTTCATGAAGTTTTGACCAAGTTAAGGTGGTCAGACATACGAGTTTTTTAATTTTCTAAAAGTTGTAATAAAAAAATCATAATTAATTATTTACTTGGAAAAAAATTATAAAAAAATATGCATCACATTGGGACATGATTCCTCTAGTTATATCTAAAATCTTATAAAAAAATATTATCATTTTATTTCAAATGGTTAGGGTGGTTAGACAGATACCTACTTATTTTTTCCCTAAAATTTAAGTACTACTGCATTGAAATTTTAAATTTTCACCATATATATATATATAAATAAATAAACCTAGTAGTTTAGAAACTGCATTCAATTTGCTACATATTCTATTCTTACATATTTTTGAAATAATATAGATATCTTATTCAATTTTTTACATCAAGTTGTCTAACTTTGATTTTTCTAAATTTTTTGCCACTTAAGGCCCTATTTTTTCCATGATGATCCTGCACATACCCCATATTCTTTTGTCATTTCCTCCATAGGGTCAAAGGTAGGGATATGAAAGGTTTTCCCTATTGACCTAGCAGACAGGTCAGCAAACACTTTACCATCATGATCCATGATCCTTTTGTTTTTCTCCTAATAGGCTTCCCTGCAAGCCATCACCAACTTTGGGGCCACAAGAGTTGGTGGGAAACTGACTGCCTTAGCCAAGCCACTATTTTCAATTTTCTTTGCATTTTTTGTAGTAGGAAATTGAAAATGACCCTTTGTTTGAATTCATCAATGTCAATTTTCCCAAGGTTGGTGTCTGTAACAATGTCCCACTCGGTAGTGACCTCGGAGGGGACTTTTGTTACATGGAATTGGTAATTCATCTGACCTTTATCTTCCTTCCCTCTTGGAACCTTAGTAGTCTTCTTCCCTTTTTCCTTTTTCACGAATGCTCCCGATGGTCCTACGGCTGATTCCATAAATCCTACAAGCAAAAGTGCATTAAGCATATTCATGTGTAAAATAAAGGGAGCATCAGCGAAATCCTACAAAACATATGTTAGATCAAGTAATTCATCCTTCGAAGATCATAATTTCCATTAAAATCATCATTTGGCTCTCGTTTGGGGAAGATGGAGCAATGCGGGCCCAAGGATGCGGATTTCCCTAGGCTGGCAACCATTTTGGAGAAGGCAGCAAGTAGATGAGAAAGAGGGCATAGCGGCCCATAGGCAGCCACCCACATCAAGATCTTCATATTGTTACTAGGGCCCACCAAGGTGATAAGGTGTTTTGGGACACTTGGGTTCATCATTCATAAAGTTCTGGAGGTGTTTTTTCACTTCTTATGCGGGTCAAGAGGATGCGGAGGCAGGTGATGTCTCAGCCATTTGGAGCTCAGTTGTTAGGAACGACATTGGCAATGTAGAAACCCACAAACAAAATCATGTGTTGTGGGACCCGCAGGTAGGAAGGGTAGCGCCATTAATTTCTAATTTCAAATCATATGGAGTGATGTGAGTGAGAATCGGTAGGATTCTGCCAAGTGACAGCTGTTTGGAGACAACGGAGATGGGATGGCATCCCGCAGGCGGTAGTCTGCACCGTCAAGCCCACAGAAAGCATCAGCATGCAACATTTACTCAAGGAGAACCAGACAGTAGCAAAGGGGTCGAGCTCCGCAAGGTGGACAAGAGGTTGGTCTCATCTATTAGTACTTAGTCTTTCACAAGGTTGCAAACGGGAAGTTATGGAAGGTCGTTGAGGAATGGTCATTCTCAAATGGTGATGGTAAGATGACATCCCGCAGTGGGCAACCCACAATGTGGTACCTGTAGGTCTAGAGGTCGGTTCATGGTTAGATTCAAAGTTTAAGTCCCTCAGAGTGTTGCGAGCGAGAACCCATGGGTGGATGCTAGGGAATGGTCGTTTGAAGACGATGGAGATTGGTCGACAACCTGTAGAATTACTTAGGCATTTTACACATGATGGGCCAAATGGAAATAGACAACGCAGGGTCCGCAAAGTGGGAGGAAGTGGGGGCCTCGCCATTTGAGATGGTCATTGAAATGACAGTGAAGCATTGATAGAAACCCATGTCAAATGGCTCGCAAACAGAGTTTTATTGACTTACTGGGGTGACGAAAAGGGGTCTCACGGATCCCACATGGCGGAAGGCCAAGGTTAGACAGTCGTTGAGAAATGACAAGAAGAAGGGCACCCTCCATGTGCAAAAACCCGTAATTGCAGACCCCCAGGGGCCATGAAGATCCCTGCTTAACTTAATATTTTCATTCAGTTCAAGGGTAGTGGCGAGGAGGTGGCATCCACCTGCATGTGTGGGCCTGCCAAGAGTGACGATCGCAGTTTAAAGTTGGTTATTCAAAAAACTAAGGCAACAGTGGCAGGAGACTTGTGGGTCGCAAGGGCATGAAGATCTTGGTCAAGAACGACGGTCAAGGGGTTGAATCCCGCATGGCCTTAGATGGCCTATTCTTAAGGGTTTTCAAATTTTGAAGAGATAGGTTTCGTGCGAGGTCTCATTCTTGACCAAATTTCTTAAGATTTTACTAGGTTTTTCTCCTTAAGATTCTCGAATTTGTAAAGAAATGAACTGGAGTATGAACAGCTAGGGTGATGATGAACCTACCTAACAAACTCGACAGAAGGTGATGGAAAATCTTTCAATTGATCCTCGAGGCAATGCGGGCATGAAGGCGGTGGAGGTAGGAGGAGCTCTGAAAAGTTCAGAAGAAATGTCGGTGAAAATGATAGGAAAAATTTTGCTATTTATAGGATTTTAGCCATTAAATGTCGGCATTTAATGCCATTACGGTGACAGGCATGGTTGGTGTGCGCACTTTTCAAAACAACCGGCAGCGGGAACAGCGAAGCCCGCGATGCGAGCAGTTGTCAAGTGAGTTTTGTTTGGCAAACCAATGAGGAAGCGGCAACGAAGGATGTGGGTCCTGCGATGCGGGTGAACACACCAACTCGGCCGCCACAAAGATGGAAAAGTCACAATGGAATTCCACATGGGGAAACCCACAAAGGTGAACCCACACTGGGCGAAAGATGACAGTTTGAAGGACTCAAGGAAAACTGCTAGAGGAACCCCGCAAAGGCAAAAGACTTGAGAATTTCAAGGGTGGTGAAACTTGGTCAACTCAAGATGATAGCTTTAGGACTCTTTGACCACTTAGGACTCAAAATAGGGGGAAATCAAAATGAGGCAAAGGAAAAAATGACCCGACAAAAGAAAAAAATAGGGGGTCCTCGTTTCGAATAGGGCGTGTGTGTTATAGGCACAACACTATCATAATTTCTCTTGATGGAAAAATGTAATTTACATGCGTTAGACATAAATGAGCTTTTTGTGAATGTTTTGAGTTTATTTTTTAGTATGTACCTGTATTAAAAGTACATAGTTCTAGATCTTAAATTTTGAAATTTGTATGTACACATAGTTAAGTTGAATGATGTATGCATCCATTATACATCATATTTTTTATTTTAAATGTATGTACATCTTAAATTTTGAAATCTGTCTGTACATACTCAAGTTGAATCAATGTATGTATGTGTATGCACATCCTATTTAAACAAATTTGCATGTATGTTTAGAATTTAACTATTTCTTGTAATTTTGTAAGTTTGTATGTTAATTTTGTATAATTTAATGCAAGTGAACACTTATATATATCATGGATCAATTTGGCATTGATGATATCATTAATCCACCTCCTTAGCAACCTCCACCCCCTCCACCTCCACCTCCCCCTCCACCCCTTTCACCTCATATCCCACCTCCACCACTTGCTGAATCCGATGAGGCTCGCTTGCGAGCACAGATCAATGAAAATGTTGCATCCATTCAAAATAAAATCAATGCTATGCAAAATGAAGCATTGATTCCACCACATGTGAGATGATTTGCATCTGTGATGCAAAATGCTGTTGATGCCATTAGGTCTATTGATTTGGACTTAAATTGGCATCGACGAGATAGGGAGGAGATGAGACGATTTTATGCAGATGGTTCTCCTATAAACAAATTTTAGACCTAAAAATAACAAAAGCCCATCTAGCACCTTTTTTATCGACCCTAACACTCATCAGCCCATTCCTACAACTAAATCTAGAATAGCCATGAGGTGGTGTATACATCCACAGATGAGTGCACATTTTTGGGATCGATGGTGGATGGTATTTGACAATCCTCCACACACTAATCTAGATGTCCCATTATATTTTTTGAGGAAACTATATGTAGAGTTTGTTTTGGGGAGAAATCCCAATTATTTTGATTTTAAACCATTTCAAGGTGTTGGTGGTGGCATGCCACAATAGAGGTTAGGGCCAAGGGTTGATCCCCAACACCCCATGCATGCACAACCCCTTGTTTCTCTTCTTGGTCCTGCCATTCCCGCACATGTGCATCAACATGTGGTGATATTTGCACTAGGATCTCTAAGAACACTCACAAGAAACCTTGATGAGCATGCTACTGCAATGGTGGCTAGGGAGCCTAGAGACTGCGACAATGGAGGAGCATTCTATGGAGTTGGTCCCAGTACCACTCCATGAGTTTTGACAACCCAAGTATGTACTAGTTGCCATTAGTTATGCTATGAACCTAATCAGGCTACACCCAGTTCAAGTGGACATGGAGATTCTGGCTGATCATTTGGTCGCATCAATTCATTTGTAGAATTTCTTACTACAGAGAATCACCCTACAAATAGTGTGACATAGGTATAAATATGCATCTACATGTTGAATTTATAAGAATTCTAATGAACATATATATCATAAAAAAATTGCAACATGTTTTAACAATCAAAATGTTTGGTGTACATGACACTAACCATAGGGGAATCATCGGCTCCTTGAGTACATATGTCGACACCAGTGCTAGTCGGCATCCCTTATGGGGTATTTTGATTTCAATTTTTTAAATTATATATAAAATAACTTTTTAACTTGAATTTTTAATTTGTAATTCAATCATGAACATATGTTTTAAATATTTAAGTTGGTTTAGGGGACTCAATCGACTTCCACATTGATTCCACCTAAGGGCTTGTCAAACACTCATCCATTGTCGAGCGACTCACATCAGGTGTAGGTACATTTATATTGTAAATTATTTAACTTGTTACTATACTTACAATTATGAATTTTGAATTCACTATATATCAAATGTGCATGTACACTTGTAAATATTATAAGTGTTAAATGCCTATATGTATGTCTAGGTTGACACAACAATGAGAATGGGGATTGGAAAAACATTAGATGTGGTAGCTACTCATGAGGCATCTAAATTTCAGGTTGTTTAAAAAAGTTTCTACACAAAGTGTGCAAACTTGAATATATATTTTAACCTAATTCAAGTATATGTGCTTTAAATTTGACCTTGTAGGACTTTGTTAGTGCCACTTTCTGCCCCGGTGAGGTCATAACACCTCAAGGACATGCAGAGAAACCAAATATCATGGTAATTTAAATTTTTTATTATATTTAAAGTCAATTACAAATTATACATTGTGAATAACTTAAATTAAATTTAAAAATTGAATATATATATATGAGCTCATACATGTCAAATTCTTTTTCTTTTATAGCATGAGACACATCTTGTAGCTGAGCATGTACAGACATGTCTTGGAATAGAGGGTGCACAACCTCTTATGGTACAATTTAAATATGATAAATTATAAATTAAATTAAATTAAATCATTTTTAATTGTCAACTTACATCTAATTTCAACTTTCTTTCTCTTGTATATGTAGATTGATCCAGAGCATTTAGAGGTTGGTCCAGGTGCACCAGAGCATGTAGAGCCAAATATCATGGTAATTTAATTTTATGATGAATTATAAATTAAATTGTTATTAAATCATTTTTAATTGTCTTGCATCTGATTTCATCTTTCTTTCTCTTGTATAGAGTGGTTCAGGTCATCCGTGTAGTCCACATGGTGTGAAGAGGTCTCTTGATTATAGAGATGACATGAGTTAGATGATTTCATGGGTTATGTTTGATTATTTCATGGACTACATATTTGGTTTCTCATGGACTTAATATATTGTTTCATGGACTTTATTTCATGGGTTGTACTCTGATGGACTTAATATATATTGGTTTCATGGACTTAATATATTGTAAATAATGGACTTTATTATTGTTTAATTTTCATTTACACATGTACATTTATGCATTTTATGTGAAATTTTAATATGTAGTTGATAGGCATATTTGTACTTTCCAAAAGATACATAGTCAAGACATTAATAGGACATTAATGTGAAATTAAATACAAATATGAAATTAAAGTTGAAATTAATAGGACATTTCAATATTTGTACTTTACAAATTTAGTGATCCATACATGATAATTAGTGATGATTAGTCTATAAAATTATTTAATTCATGTCATAATAGGATTTCTTAAACGACCCTAATAGGGTGTCTTAAGGGGTCCTAATAGGATGTTTTAAGGGGTCATAATACGACATCTTAAGGGGATCAAAGAAGTTGTCAAAATTTGGTGAAGTTTCCCAAGACAACCAAATTTAACAATAATGTACATGTTATTTAGTGATTATTCAATCAAATTTAAACTTTCAAAGTAGGGTGACTCATCATAACAAATGATATAATTAAGTATAATATTTAGGATATTTCCTAATAGGATGTCTTAAGGGGATGAAATACTTCAAAGTACATGTCTCATATTTAATCACAATTGATATAATTAACTTAGAATTTAGGATGACTCATCATAACAATCATATTCTATATAATTTAAATAGTGTCAATGTTTATTTAATTAGTGTAGTAATAGGATGTCTTAAGGGGTCCTAATATGACATCTTAAGGGGATCAAAGAAGTTGTCAAAATTTGGTAAAGTTGTCCAAGGAAACCAAATTTAACAATAGTCTACATGTTATTTAGTCATCATACAATCAAATTTAAAGTTTCAAAGTAGGGTGACTCATCATAACATGATATAATTAAGTATAATATTTAGGGTATGTCCTAATAGGACATCTTAAGGGGATTAAATACTTCAAAGTACATGTCTCATATTTAATCACAATTGATATAATTGATTTAACAACAATATACATGATATTTAGTGGGTATACAATCAAATTTAAAGTTTCAAAGTAGGAAAACATTCACATTTAACAAACAATATATATATAATATTTACATGTATACAAATTTATACAAAATGCATAATTGTGTAAGTATGTATGTACATATATGTCAACTCAAAACAATGTTTACAAAATTTAGCTATGCCATCTCAAGAAAATCTGAAACTTGTGCCCGAAATGTAGTAGGTCTTCACACCACCTGATATCAAAATGGTACAATCAATATCAATTAAATCATCAAAACATGTATTTTAATTTATATAAAACTATCTATATGTACACAACTCAAGTACCTATATTTAAAAGTATTCCACACATGTGTGTAGGTTGAATCTGCATCCTCTCTTTTTGTTTCAAAGTATGAGATCAATGTGATGATGGCTTAAAGATACAAAAAAGGATAATAAATCAATTTTAACTATTAATGTACAAGCAATATCAATATATAATCAAAACATATATTTAAATATAATTTAACTAATAATTACCTTTTTTTACTAAGTATTCCATGTTGTCTAGGTTGAATCTGCATGGACTCTCCTTTTTGTCTCAAAGTATGTGATGAATTTGTGATGATCGATTAAGGATATAAAAGTACAATTTAAATCAATTTCAACTAATAACACACAAGCAATATCAAAACATGCATTTAATTTATTTAAAAGGACAATATAAAAATAAAACTATATTTACCTGTATTTACTTATTCCATTGTACCATCTACATCCTCTCTTTTTGCAATGCATCTATGATCGTCTCATGATCTTCCATAGAAATTGTCCATAGCTCTTTATTTGTAGGTCTTCCATGATACCCATCTAGTTTTATATTTGTCTCCACCACCAAATGTGAGTAGTGTATAATCTTCTTATGTGTTTCATAATCTTTGAATGCAGGTAGACCATTCTTCCTTATCAAGTATTTTTGTAGCCAAGTACCAACAACCACCACCAATCATATTGGATAACATGATAGTCATCATCAAAGAAGTTCTCAAAATTTTCTTAAGGGGATCAAAGAAGTTCTCAATTTTTTCTTAAGGGGATCAAAAACTTGCTATCAAAATTTGCTTAAGGGGATGTCTTAAGGGGATCACCGTACTTGTTGGATAATGATAACCATCATCATCTTCTTGAGGTGCTATTAACATATGTTTAGTCTCCACACAACAAGCCAACCAATATTCAATTTGCTCCTCATTCCCCTCAGGTGCAACAACAACATACACATGTCCTCCAAACAAAATTTGATTTAATAACTTGCATGTGTCCATATAATTTGACCAATCTACATGCATCCATTCATATGTATATAAATAAATAATTTAGTATTACAAAATAGCAATAAAGTAAAATAAAATGAAATAAATTGAATTAAATTACCTTCTTGTACAAGGTCTGAAACATGGTCATAGTCGTTTGATGCAAACACTTGATCATTGTCTTCAATTGTTGTTTCATATTTATCATGTGCTTGTGCAAGTTTCAACGATCTTTGCTTCCACTATTCAACCTATTATGTATTTTCACATGCTTCTCAATCTCCTAAGATACAAAACTGACAAAAACATACAAGCTCCTTTATCCAGATAGTTCATGTTCTTGCATTCGAACTCTTAAATGAATGTCATTTAGTAAATCCATTGATTGTCTAACAATCAAATCTAGGTAGAATGTTCTCTTCGTCAACCAACCAAATGAATCAGCAAACTGTAGAGTACTTGCTCAAACCGAGTGTAGATAATCTTGTATTGCACCAATCTACAATCCCATGCGCATCTTTAAATTTTATTGCATCCTCAAGTTTCAATTGTTCTCTAACAAGAATTATTTTAACACGTGCACCAACTCCATCATGTTCTCCTTTACCATGCCCAGCTTTAAAAAAACTCCACATATGTTGGAAATTATGTTCCTTGTGAACCCTACTTAACCAATAGAACATTCAAGCATTCTTGAATTGCCCCATACAATTATTTGACAATATGAGGTGTTTTGTCATCTGGATTCCTCTTTTTATTAAATTTGTATAAAATATATTGAAACATTATTGAAGAAACTCTAACAAGTGTAACCGATTGTCATTCAAATAGAAATGATACTCCCTCAAAACTTTTCTATCATCCTCTGTTTTATCATCTACATGTCTATAAACAATATGAACAAACATAGCCACTTGCACCGAATTGTAATATTGTGATTGGATTTCCTCTTGTAGAGCTAGAGTATAGTTTTTCGTAAAATCAACCACTGATAGTATAGTACCAAATGGAAATTTGTTTCTACATGCGCAAAATTTTCCATCAAGTCATTGAGCATGTTGAGAGTGCATGACATATTTTGGTACAATCTTATTCTTAAATTATGATATGAATGCATGTACACTAACTTTTTATGTAAGTAAATCACAATGCTTTCCAAATTTTTCATCTTTTAAAGAATAGTCAACATTCTTAAATCTTTAAACATCCACTAATTGTTGTTCAAAATCATTATCAACACGTTCATGCATACAAACTCTTAAGAATGAAAGATTGTCACAACTAGTGCATTGTCCAAAAATACAAGAACTTAAATAAAATAATTTCTCATTAGATCTTTCACAAAAAAAAAAACTTGATATAAACTCCCTTATTATTTAAGGTGGCATATTAATACCACATTCCTGCATAATCATGTTAGTATGCAAAGTACAACGTATATATCAAAAAACATCATAAAAATAACGAAATTGAACACGCATTTTACAACAACAAGATATTCGTTGCTTAATAATTTTTACATACCAAGGTTTACATTTTTCAAAAGACCAACTTATTTTAATATTACCAAGTAACACTAAATCACCACAAAGTTTTTTATAAAATTTAGTTTTTGTTGTATCTAATAGGTGTTTTGGATGAGGAATAGGAACTTTAGACCCCACTCTTAAATTTAAAACATCTCTAGCATTAGATGATACCATAATATTGTCATGCCAATATTTTTCAATCAAAGATTTGATTTCAACATTCAATTTCATGTCATACCTCGGGAGTCGAACACTAAAACTCCAACATTGTTTGATTGGATCATTTTCTATACTTTCTCTTCTTTTTGCCACTCTTAGTAATATTTTAGGATGTATTTTTAGAATTTCACTAATATTGCCTACCATTATTTTATTCAAAATTGCTTTATTAACTATAGCGGTTGTTATAGCTCTTCTTGCTGCATTCTTATCTTTAGATCAACTATTTTTTCCAATAAACTGAATGACACTACCAACAATAGACATAACATGTTTTAGTGATTGATCTTTTCTTCTTGGTTTAACAAAAATACCTAAATTTTTCATTACTTTTCTCATTTTCCGTATTCTCATCAATTGCATCATTCGTTGACATTGAACTAAAAGTTTTTTATGATAAAAGAATTATGTGTATAATCTATTGCCATGTGTTCTTATTTGTCTCCAATAAATCTTACCGAGAAGATTATCGAAAACATCATTTTCAATTTTAAAAAATATATATTCATTTTCAACATCACATCGTAGATTTTTATTTTCATTTACAATTTCAAAACGATTTTCATTTTCATCTTCATTTTCATCAACGAAACAGTTTTCATTTTCAGGTTCAATAAAAGAATTTTCATTTTCATTTTCAACAACAAAACAGTTTTCATTTTCATTTTCAATAAAAGTATTTTCATTTTCATTTTCAACAACAAAACTATTTTTATCTTCATTTTCAACAACAAAATGATTTTCGTTTTCATTTTCAACAACAATTTGACTCAAATCATGAACTCTACGAATATTATCAATGTCAACATTGTTATATTCAACTTATTTTAAATCTCCCATAAACACAGTTTCCATTTCATTCAAAGGTGGATTTGAAGATGTACCTGGATTTGTGCCTATTGAAACATTCTCCATAGCATTGAAAGGGAGATTTGAAGACATACCAAGAGTAGTTTGTATAATCATATTAGTTTCCACATTCACCTCTTGCAAATTTGTGTCGTCTACATCCATGGTCTCCTCAATGTTTTTATCTTCAATAGTTGTGGAATTGGATGCTTCAGCATGATTCATTGATCAAATTATCATTCTTCTATCTCTTTGTCTTTTTGCCTCCTCTCTCTTTGCTTAAATTTCTTTAGGGGTCAATACCTTCCTATCTTTCCTCTTATTCTGACATTGTAATCCCATGATTAAAAAATTTCAAAGTATGTACAAATGAATGTCAAAAACTTGAAATTCTTCCTTCTTTGTTCCTCCTTCAAATAAGTAGCAATTGAACAAAATTCCTCTTCCTCCTTCAAACAAGTAGCAATTGAACAAAATTCCTCTCCTCTTCAAACAAGTAGCAATTGAACAAAATTCCTCTTCCTCCTTCAAACAAGTAGCAATTCAACAAAATTCCTCTTCCTCTTGAAAAACAAGTAGCAATTCAACAAAATTCCTTTCTAACAGTGTCCCAATGATGCCTCCTTTAAAAATTGAAAAAAATTCCTCTTCCTCCTTCAAACAAGTAGCAATTGAACAAAATTCCTCTCCTCTTCAAACAAGTAGCAATTGAACAATTGAACAAAATTCCTCTTCCTCCTTCAAACAAGTAGCAATTGAACAAAATTCCTCTTCCTCTTGAAAAACAAGTAGCAATTCAACAAAATTCCTTTCTAACAGTGTCCCAATGATGCCTCCTTTAAAAATTGAAAAAAACCCCAAGTTGAAGAGCCTCTACAAGACAAAATTTGATAGAAAATAGGGAATGTCGCAGTCAGTCGTACATAACAATTTGCGGACTCAAAATGTACTTGTTTGATAGTAATTTTTTTAAAAAAAAGGTCAAAAATAACTCAGGATCTCGTTTAATAATGGGATCCCATTTATAAAAAAGGATCCCATAGTAAATGGGATCTCGATCCTATTTCAATAGAAAAATAGGAAACAAGATCTCGTTTATAAACAATAAGGGATCTCGTTTAGTAAACGAGATCCCGTTTCTTGAAATTTGAAATGTAGACCGGGTTTTTTCTTTGTTAACAGTTTCAAGAAAAGGTTTGGGGATCTAAACCTATGCCCTAGACCTGGTTTGACCTACAAGTTGAAGGTCCTAACAATGTCACAAGAAAATAGTGACTTTGGGCATACGTCTGAAGACTTTTTTTGCAAAAAATTTTGATGAAATTAAAACCCATTATAAATGAGATAGTGTAGATTCTAAATATGTAAAAAAAAATTACAATTAGATTTATTTTTTTATTTTTTTATTATTTTTTGATGAAGCAGGTCCATAAACTTGAATTATCAAGGTTTTTTAGTATTTTAATTACTTTTCATTAACATAATTTTTAAAAAACAAATTGTATGAAAAAATACTTTAGATAATAAAAAATCCAAAAATGATAAGTTTAGTTCATCTTATGCATGACGTACACAATGAATTTTCAAAACACCAAATATGGCCAATAAAAAATTAACAAAAAAAATCAATAAAAAATTACAAAAAATATGGAAAGTGTGCTTCAATGAGTTACAAATATTTTTCCAAAAGGATTTAGAAAAATATGATTATTTAGGTCAAAATATGGATGGCGTACACATGCATGGTATAGTAAAAGAAAGTGACTTTTAAACAATGGTTTTTAGAAACGTCTATTGAAAATCAATTTGTATCATCTAGGTATTGAAATAAATTACATATGTGGAAACTAGACTCCAAGTACTACATTTTATGATTAGTGACTTTTTTCAAAATTTCATCTCTAACTGCTTCAAATTTTAAGGTCAAATGTATTTAATTTTGAAAATCAAGGAAAACACTTTCACTAAATGGCCAAAAAATGGACTCAGCTTCTTGCCAATACCCTGTCGAATACGTGATATCAATATCGGATTTTTATTACTCGTTATATTTTAGATAATATAATATCACTAATATAATATCAATTTTTCATATTAATATTAATATATAAAATATGTAATATATATAATATATAATATATTCATATATATAAATAATTTATAATATATATTATATTATATATTTACATCGATAGGTATTTACAATGAAATCCAATTCCTTGAGAATCCATGTACATAAAAAAAAAAAAAATAGCTATTTTTTTATTTTTAAAAATTTCTTTAATGATTTCACTATACTGTAAATGTAACAAATGCAACAAATGCATAATCTTTGTTTTAGTTGCTGTTGCATAATCTTTGTTTTAGTTGCTATTTTTTTAGTAATTGCCTTATTAAAAATTTGTGAAATGAAACATCTTAAATTTTTAGTTTTATCTATTCACCGCTTACAAACATGAGAGATTGTTATGAATTAAAATATGGCTGCATTTCAACATTTTCAGTTGTTTGGGAATAATCAACAACAAAATCATATTGTTTTTTCTTGAATCTGATTGCATTTTAAGTCCACCAATTGCAAATATTTTATGGAATCTGGTTATATTCGTAACTCTTATGTATTCGAGCTTTTCATTTAAATAAATAAATTTGTATGTATATCTAATCTGTGTGTCATTTTCCTTTGCTCTTCTAAATGATAAATTAAATATTGATTTATTCAATTGGGGTTTCTGGTATCAATAAGCGCAAAGATTTGAAAAAATGTGTGGAATGAAACATTTTAACTTTTTAGATTTATAATCTAGAGATTCACGTCTTACAAATGTGAGAGATTGTTATGAATAAAAATTTGGTTGCATTTCAACATATTGGAATAATCAGCGACAAAACCAAATTGTTTTTTCTTATATCTAACTGCATTTTAAATTCAATTATCGTTCAATTGAAAATATTTTCTGGAAACAATTGTTCAAAACAAAATAAGGGTTGTGTGTAATTGTTAGATTTTACCATAAACATAAATAAGAGGAGCCAAAGGGGAAAATATGAAACTATTGGGTTTTCTCTGTATTTAGATGCTACAGGAAATTTTATAGTGTTTGATCAGTATGTGCTTCTAGATGTAACGCCATTCATACTCTTCCAATCTAATTTGTATGCACTCTCATGATCTGCTAAATGTTTGAGAAATAGCTTACCTTGTTATCATAGAAGATTGAGGTAAGACTTTATGAAAGTTTGTGATGAACAAGATAAACTAGTTAGATGAATAATTTGTCTCTACTAATTTTTTTCTAACCTTTTTTATTATAAGAGTTATTTTTTCTGGATTCACTTGTGTGAATTTATTTGCATTAATCAGAATGAAAAAAAATTGAGTGAGAGAAATGAGAGAGAAAGGTGGTTGAGTTACACAGGGTCTACAAGCTCTCATTCTCTCACTCAACTCTTTTCATAAATTCGCACAGGTAAATCTAGAAAAAATAGCTCTTATTAATATGGACTATATAAATATAATATCTCTTCCTTATTCTCTCTATTTTTTTTCAAATTATTTATTTAGTTTATGAGTAATTTAGGTTTAATATTTTAATTTTTAATTTTTTAAAATTATTAAGACAAATTATATAGAATGAATAATTCCCACTTATTATCTTTAAGAGGCTTTAAGTTTAAAAAATATAATATTAACATGGTTTGTAATTTTTTAAAAAATATATAATCATTTTTGTTTGTAATGCATTGGGTTTGTAGCCTTGTCCTTCTTAAGAAAGAGCAAGGTTTCAGTCTTTTGTATTATCATCATTTTTTTTGTATTTGTACTTATGTAAGCAACATCAGGGCTTTTTAAACTCTGGTTGTAAATTTATAAATTTGATCCATTAAGGTCTCTACTAATAACCTTATAAATTTATATAATTAGATGATTAATTTGTAGTAATGTTCTTAAATTTATATAACTGGATGATTAACTTGTAGTAATGTTCTTATCCAATTTTATAGAGCATTTTCCTTGCATCTACTTTTTTTCAAAGCATTTCCAATGTATCCACCTCTTTTGGTTAAAAATGTGTAAGTATTTTTTTTATTATCATTGAAAAAATTTCAATGTTCTTATGAATTTTTCTCCCAAATAAATTTACACTAAAAAATTAAGCTAAAATAAAATTTATAAGCAAAATTTTACATAAAATTATAATAGACACCACCAAAAAATATGGATTGATTTTTTTTTAAGTATATTGATTTAAGTAATCTTTTCTAATAAAAAAATAATTATTATTTATAAATATAAAGTATAAAACAAATATGTTCGAAAAGATAATGTCCATTATGTTGCAACAATGAGGAGACCTCAAATCACCTCCTTCTCAACTACAAGTTTGCAACCTAGTGTTGGGATTGGTTGTTGCATTCATTAGATTAGTCTACTGCGAGACAAAATGATATGAAAGAATTTATCTGTAGTTGGCCTAGGGGTTTTCAAAAGAGTGTGTGGGAGGATGCTTGGCTTGTTGCACCCTCAATAATAGTATGGTAGTTGTGGAAAGAACAAAATAGGAGGATATTTTGCGATGCAAAACTCCCAGTTGAACAAGTCAAAAAAAAGATAGAAGTTGGGCTATGTGAACTTTTAAATTCAAAGTGGGGCAGGCCAAAGGGCACTATTTTCACTAGCTGGGATATCAAGCTTCAAAAGGCCTGGTCAAGCTTGAATCCCCCCAACCTCGACCTTGTGATCCCCAAGGCTCGACACGTAGATGTTAGATGGGTTCCCTTGATACTGGTGGATTTAAACTCAACTTCAATGAAGCTTTGAAGGGAAATCCCACGGTCTCTGGGATTGGATGCATTATTCGTGATTGTCATGGGACCTATGTTGGTGCATTGGCTAAAAACATCGAGTTTGCTACTAACAATGAATTTGAGCTCAAAGCATTGGCGAGGGGGTGGATCTTTACTTGGAAAAAGGTCTGAAATCAGTGATAATCGAAGGGGATTCCCAGTTGAGCATCAATGTGGTTGGAAGATAGTTCGTACAAAATCAGAAGCTTAAAGACCTCGTGGAATGGTCCATAGTCAGTCTAAAAAAATTGGATTCCTATTTAATGTCTCATACTTATAGAGAAGCAAATAAAGTGGCAGATCACTTGGCAAACCTAGGCACATCCATGAATGAGTCTAGAGATACAAAGTTTTTTGAGGATAAGTTATTAACCAGGGAAATATTTGCTTTGATCAATAAAGATCAAAAACATTAACATTGGCTTCACCCTTGTTTCTTTCGAGACTCTGTTGGTGTCGCTTTCCTATTCTCTTTGGATGGAAAGGTGTTGTTATGAGTCAAATCCTCTATTGTCGAGACCACGTGATACTACTGGAATTGGAGGCATGGAAAGGATTGGTACTCTCTCCCTTGTGAGTAGAGTTTGAATCAAGATAATATGAAAGTATAACTGTGTCAATCTTGGACATTGTTTAGGATGGGGTGGAAAAGAACATCTACTTCATTTAGTTCATGATCCTTGTTGGGGCCAATCCAAACCTACTAGAGGAGAACACGGTTGCCAAGGCTTGTGGACATTGTTGATGGTGTTGGATTTATTTTTCACTCTATAATCTATCTTTTTGAATATTTTGATGGGAGCTACCCCCTTTGGTAGTACTTACCAAACATAAAAAAGGAAGATAATGTATAAAAATGATATATTAAACTATCAAACATAAAAAGAATTTTAATTTTTTTTTAAATTAAGTATAAAATAAATATTCTAAATTTACTATTTCATATAAGTAAGTTTCTAAATTAATATACTTAAAATTAAAAACTATTCAAATTCTTTTTAAAACAACATATCTCTTGAGATTTATTTATTGAAGTAATCTTTTCTAATAAAATTAATTATTATTTATAATTAAAATTTCTACATAAAATTAAATTATAATAGATACCACTAGAAGATATGGAAAAAATAATAATTATTTATAAATATAAGTATAAAACAAATATGTTGAAAAAGATATAGTAAAAAAAAATTATGTTAAATTATTAGACATAAAAAGAAGTTTCTAAAATTTAAAAACTTAACTATAAAACAAATATTCTAAATTTATTATTTCATTTAAATAAGTTTTTAAATTAATATACTTAAAAGGATGGGTTTGCGTCTGCAACTCGTTGGGCCGAGCTAGGGCACCCGAGCCCTAGCTCATTTTTGCATTTTGTCTGCTTCTGCATTGGTGGGTGCGATCTCTATGAAATAAGGGGTGCAGGTGCGTGTTTCTCTAGTTCCTTGTGTCCTACGTGATGGCGTTTTGCAGTGTGGGGGTGTTTTTTCTTAGCTTCGAGGATTCCTTGTCTATTCTGGGTGGTTGTGTGGGTGACGCCTATAGTGAGCTTGGGCTGGTTGTGGCTCGTGGGTGTTGTTCCAGTGGTGCCCTGGCGCGTGGGGAATTTTTTCTTTTGTTATTTTTGTTAGGTGGGCACTGGTGTGGTAGGGAAAACGAGTCTGAAGATTGTGGAAGGAGGTTGTCTGAGTGTGGTGTGGGGCTTCCCCACCCATAGTTGTTTGTTGGTTTTACAGGCTCGCTTTGGGCTTAATGCCTCTATCCGGAGGTGAGGCATCTAGGACGTCTCCGGTTATGGATTTATGGGCTGTGATGGGTTCAACGCCTAGGTACCATGGGATGAAGACTTTCAATAATACTTTATTTGCTCCAGAAGTTGGATCTGCTAATGCGGGGTTGTCTACTGGTTCAAGAATCGCGAAGATTAACGGATGCCTCGAGCGTTGCAAGGAGGCCAAAACTAGTTGTTCTGTCTGAGATGATTGCTGAAGATATTGAATATTATTCAAATCACTCCTTATATTGCAAGTTTTTGGGGATGAGGGTTTATCTACAGTTTTTAGAAGTTTGGCCTTAGAGGACTTGGGAGCTAGAGGAAGAAATGGAGATAATGTTGCTGGCCAATAACTATTTCATGGTTACTTTTATTTGTCGGGCTAATCGCAATAGGGTTTTTGAAGGTGGCCCTTATTTTCATAATAAGGTGGGGTTGTTCATAAAGCCATGGCATGCAGGTTTTAATCCCTTTGAGGAGCTTCTGAACCGAGTTCTAGTGTGGGTTCTTCTACCTCAGTTTTCGGTGGAGCGTTGTCGGGAGGATGTTTTGCATTTGATAGCTTCATTGCTTGGAAAACCAATTGGGACTTCATCGCAAACTTTGGGTAAAAAGGTAATGACTTATGCCCGCATCTGTGTTGAAATTGATCTAAGTAGGCCTTTGCTTGATGCTGTAGATATGTGTGCGAGATCTTATTCTTGGGTGCAGCAGTTGGACTACGAGACTCTTCCTTTCCACTGTCCTTTGTGTCATGAATATGGTCACTTGCAGCGAAGATGTCTAAGATATAAGCATGTGGAGTCTCAGCCTACTCAGCCCTCACATAACCCTCCTGGGGTTGATAAGGGGAAGAGCCTTTCCCATGGTGAGGTGAGTGATGCTAAGGGTTTTATTCCGGTCAAAGCCTGTAATAGGAATCGTGGCCAAAATAGGACTTTCAAGGAAAGGCAAGAAGGGGGTTCTTTTAACAAGTTTGATGTTCTGGATGATCTCAGCCAGCAGGAAGTGAACCCAGGTCTGATGAACTTGGATCAGGGGGTTGAGGGCCCAGTTCAGGAGGGCCTTAATCTTGAGACTGTTACAAGCCCACAGGGGGATGAATGTCTTCCCAAAGGGGTTGTGAGCTCAGTACAGGAGGGCATTACTCTTGATAATTTGGGTGCATAGGGTGTTGAATTTCTACACATGGATATGGATCAGTAGGTGGTGGATTTAGCAGTGTCGAATCCTCCTTTAGTTGCTCCAAATTTTGGTGGGGATTCTTCTCATCATGGGTGGATCGGGGGTTTGGATCCGGCTAGGCATATTAAGCCTCTTCCAAAATTGGGCCTCTTGCAGAAGGATATTAAGAAAGGTGGGGTGGAGAAATATGCCAAACCTGGTAGAAAGAAGGATGTGGAAAAGATTAAGTTGATAGGTGAAACTTTGGTGGAGGAGGGGTCAATCAAGACCTTGGACACTCACTTTTCAAATCCCCTGAAATGATTGTTCTTTTGTGGAATGTGAGGGGCTTGAACAGCGGCCCTAGACAAAAAGCAGTTCATGATTTAATAAGAAGACATGGTCCTGATGTCCTTTTTTCACAGGAGGCTAAGTTATCAGTTGAGAGTATGTTTGGTTTGGCGGCTAAGTTATGGAAGAACGGGGAGTGCCAATGCATTGGTGCTCATGGGTCTTCTGGAGGTGTAGCCTGCTTATGGAACCCGAGAAAGGTCAGTCTTGTTTGGTGGATGTCTTCTAAATCTTCAATGTCTATGATAGCTACGAGTTTTGCGACAGGGGAGGCTATTCTTTTCTCTAATATCTATGCTCCTATTGACTTTAGGGGTAAGCAAGTTCAATGGTCCCATATCAGGTTTGTCCGCAGTATGGCACCTTTCCATCCATGGATTTTGGTTGGAGATTTTAATGCTATTTCTGAGTTGGCTGAGAAGCGAGGTGGTGTTGGGAGGTTGGAGCCCTCTGCATTACTTCTTCGAGATAGCATCAATGATTTGAATTTAGTTGATATCAAGCCCAGTAATGGTAGGTATACCTGGAACAATCGTCAGGTGGGGGATAATTGTATTGCTGAAAGGTTAGATCATTTTTTGGTTTCCTGTTATTGGGTGGGTGGGTTGTGGTCCTCTTGCTTTGAGATCTTGGATTGGAGAGGATCTAATCACTGGCCTATCAAACTTACTATTGAGTCAGCTAGTGTGCCTTGTACTCCTTCCTTTCGGTTCCAGCTCATGTGGTTGTGGGATCCTTCTTTGTATGATTGTGTGGCTGACTGGTGGAGGAATGGTAGACCTGCTTATGGCACGGCCATGTATACCTTTGCTAAGTTGCTTCAATTTGTGAAATATCAACTCAAGCATTGGATCGTCAGTCCTTTGGGAATATATTTCATGCTAAGGCATTGGCTCAGGCTGAACTGGATAGCATTACAAGATTGATTAGGGAGGATGGGGTGTCGGCAGGGCTACTTCAGGAAGAGGCTCGAGCTTTGAAAGCTCTAGAGGAGTGAGAGTTGCGGGAGGAGATGTTCTAGAAATAGAAGGCTCGGATAGATTGGCTTCGAGAAGGGGATAAAAATACAGCTTTTTTCTTCAATTCAGTGAAAGCTCGGAGGCATGGAAATTCTATCTCTATTTTGGTGAATGATAGGGGTCAGCATCTTTCATCCCTTCCAGAAATCTCGAATGAGGCAATGCAGTACTTTGCTTCTCTTTTTAGGGAGGACTCGCAAGGGGGGTCCCCTAAGGAAGCCCAGGTTCTTTCTTGTATTCCCTCTCTGGTATCTAGAGAAATGAATCAATATCTTATGAGTGACATCTTGCTGGAAGAGTTAGAAGGGACAGTTTTCCAGATGAAGAAAGGGAAAGCTCCTGGTCCCGATAGCTTCCCGGTTGAGTTTTTTCAAGAGTTCTAGGATATTATCAAGGCTGACCTTTTGGCAGTTGCTCAGAAATCTCAGCGGAATAAGCAAATGTTAAGGGCTTTAAACTCTACTTTTTTTGCTCGTATTCCCAAATGTGAGGGGGCGGATAGGCTGTCTTTTTCGCCCCATTTCTCTTTGCAATGTAATCTATAAAATTATCTCTAAATTAATTGTTGACGGGTTGAAAAAGGGGCTTGAGGACCTGATTTCTGAAGAGCAGAGTGGTTTTGTCGCAGGTAGGCAAATTCTGGATGGGATTGTTATTGCAACTGCGGCTATTCATTCTATGGCCAGCTCCAAAGAAAAGGAAATGTTCATCAAATTGGATATGGCTAAGGCTTATGACAGGGTCAGGTGGTCCTTTGGAAGGTTCTCGGTGCCTTTGGGTTTGGGGAAGAGTGGATTCAATGGGTTATAAGTTGCATTACTTGAGTAGCCTTCTTTGTGCTAATTAATGGGGAACATACCGAGTTGTTTGGTGCTTCTAGGGGACTTCACTAGGGGGATCCCCTTTCCCCGTACTTGTTTATTCTCCTTACTAAGGGATTGGGGAGATTGATGTGAAGGAATGTGGAGTTAGGCTTGATCCAGGGTTGGTGGTGGGAGGCAACTTGCCTCTGCAGTCTCACCTGCAATTTGTGGACAACACTGCTCTGATGGGTACAACTACTATGAGAGAAGCTTCTCACTTGCGCCGGGTGTTGGATGTTTACTTGGTTGCCTCTGGTCAACAGATTAATGAAGATAAGTCTTCTATTTATTTCTTCAATACTCTCGGCCCTATTCAGTAGAGGATTGCTCAAACTTTGAGATTTCAGATTGGGATTCTCCCGTTGACTTGTCTCGGTATTCCTATCTCAGTGGGAAGGTTGCCCAGGGAATCTTGGCAGAATATTTTGGATAAATTTAGAGTGAAATTTAATCACTGGACTCACAGGTGGTTATCTTTTGTTGATCGAGTTCAGCTAATTAAGTCTATGGTTCAAGCTCTGCCTATTTACATATGCATGCTCCAGGTGGCCCCAGTGGGCTTTGTTAAGGACTTAGATTCTATAGCAAGACAGTTTTTATGGGTTGGTTGCTTGATGTCTTCGAAATAGAATATGGTTAGATGGGAGCTTGTTTGTTGCCCAAAGCAATATGGTGGTCTGGGCTTAAGACAATCGGCTTTGACTAGTGAGGCTCTAGCTACGAAGCTGTATTGGAGATGGTGTGTTGAGCATGATAAGGTCTGGGCCGGGATTCTTTCTTAGAAGTATCTCTCTGGGATCCCCCAGCTGGAAATTCCCCATTATCCCCTTGTGGGGAAGGGCTCGGTGATCTGGGGCACCCTCAAAAAAGGAGTTGCGCTTATTAAGGAGGGTTTATTTTCGATTTGTAAAAAGGGGACCAATTTCTGGTATGATTCTTGGGATGGTTCTCCTCCAATCATTTCTCAGTTTCCTAACTTGTTGAATCTTAGCCAAAGGTTTATTGAGGTTAGTTGGTCACAGGTGAGTGATTTCAAAACCTTCTCTTTTGGGGATCACCTGGAGACGGCAAGATGGAAGTCTCTTGATGAATGGCCAGATGTGGGTCTACAGGAGGATGGGGTTGAGCTACAAAGTATCCTTTCTAGTAGACGGTGTAGCTACCTTCGAGATGAAGATGTGTTGGCTTGGTCTCCTAATCCTAAGGGTGTCTAAATTGTGGCTTCTGGTTACCAGCTGCTTTTGTCTCACATACTGGATGGGGAAGAAGTTCAGTGGTGGAAGAAGGTCTGGAATAAGTTCGCTTGGCCAAAGTGTAATTGCTTTGCTTGGATGTTGTCATGGAATAAATGTTTGACCTGGGACAATATTCAGAAGAGAGGTTGCCAGGGCCCTTTTGTTTGTGTTTTGTGTGGTGCTGACAAGGAGAACTCTACTCACTTATTTTTTCGCTGTCCTTTTGCTCTTCAAATTTGGCATTTTTGGTGGGGAGTTTGGCAGTGCCCTTGTGTTCATGCTTCCTTCTTGATTGAATTCTGGCAAGGGTTGGGTAGGCCTCCTTCTATGGCTTCTTTCTTGCGGGAGGTGTGGTATGTGGGGCCTATTTTCTTGTTGTGGCAGATTTGGTTGGAACGGAATCAGAGGATATTTCAGGGTGAGAAGAAGTTGGTGCAACAAGTATGGCAGAGGATTTTAGGTATGATTCAGGAGACGGTGAAAGCTAAGTGTGAAGTGGAGTTTCCCCTGGAAAAAAGGGATGCTGAGGTGGTGGAGCGACTGGTATTTCAGGGGTTGTCCTTGGCCTCTGCATGTGTTAGGAGAGGGCGGCAGGCGAAGCAAAAAGTTAACAGGGAGGGTAGATGGCAGCAACCTCCTAATGGTGTTTTGAAGATTAATACTGATGGTTCCTCAAGGGGCAATCCTGGACCAGCAGGTATTGGGGGGATTGGTAGGGATTCTTCGGGCTCGGTAATCTTTCTCTTTTCGATCTATGAAGGGGCACAGACTATCAACCTGGTGGTTGGCTATTCTTCACGCCTTGGAGAGGGCTTATGCTTTGGGATGGAGAAGGATTATTTGTGAATCTGATTCCCAGGTCTTGATCAACTTGCTTTTTGAGCGGAAAGTGGCAAATGTTAGTTGGCAATTGGCTATGCTAGCGCATCAGATTTTATAGGTTAGTTCGATGATGGAGATGGTGACTTTTGTTCATATTCTGAGAGAGTGGAATAGGGTTGTTGATTGCTTGGCGAAATGGGCTTCTGAGCACTTAGTTGGATGGAATGTTCAGGAGTGGGAATTGGTTCCTCAGGAGCTCCATTGTGATTTGGAGAAAACTCTTGTTGAGGATAGGGATGGGAATGGTGTAGGATGAGCTTGCTCTTGTTTACTTTGTTTGCTTTTGTGGGTTCCTGGGACCTCGGTCCTTTGCTTTCTTTGTAATGCTCCTTTTTGAATTTCAATAAAGTTTTTACCCCCTTTTATTAAAAAAAAAAATTAATATACTTAAAATTAAAAATATTTAAATTCCCTTTTAAAACAACATATGTCCAGGGCTTAAATTTGATGGTTGTATGACTGTATTTAGAGATTTTTTCCGTAAAATACAATCAAAATTTTAAGAAGATTGTATCAGATGAAAGGAGAGATTTTGGATAGACTGTCAAAATTTATGTAGAATTATAATGATATATATATTTGATTTATATATAATTTTACTTACACTAAGGTATATCATAATGTTTTAAGGGCACCTTTGAATAGATAACCGTCATTAAAAAAATTGTTGACAGGCAAGGTCGACCATCAAATTTAAGCCCTGCATATCTCTTAAGATTTATTTATTGAAGTAATCATATTAATTTTATTATTTATAAAGAAAGTTACACATAAAATAAGTTTCTAAAGAACTTTCTTAAATTCACTATTACATATATAACTAAGTTTCTATATTAATATACTTAAAATTAAAAAATATTATTTGATTCATTGTAAAATATTTTCTTAATATTATAATAGAAATAAAATTATAAGGAATGAAAAATAATTGTTCTTTTTAAAAATTCTAAATAAATTAATGTATTTAAAATTATAAAAAATAAAAAATAAATATTCTAAATTTATTATTACACATAAAATATGTTTGTAAATAAATAAATTTAAAACATTACAAAAGTAATATTCTTTAAAATTTTGAAAATGTCTTATCTATCTTTTAAAAAATTAATGTAATAAAGAATTACAATTTCACCTAACTTTATCATATAATTTAAAAATAATTCATATAACATTATTATTTAGAATTTGTTATGCTTATTATTAGTTAGGGTTCAATAAGAATTCTAAGATAAAGCTTGAAGTTAGGGTTTGGGTGATTGAGACTAGATCAGGGTGACAATTAAGGCTAGGATCTTAATGATTAATTAGGATTAGGGTTGAATTAGGGATAGGGTTAGGGTTAGGGATCAATTAGGATTAAGCTTCAATTATGATTCAATTAGATTTCAATTAGGGTTGAGGTTAGACTAGGGTTAGGGTTTAATTAGGGTTAGCATTAAGGTAGTGTTTAATTAAGGTTAGGGTTATGATAAGGTTCAATTATGGTTAGGCTTATAGGATAAATCTTGGGGTAAAGGTTAGGGTTAGGATTAGGAATCTTGGAATTAGGGTTATGACCTAACTAGAGTTAGAATTGGGCACAATTAGGGTTTGGGTTAGGGTTAATGTTAGGTTAGGGTAAGGGTTCACCTAGGGTTAGGTTTTAATTATGGTTAGGGTTAGATTTCAATTAGTAATATAGTTATAATTAATCTTGATATTAGAATTAGGGTTAGTGTTAGAGTTAGAATTATCATTAGAGTTAGAATTAGAGTTTGAGTTAGAATTCAATTAAAGTTAGGGTTAGGTTTAAGTTAGGATTAAATTCAATTAGGATTAAAGTTCAACTAGGGTTAGTATTAGGATTCAATTATAATTAAGATAATTAAATAGTGTTAGGGATAGGATTTAATTAGGGCTCATATTCAATTAAGGTGGGTTAGGGTTCAATTGATGTTCAATTAGGGTAAGGGTTCTAAGATAATGTTTAGGGTTAGGCTTAGGATTGGGGTTAAAATTCAATTAGGATAAGGGTTAGGGTTACAATTATGGTAAGGGTTGAGATTCAATTAGAGATTAATTAGGGTTATGGTTAGGTTTTATATTCAATTAGGGTTAGGGTTCAACTAAGGTTAGGATTATATTCAATTATAGTTAGGGTTAAAGTAATATTGTATTTAGGTTTCATTTAGGATTAAGTTTAGGGTTTAATTAGGGTTACAGTTAGAATTAAGGTTAGGTTTAGTGTTTAGGTTCAGTTAGGGTTGAACTTCAATGGGTTAGGATTAGGGCTCTGCTTCAATTAAGGTTTAATTTCAAGAAGATTAGGGTTATGGTTATGGTTAGGATTTTTAAAATAAATCCTAAGGTTAGGGTTTGTGTTTGTCATGCCCATATTTTAATGTGGAGATAATACAAATGTCACAATTTTTTTTAAGCATAGTTTAATAACTTATTGCGCCCCCACAAGTCACCATTGTGCAACACAAATACTAAGGTCTAACGTTATTTGACATGATTACATTGGTTGGTTAACAACACATAGCTTAATTAGTTGTAAGTTCTTGTTGATTGACTCCCTTAAACATATTTTACTTGATAGATGACTTTAAACTCTTACAAATGTCACTAAGAGATATTATTATCGATAATGTCATTACTCAAGTGGTACTAATTTACAATATTAAGTATATAGATACCTCTTCATCCCCTTTTTGGGGGTAGGGCTATATCATGAAAATTATCTAGATTTAATTAGGTTTGCCATTGCCTAATAATCCCCATAATAGGGGAACTAAATCCTACATGATTGGTTTTAAGATTCTTCACTTCCCTTGTTCAAATAATAATAACCTAGGGTCATATTACACATTTGAGTCATTAAGAAGAAATCCTTAAGTTCACATTTGCTTATATATACACACACACGCATATATGTATATACATATATATATACACATATATGCATATACATATATATATATATACAAATATATGTATATATGTATAATATATATATACATATATACATATATATATACATATACAAAGTTTTAAGATATAATTTGATACATATCTCGAGGTGAGGTAACACATTCCTCCTCACGACCTTAATTTTAAATGGACCTTGTTTCATTTGGACGCCTTCCACTTGATAGAATACTGCTAGACCACACTTAGATGTTTACCAAACTATGTTAGACTATCAGCTTAACTATCTTGATACTACATTTATTTCACTTGAATAAGGCCCCTCTTTTTTTAAACCCTATTTAGACAATTGAACTTCTTAATAATTGTGATAATTTTCACCTTCCTCTTTTGTTTTATACCATGGGGCTAATTCAAACTTGGATAATGCTTATCTCATTTTCATTAAATTAAATAATCTGATAATGCTTATCTCATTTTCATTAAATTAAATAATTAATTTTTCAAAGCTCCAATGCTTAAGTAAACACTTTTTAGCTTTATACACCTTCAAGGAATCAAATGTAACCTATGCAACCTCTCTTAACTTAATCCTAAATTCTAAGGTCACTTTATTAAATAATCTCATTTGACCTCAATTTAAATCCCCTTTATAACCCTCAATTATAAATTTATCACTTATGCCAATTTATTATTATGAATAATTTTAATGAAGCTTTTGATTTATTATTATTATTTTATTGGCAATAACGATCAATTATTTAAGTTGATAATCCTCCTTTGTCTAGACATATTTAAACAAGGTGCAATAATTTGTGGAACCCATTTTAAATTGTAATATTTTATCCAATATTAAAATATTCACCATTATTTTATGTATTTATGTTTTCTCAATTGAATAAAATAAATATAAAATAATTTATTCCACTTTTTATGATTTGTCGAAAAATTAACAAATTTAAAACAACTCTCACTTTTCCATGTAGTAAGACTTTAAATAACTACTTGACATTTTAAATATTAAAATAAAGTGGTGATTTCAAGTTGAAAAACTTTCCTTAAATATTAAATTATAACTCATGTTTCCTTATTTATTCAAAAGACCTCCATTAATTTAGTTTAAATAAAGTTTTTTTTAATGAATTTCTCTTAAAGTGAAGTTCTCTTAAATGAGAATTTCTAATTACATTGTACCCCACCATGATCAAATTAGAAAATTAAGAGATATTAATTAATGTAATAGCAAATTAATAGCTAATAAAATGTGCACCAAATCCTAACCATTGAATGAAATCAATCAGAACCCTTAGATCTTAGGGCAACTTCAACTTAACCCTAAAACATAAGGATAGTCTTTAAACCTATTTTCCTTTTCTTTTCACTTCATTTTGATTATAGGTTTGAAGGAAGGAGTTAAAGAGGCTCTAAAGAAGTTTGAATATTTTTTTCTTTGAGGAAGGAATTAAAGAGGCTCTAATGAAGTTTGAATATTTTTTTCTTTGTCTTGCCATTTATCTTGCAAGTTTACACTAATTTTATTTCCCTATTTTGATTTTCATTTTCTCCTGTTGAAATCTCTATGCAGAAACTCTTTGATTTGAATCTGTTTTGTAATTTTCCTTTTTGAATGTTTATTTTTGTTGCAGGTAACATAATATTGCAGGTCTCTTGATTCTTTATATATATTTTTCAAAAATCCGCCTCACCGGCAGAATATAATGCATCCCCATTAACAATGAGGCTATTTCTTGAATTCTGAGTTGTTTATTTTTAACCAACAAATCATGCTTTTAAGTTTGATAAATGTGATTTTTTTTGAGTTATTAATCTCTTCAAATATATTATATATATTTTATTTTCTTATCAGCAGTAAGATTTTATTTTCCTAGTTATTGGTTCAAAAAAATTTACAGAGGGAGGGGCGATGTCTGGTTTACAAGCAGAGGAGGCACAACATTGCTTAAGGGAAGTTCATGTTGCTCTCTTTTAATGGGGATGCAACATGGCGGATAGGGTTTGGAGGGGGTTGAGGCCTTCCAATCATTTCTATTTCTATTTTATTTTGAATATATTTTGATTTTATTTCATTTTTTTAATCAGTCAAATTTAAAGTTAATTTATTTTATATAATTTGTGTAAAATCTACTTGTTCTAATAGAAGAACTTCCAAGATTTTCATGACACCTATAAATTTTATTGTATAATAATGTAATTTTTTTTTTTAATATTTTTTTTAATATATATAATTACTTTTCAAGGTAAAAATTGCAATGTAAGAATTGTAAACATTCATATCATTCAACACTTCAACACGTACTAAATAAGAAACTTGTTGAACTTGCTTTAATTTTGTTGTAATTTTGTTGTAAATAGGGATATAAATCACAATATATTTCCATTTCCCTTACAAGTGTAAAATAATGCATCCACCTATTTAAATTAATTATATTTTTATCCGAACCCATTATCTTGAAACAATTAAATTATATGGGCTACTTTATAATGAAAGTATTATATATTTAATTCAATTTATTTCTCCAACAAATTCAAGATAACAAAATCTTAAAAGTTATATATTTATCTGCATCATTTAACAATTTCACTTTCTAATCTTAATATAAATAGAGTAGAATGATTTTATTTAACATGTCCATTTAAGAGTAACTAACCATTTTTTTTTTTTTGACAATAAAGACTAAATGAAAATTGGAAGACTTTACTTTTAAAATTAACTATAAGCATAATATTCTTCTAAATAACTCTTTTTCCTTAGAATAGCCTCAATGAAGGAAACGTTTATAAGCAACAAATTTCCTTTACATTCTTGTCAATAGGATAAACAAGCTTTCTCCTAGGTTGGTAAGATTATCCCTAAAAACTCCCTTCCATACCTACACAATGACTCATGAAAAACAAAACCTCTTCCAAGGCCATGTGAAATCTTCCAAAACCAGCAAAATAGCTTGCCCAAAAGACCAATGGAAAGCTCACCTCCCTGCCGTAGGGCTCTCACAAAAGCCCACCCCCAAGCTAGGAGATTGATAGTAAACCCAGGATTAAAAATCCAAGCCCCACACTAGCAACGCAACTCTCTATTCTATTTGAAATAATTCACATTTTTACAACACCCATAACCGAAGGGATATCACAATGTATGAATCTTCATCAAGATCACATTTAGAGAGAGATGAGACAACCTCATTCTCCCATCACAATCTAGAACCAACATTAGTCAAACCCACAAATAAATTTAGGAAACACTCAAACATATTCATCTATTCATACATTTCACAATTACATAAACAAAATGGAGGCTTATCTCACAAGCTTCTGAGAAAATTTGGTGAAGACTTTGGTGAGAACCAAATACCAATTCTTTCCAAAAGAATAGCTCTTCCAACAAAGCTCCTCCCTTTTTTTTTCTCATTTAAAAAAAAACTCTCCTTTTTCCCCCTCCCCATAACTTCCCCACCCCTTAAATTTAGATTCAAAGAGGGAATAAATAATGATGCCATATTATCTCCTCTCCAAATGAGATAATGACACATGGATTCTATTTCCTTTCACTTTCTTCAATTCCAAGGAGATGTGACCCTCATTAATCCCACCACATGGGTGAGGGAGGGGCATTCATGAACACTCACATCACTTGGTTTTCTTGAAGTTTCCCTCATAAATGTGGAGGTTGGAAAGTTTTCAAAAAGGACTTGCAAAGTGGGTGAGGAGATAAAACTAGGATTCTTGCTTGAGTTGCAAGTTAAATAATTTTGTCACCTTTCTTTTATGAACTTTAAGAGGGGTTAAATCAAGTCAAAAACATATAAATTTGGTTTTAAAAGCTTCCAAACTCCTATAGGTTAGACCTAAGAAGGTTTTGACACTAGATAAGAGGTGACAAAACTCATCTAAGACCCCTTAAATGCCCTTGAAAGACCAATTTCGAAATTGAAACTTAGGATGACAACTCACCCTTCCACACCACCCTAGAGCACTTAGAAGATTTGAAAAGAATTATAATAAACACACTTAGAAGATTTGAAAAAATACATTAAACACACTCAAGATTTCTGGAAATATAATAAAACCACACATCACATAGCAACATATAAAGACATTAGTTTCTCCATATAGACTAATATCGGCTTTACGGGTTTCACACAATTGGGTTTACTAGTGGATCTTTGAATCCATTGGTCATGGATAACCTGCACACTTAATTCACGTGTTAATAGTTATATATATATAGCAAAAATGACATAAATCAAATTGCATACAAGAATAAACATGTACGAGTCATTTTAATACAATATTTCATCTTTGTACCACTTAGAGTGCCACAACATAAAAAATGAGAACCAAAATAATACTCATAAACATATTTGGACATTAAATTCATCCATGATCATTATTCATACTCATAATTATACATTCAATCTATACATGATATTCATAATCCATCTCATCCTAAATTAACATCAATTGAGCATTTTTTATTTAAATCTCATTTAATCATAGCAATTAACTAAACATCTATCATATGAGCCATATAAGCAATAATTAAAGATAATATAAAAATCTAATCACTATTTGTGTGATAGAAATATGTGTATCAAAATAAGATAAACAAATCACACAAAATGAAACATTAAACCAAAGAAAGCAAGATAAATTGAAATAAAATTAAACAGACAGAGCTTCTTCAGAACCGTTCCATTTTTCTCTATCTCCACGGATTTGTTTGAAGTTACTGCTCTCAGATTGTGTAAGCAAAGTTTCTTAGAATGGCAACCTGCAGAACGAGTATGCAAAAAGGGAGAATACTTCTCTATCCTATATGTTGGTGAAATGAAATGTTGATACGGATATGCATAGGGGTTGTAGATTATGCACATGGGTTGTAGATTATGAATGCTATGATATGAGGTGGATAGGCCATGATATGGAATATTATTATGCTATGCTATGATGCTAGAATGCTATGAATACTAGAAGGCTATGCTACTACAAATTTGCTATAGTTTTCCTATATGAAAGCTTCTTTGTGATTTCAAAGACCCAGCAGTCTTTTTTATAGCTTTTTGCAAGCAAGAGCCTGGATGTCAAAGATCAATGGCTGTGAGATTGTCTGGTAGATTTGAATGGTGAGAGATGGAGAGGTTGAGAGGAAGATGGAGAATGTTGGGAGGTTGGAGAGAAGAATGGAGCCTTGTCTTCAACCCACGGGAACAAGCTTGCACGGGAATAGAGAAATTAATTTTTTGTTTTGGAAGTTTGTTTCACGGTTGTTGAAGATAATCCAATATTAAATAAATAAATTTATTTAATTTCATGTGAGTTTGATTTTTGATTTAAGGACTATAGAAGATTTAATTAAATATTTAGAATATTTAATTGCAAATAGACTTTAGAGGATTTAATTAAATATTTGGAATATTTAATTGTGAATGGAATTTAGAAGATTTAATTAAATATTTAGAATATTTAATTGTGAATGGACTTTAGAAGAAAAGAATACTTAATCTTTATTTGAATAAAATATTCAAGCCAAGATTAAATGATAATTAATATAAATAAATCGTAATGTTTATTTAATTAATTAAGAAATGAATAAGAAAAGTGATTAAATAAACTTATTTATTTAATCAAAATGAAAGAATGAACAATATAAATAAATTATTTAAATTTATTTATCAGATTAATTCGAGAGATTTAATTAAATATTAAAATATTTAATTAATTACCGGACTATGTGATGTGACCATTTTTAGGTGTATACATTTTTCCCCTCTTTGAAGTGATGTGTTTTACGCATTGCTTCAAAGAATTTTGAAATTTGCCCCAGATGTTGACTGTCGAATGTTGATAGGTATATGCCCCCTCGAACGATGAATTGATAAGATTTTGATTTTTGTAAAAAAAAAAATTGAATTTTTAGATTTTTTGGAATGTTTCGATTTTGATGATTTTAATGATGTCGATTCATCGTTCAAAGATGATGATGTGAAGAAAATGACTTGAAAAGATGTAAGATGAAAAATTGATGACTAAATTGCCCCTGTTATGATAAAATATGATTAAAATACCCCAATTTTGCTTTTAAATAGGTTAAAAATGTCATTTTCCATTTTAACCTAGTAAAAATTGTAAATTTTGAGCTCTGGAGTGAGAAAGATGGCACTTCGATTCACCAACACCGTTTCGAGCGCATCTGACGACATCAGCGGCCGGCGCATTATGGACCCGCGGTATGTACCCCATTAAACTTCTACTTTTTGAAAATTTTCCGTTCAAAGCACGTTTATCCATGTTTTGATTATGAAAGAGTGTGTTTTAGCGCCCATGACCATTTTCATAGCGCCCATGATTCTATAGCACCCTTGATGAATTTCATAGCGCCTGTGATGTTTTCTGTAGCGCCATTGATTTTGTAGCGCCCTTGATGATTTTCATAGCGCCCATGATTGCATGTTGTTGTGAGTGATAAATTTGTTCCCAAAGTTGTTGGAAAACAAATAATAACTGATAAATTTGCTTTTAAAGTTGTTAAAAACAAATAAGATTGATAAGTTTGTTTCTAAAGTTGTTAAAAACAAACAGGATGTTGATAAATTTTCTTTCATGATGATGAAAAACAAACAATTGATTGATGTGTTTGCTTCTAAGGTTGTTAAAAACAAACATGATTTTGATATATTTGCCTTCCATGATGATGAAAAACAAACAGTTGATTGATATGTTTGCTTCTAAGGTTGTTAAAAACAAACATGATTTTGATATATTTGTCTTTCATGATGATGAAAAACAAACAATTGTTTGATATGTTTGCTTCTAAGGTTGTTAAAAACAAACATGATTTTGATATATGTCTTTCATGATGATGAAAAACAAACAGTTTGATATTCAGATTTGATTGATGAGTCGTGATGATTTGATATTGATTTTGCTTTGTCATGATGATGTTTCAACATGAGAGATTGGGCGTTTTGCAATTACGGGAGACATTCCCGAAGACATGGAGATTGATTCCACAGCTGGTACACGTGGATAGAGATATTATCGAGGCATGTGGCCTGACTTCATTACTTGAGATGCCTGAGGTGCATATCAACAGACCTTTATTGACAGCACTTGTAGAGAGGTGGCATAGTGATACAAACACCTTTCATTTACCGACTGGAGAGATTACCATGACTCCAGAGGATGTGTATCGCATCTTGAGGATTCCAGTTATGGGAGAGATAGTGAGTTTCGATGTCCGAGAGGTGGGAGGTACAGATGCCTTAAGACGGATATTCGGAGATGATGAGATTGCAGGATATTATATCTCATGGAGAGAGATGACAGATTCATATGCACCCCTACCATCTGTACTTGCAGGTTTCATTGGAGGTGTTTTGTGCCCCGACCATAGGTCGAAGGGGTTCATAGTCAGGTGGGGTCGTGTTCTGGAGAGGATGGTGATGCAGGGTACACGGTATGCGTGGGGATCGTGCATGCTTGTGCATTTGTATGATGAGTTACATCATATTGTATACGGTAGAGGCCGGAGTTTTGCTATTGGTTGTTCGTTATTACAAATATGGGCATGGGAGCACTTTGCCATTATGCGACCGTTGACTTGTGGACGACGACCTATCAGTTGATTGTACATATGGAGATATACCAATATTATTGCTCAGCCAAGACTGGACAAATTGGATCATTGGCAGCGTCTCTTAGATGATCTTGATGCAGTATGTTGGCGGCCATATGTAGATTGTGAGGCATGGCCAGAGGATGTGAGGGAGATGCCCTTTGTCTTTACTTCCAGATATCTTATTGGCCGTACTTCATGGATTATTGAGAGATTTCTTGTTGGACAAGTGTGTCGGCAGTATGGTCAGCCTCAGGGTATGCCTATGGGTTCTGCTATTTATGCACGGCGATAGCAGGAGATTACAGTGTGGGGTCCACGGATTTCTTATGAGGCAGCGATGGCAAAGTTCACTAGTTTAGGAGTACAGATGTGGGATTACCGACCTAATATCCTTGATGGAGGGATGATGCCAGAGTATGGTCAATATGTGTTAGAACATCCTGCACCACGATTGTTTGACCCTGATGCGCCTGTTGCTCCAGTTGTTGTACAGAGACCACAGAGAGGCGGTCAGAGACGATAAAGAGAGACAGCTTCAGAGGGTGATGATTCGGAGGGAGATGATGATGATGAGAGTGGAGGTAGTGATGATGAGTCAAAGGGAGATAGTGATGATGAGGAGAGTGGAGGTGATAGTGGTGGTGGAGATGGTAGGAGAGGTGGTGGTAGAGGTGGTAGGAGAGGTGGTGATAGAGGCGGTAGGAGAGGTGGACCACGGATGAGACATACAAATCCATCATCTTCAATAGATCCAGTGGTGTCGAGTCAGATATCTTCTTTGCAAAGTACAGTGCAGAGCTTACAGGGTCAGTTAGCACAGGCACAGACCTTGATTACACAGCTTCAAGGATAGTTGACGATAGTTACTGTTGAGAGAAATACAGCCAGACAGCAGGGTGAGCAAGCCATCACTCTAGCTGATAATCTACAGAGAGTAGCAGCAGGTACCTTGCCTGGTGACATGATGAGAGAGGTGACCAGAGCCACCCGGGAGGCAGAGTTCTATAGGACCAGGTATCATGATGCGGTGCCACCTGAGCGGAGGGAGAGTTATACACAGTCTTGGTCTACTCATAGTCGCTCTCGGACCACTAGCAGGGGTGTGACACAGCCATTACCTCCAGGAGGGCCATAAGGGACAGGTGGAGCAGGTCCATTACGTGCAGGTGGGACAAGTCCTAGACCAGCACCATCAGAGGATAGCACTACCTAGTGCATTGTACATGATATTCTATTGATACCCGTTTGAGATATTTGTATACACATTGATATGGTCCCATTTTTGATGTATACCTTTGTACATTTTGACATTCATTTTTGAGATATATGATATGCAGTGATGATGCATCTATTTTCTATATGCATGATGTTTATGATATGATTTATGAAAGTGTAATGTTATTATATTATTGCAATCTACTGATGAACGATTATATGAATATGAATTTTGAAATAATGGATGGTACCATTTATGAATGTATATGAATGTTTATGAATATGATTTATGCTTTGTTTTTATGGTTTTTCCGATGCTAATATGTATGAAAAATGTATGAAATGATTTTTTTGTGAATGTCAAAATGTACTCAGGCATGTATTCAAAAGATATGAAACATTTGATACTTTGCCAGCTTTTTGGGAAAATCTATAAATGCAAAATTTTGATTCTAACATGAATGCAAGCTATACTGACCATGCAGGATATTCGTACAATATTGCCATTTTGAGAGCTTATTTGTGCTTTTTGTATCATCATAGAGCATTGAAATGTTGAAAGTTAATACAAGCATCAAAAGGTATGTTAGCACCAGTGATGACCTGAGTATTGCTTTCATGAATTTTGATATAGCAAGATAATACAAGCATCTAGGTATAATTAAACCGAGATGACCTGAGTATTACTTGCATAAATAGACAAGAGTTAACCCATTTCCTATGCAAATTCCGAAATGTCATCAATGATACTTAGTAGAGCATGTTCTTGTTTTGATGTTTGTTTGGATCATGTTGTTTTGATTTCAATTGGCATTGAATAAGCATGTTGTGGTTGATTTGATACGGCAATGTTTGTTGCATTTTGGCAAACCGTCTTGTGTCTGTTTGTGATGTTTGAAAAGCTCGTTGCCCCTCTCTTGTTCAATCTATGTTGCTGCCCCCAGTGTAAACACAACCTAAAGATTATGGATTTGTACAAATTTCATCAAGCCATGATGAAACATAAGGATTCCCGTTGTATGATATGGATATGAAAGATCTGTACAGATGATAGATATGGATGGATGATGCCGAAAGTGAATGCAAGACATAAGCTAATAGATGGAGGAGCCTATTTTGATCACAAGTAGCGCCTGTTTGCTAGGTTTTCACCACGTGTTTTTTATTGCACTTTTTCAAGACTTCTTCGGATTTTATTTTATTTTAATTTTTTCAAGACTTTTTCTGATTTTTATGATTTTTTCAGGACTTTTTCTGATTTTTATGATTTTTTGAGTTTTGATGATTTAGACATAGAACTTTTTCAAATGAATGTTGTTGATCGGCTCTTCAAACAGGTCCCCTTCTGATGTAGATAGCTGATATGCCCCAGAACCGTATGCTGCAATGATGACAAATGGACCGAGCCAATTGGGTTCAAATTTTCCTTTCTTTTCTCTGTCTTGCTGATTACGTGGATTTTCTCTCAAGACTAAGTCACCTACTTGAAATTTCCATGGTTTAACTTGGTGATTATAGCTACGAGACATAACTTGTTGATAACCCTTCAAATGATCAGCTACATTTTGACGTCTTTCATCTAACAATTCTAGCTCTTGTAGACAAAAAATTCTATAGTCTTCATCATTTATCAATCCCTTGAGTGAGACCCTAAGCGAAGGTATTTCAACCTCTAATGGTAAGATTGCTTCTGCTCCATAGACCAAGGCATATGGGGTAGCTCCCGTTGGTGTGCGAATGCTGGTTCTGTATGCCCACAAAGCTAGATTTAATTGGACATGCCAATCACGACCGACATCATTTACTGTCTTCTTAAAGATCATCAAGATTGTTTTATTTGAAGCTTCTGCTTGACCATTACCTTGTGGATAGTAAGGTGTAGAGAACCTGTGTTGGATGTGGAATCTTTCACAAAGTTCATCAACATCCTCATTCTTGAAAGGCCTCCCATTATCAGTGATTATAGAATTAGGAATTCCATGTCGGCAGATGATGTAATTCAAGATAAATGAAGCGATTTGCTTACCGGTCACAGTTGTCAAAGGAACAGCTTCGATCCATTTTGTAAAATACTTCGTAGCTGTGATGATGAATTTATGCCCATTTGATGATGAAAGATGAATTTTTCCAACAAGATTTAGTCCCCACTGAGAAAAAGGCCATGTCAGAGTGAAAGGTTGCAGTTCTTGTGCAGATGCATGAATAAGATTCCCATGGATCTGGCATTTAGAACACTTTTTGACAAAAGTAAAAGATTATTTCTCCATGGTAGACCAATAATATCCCATTCTAACAAGTTTCTTGGCTAAGGTTAAACCACTTGAATGAGTTCCGCAAATACCACCATGAACCTCTTATAAGGCTTTTTCAGATTCGTCATGTTCAAGACATCGAAGGAGCATACCATCAAGACCACGTCAGTAAAGGATATCGGTGATCAAGATATAACGGGATGATTGGCGTATGAAATTCCTTTTTTGATTTCGAGATAAATCCGAAGGTAAAATATTATTTTTCAGATAGGTATAAGTCTTTCCATATAAAGGTGAGTCAGAACCGGTTAAATGACATATGACTTGGATCTCAGGATTAACATAGGCAAGAGAAAACAATTGTTCTACCAAGAATTCATGCTTGGTTTGATCTTTTGATAGTTGTAATAAGGAAGCAATTGTAGCCATTGCATCTGCAACTTTATTATCAATCCTTAGGATTTGTGAAAACATGATTGACACAAAATACTTTTTAAAATCATCCACCATGTTCTTGTAAGGTAGCAACTTATCATCTTTAGTTTGATAATCATCATTGATTTGATTAATGACGAGTTGTGAATCACCATAGCCTTGCAACTCTGTAATCTGCCATGCCAAGGCTATCTTTATCCCTATGAGCAATGCCTCATATTCAGCTATGTTATTTGTGCAAGGAAACATCAACTGATATGATTGTGGAATAGTATGTCCTTCAGGTGTGACAAAAAGAATCCCTACCCCCGAGCCATGTTGCGTATAAGATCCATCAAAGTACAATGTCCATGAGTTCTTAATTGTTGCTGTGAAGACGTCTGCATCAGGAAATTCAATGTGCATTGGATTTTCTTCTTGTAAAGGTGCTTCGGCCAACTGATCTGCGATGACCTATCCTTTGATAGCTTTTCGATCTACATAGTGAATGTCAAACTCACTTAAGATCATTACCCATTTTGCAAGTCTTCATGTTAAGGTAGCTTTGCTTAAAAGGTATTTTAGTGGATCAATTTTGGTTATCAGCTTAACTGTATGAGCCAACATATAGTGTCGCAACTTTTGGGAAGCAAACACCACTGTGAGGCAAGCTTTTTCAATGAAAGTATAGTTTAATTCATGACTTGTTAAAGTTATGCTAATATAGTATATGGCCCTTTCTTTGCCTGTAGAATCCTCTTGTGCTAGTAATGCTCCCAAGGATACTTTTGTTGCTGAAATATAGAGTATGAGTGGCTTTCCTGGAACGAGTGGAATTAAAACTAGTGGGTTCATAAGATATTGCTTGATCTAATTGAATGCTGCTTCACATTTTTCTTCCCATTTAAATGGGACATTTTTATGCAATAAATGTGTAAATGGTAAGCTTTTGTCTGCCAGTTGAGCTATAAACCGCCTGATGGACTGTAGTCGTCCTTGCAATGATTGAAGCTAACTAATATTTCGTGGTGGTGGCATGTCCATTATAGCTTGTACTTTTTCTACATCAACCTCTATGCCCTTTTCTGAAACAATGTATCTTAGGAGTTTTCTAGATGTAACGCCAAAGACACATTTCTTTGGATTGAGTTCAACATTGAACTTCTCCATTCCGATAAAGATTTTTGACAAGATTTCTAGATGTCCTTCTCGTGTGTTGGATTTGGCAAGGAGATCATCAATGTAATCTTCCATGAATGTATGCATCATATCATGAAAAATTGTCGTCATGCTCTTTGATAAGTGGCTCATGCGTTCTTTAACCCAAATGGCATTATGTTCCAGCAATAGGTACCCCAAGGGCATGTGAACAATGTTTTATCTTGATCCTCTGGTGCAATCTTTATCTGGTTGTATCCTGAAAATCCATCCATTAATGAATACATTGCATGGCCAGCAGTTAAATCAACAATGATATCTATGTTCGGCAAAGGGAAGTCATCTTTGGGACAAGCTTTGTTCAAATCTCTAAAATTTGTACAAATTCTAATCCTTCCATTTGGCTTTGAAACAAGTACAATATTGGAAATCCATTCTGCATAGTCAATAGTCTGAATGAATCCAACATCTAAAAGCTTCTTTAATTCCTCTTTAACTAATAACGCAACATGTGGATGCATTTTTCTGAGTTTTTGTTTCATAGGTGTTGCCCCTGTGTTTATAGATAAATGATGCATTATCAGATTAGGATCTAACCCTGGCATATCAGCATATGACCAAGCAAAGTTGATTTGATTCTCCTTCAAGAACTCCATGAATTTCAGTACTTCTTCGACTCTTAATGACGCTGCAAGTTGCAAGATTTTTGGCTGCTCTGCTGTACTTATGTTGATTGATTTTGTTGGTTCGATCAAAATAGAAGATCTTTCGTGATAGTGCTTAGGAAGAGTGTCAATTTTCTCATCCTCCAGTGCCTTAGAAAGGTTTTCACTATCGGATTCGCTCTTTATTTTTCTCTTGTTGTGATCTACCACTGCCATTTTTCAGTTTTCACCGATAGATCCATCTATTATTTCATTTATTTTGCAGCTAAGAGACTTGACACCCTCCCTATCAAAATCGTGAGTATGAAATTCTTGGATGAAACAATTGTTTTCCTCATTAGAGGAACAAAGGAAATTTATAATGTCCTCATCATCATGAAATGTAGGGATATGGATAGGTGCATCATTGTCCCAATCAATAAGTTCTGGATAAACTAAAGGCATGGGATCATTAGGTTGGGTAAGGTCTTGAGCTGTCAAAGTCATGTTGTGGTAGTCATTTTCATGATAGACAAGGTCTATGATGGTATTCTCCTGTCGATTATCAATCTCGTGAAAATTTGAATCGTCCTTAGTTGAATCATCGTTATATCGTGAGTCAAATTCAAGTGATTGTGTTCCCGAGCTTTCTCCTTGTATGAGAATGGGTGCATATTTGTGTATGGTATCAACTTGTTTGTCTCTCCAAAATTCATCATTATAAATGGTGTCCCATTCATATTCATTAGAATCAGTATCTGAACTGTTCTGCAATTGGAAAAATGATCCATAAGATTATTGTAAAGTGACATCTTCATGATGTTTATCTGAAATTGATTCTCCTTCATGAGTTTGTTGTGCTTGTTGTAAGACTGACTCTTTTGTATCCTTACCATATCCCAATCCTGTTTTATCATTTGGATGTATTGAAATAGGTTAAATTGGCTCCACGATTCCTTCTCTTCTTTTTCCTATAGGACCATTTCCTTCATAGCCCATTCTCTGCATGATAGTGTACCCTTTACCATATTGTTTTATAGGTAACTTAATGTGCAAGAGAGATTCATCTTCATATTTGTATAGCCAACTTAGGATGTCCCTATCTTCAGCTTCTTCCTCAGTGGTGTTGGCTTTAATGAATTGTCCATCAAACTTTGTGATTGGCATAGAAGCTTGGGACGTAGAGGCTGTTGCAATCTTTTGATTTGATAAGGTTGGCTGACCATGTGACCTCGGAGAAGGAGGTAAGGTAGAAAGAGATAGCGAATATTCGCCTACTCCTTTGTCTTTAAAATTTATCCTAGTGTCAAGATTCTTTGTCAATTCTTGCAGTTGGCCTTGTAGATTAGAAGAAGCAGTAAGAGCCTCCCTATTGTGTGGCACAAAGGCATCCTGAGTTGCTCGAAGATTTGAACAAGTTTGGGTGCTATTGTAATCAGCTTGTATAGTTATTTCTTATCCATTATATGGAAACTTGAGGCATTGATGATACGTTGATGGTACTGCTTGCATATCATGAATCCATAGGCGACCCAAAAGTATGTTATAGGAAAGATCACGATCTAGGACCTGACAAAATGTATTTTTCACAACAGGTCCCACTTTGATAGGTAGCATTATTAGTCCTTTAGAAGCTCTTTCTTCATCATCATATGCCTTGATAGTTATTTTCCTTCGTGGATCAATGGAATTTTCTGATATTCCTAAGGCATGTATGTTTAAACCGGCTCCTCCATCTTTAAGACATGTCTGATTCAGTGTTTATGGATCATGACTTCAAGATAAAGCGATGAATTATGTGGATGTGTCATGGAAGCATCATCTTTTTCGGAAAATGAAAGACAAGTGGGGGAAGACAAATGTCCCACCATGGCTTGAAATTTGTTTACATCCAGATCAGTGTCGACAGTTGTGTTTACAAGAGCTTCTTCTAAAATATTCTTGTGTATGGGAGATATTTTGAGAAGTTCAAGAATGGAGATTTGAGCTGATGTTTTTCTCAGTTGATCAACTAGATTATAATGATTTGGAGAAGGAATAGCTGTCTTAGATGAACTTCCTTTTAAAACAACTTTTGCTTGTCCTCTCGTAGTCACATTAACCTGTTGATATTCTTGTTTTCCCTTGATTTTAATAACATTAACTCGTTGATCATCTACATAGATGTGATGGATTATATTGTCTTCAACATTATGTATGCTTTTTGCTTTGGTATCCGATGTTTCCCCTTTTTGATAGTTCGGTAAAGGATCTTTGAATGCTTGATGATCGTCATTGGTATAATGTCCTTCAATTGAAATGGTTCCATTGTCAATTAAATCTTGTACTAGATTTCGCAAGGCTTGACAATTATTTGTTCTATGACCTTTACATCGATGATAATTGCAATAATACGAGTCATTCCATGATGGTGGTTTAACTCGTGGCTCAAAATCTCTTTGTGGTGGTAAGGTGATAACCTTATTATCGAGAAGCTCCTTGAGAGCAGACTCAAGAGATTGACCCAAAGTGGTAAAATTCCGTCGATTTGAAAAGAATGGCGGTCTTGGTAGATTTGATGTTTGAGTATTGCCAAGATTGTTATTGAAATTACCATGATTATCCTTGGTGTTTTGATCGGTCATGCTTTCTTGCTTGGAGTTTTGTCCTTGTTGATTGTTGTTTCCTTGTTGGTTGATATTTCCTTGTTGGTTGGTATTTGCTTGTTGATTGCTTCATGGAGCACTTGATAGGTTGAAGATAGATGGTTTTGTTCGTAGATTGTTTGCATCCACTATACCATCATTAACAACATTTTTATTTCTATTCCAAAACCTTGTTTTATCATTGTTGTTAAAGTTGGATGTACTTGGATTATCAAGTTTGATCACTCCCCGTTTAACCAAGGCCCCTTCAATGGTGATTGTGTTTTCAATCAATTTTTCAAAGTTATGAGGGCAATGAAGGTTAAGCCTATAGCTTAATTCAGGATCTAGACTATTGACGAAGATATCCATCTTTTCCTTTTCAGGAATAGGATGGGAATATCGTGTAAACAATTGTCTCCATCTTTGCAAAAACGTAGTGAAAGATTCCCCTACTTTTTGTTTTACTTTACAAAGATCAAGCATGGTTATCTGGTGTTGAATGTTGTAGGCATATTGTGATATAAACTGATTTATTAACTCCTCAAAGGTTTTGATGGGGGGAGTGATCTTGGAAAGCCACTCCATGGATTGTCCACCCAGACTTCGTGGAAACAATCGCATTAAGTAGGTATCGTCATAAGCGAATTCTAGACTCATATTTCAGAAATCCCTCACATGTTCAATGGGATCAATTTTTCCATTGTACCTATCAAATTTAGGGATTTCGTAATGTTTTGGAAAAGGGATCATTTGAAGACTCCTATCAAATGGATAAGGAGATATGTCATCCAAAACATACTTCTTTGTTGCACCCCCTTGCATCTCCTTTATTTGCCCTTGTAATTATTTTATCTGTTGAGTAAGGGCACTAAAATCATTAGAAGGAGTTTCGGGATTCTATTTAATCCCTTCTATATCGAAATTGTAAGGTAACTTAGCTCCTTGATTAGCTAATGAAAGAAAATATCTTTCTTTGTTTCGTTCTAAAATCCTTTCCATAAGATTATGGAATCGGGGATCTTGCTCTGCTACTTGAAGCTTTTCTTCTGTTAATTCTTCAACATTAAATGTTTCCTCTTCTTTCTCATTATGGTCACCCATTTTGCTTGTGGTAGTTTCTCCTTCGTCTTTTTCCATGTGTTTTCGAGATCTCGTGACAACAGGCATAAGCTTTGTTCCAAATTTTACTAACTTTTGATCAAAAGAGTGAAATAGTGCAATTTGTGATAGATATGAAAGTCAGGATAGAATGAAGATTCTATGACTTGAAAGATTTCTAGCCTTTAGCTTGTGTTGTTCCCTAATTGAAAGGATGAAAATCCTGTTGGTGGGAATTTAAGCAAAATATCAAGAAAAGGATGATTTTGCACTTTATGAAGTTTGATCATAGCTTCGTAAAAAGATGGATTTTGTGATGAATGCCTAATGTGATTGAGTTCTCTATTGCAGAAATTGATTTGGACGAGTAGAATATTCAATTGCAAGTTGGGGAATATAACAAAAACGAATATGTTGACTATGGTTGTGCCTTTGAGAAAGGGCTCTTCTTTGAAAGAAAGCTCATGAGTATAATGGTTCTACAGCATAATCATCAGTGAAACCTCTAACACAGTCATGATATCGATGAAGAAAGGTTCTATATTTAAGTAAAACCTTTCGGCTTTGGTATAAGAATCATCTTTTCTTCAATAGTTTCTTGTAGCTAAGGGGTTTCTTTGGCTTTTTGATCCGTTTGAGAATGGATTTCTTAACAAAGGTTATGGATTTCCAATCTCTTAACATGAGAGTAATCAAGGTAATCGTGAGTTTTGGATGATCTTAACTGAATTAATGTTTTGAAAACACTTCAAACAAGTTATAGAATAGTTGTTTTTAATTCCTATACTAAACATCAAGTGTATGATCAAAATGTTTTTCAAAGATTGTTTTAACAAGTTTTACACATGATAAATAGTTCAAACAGACTCACTCTTAGTACTAATGTAGGTCATCATAGTAATCAACAGCCCGCATCTTAAAACTGCGTCGACTCACACAGCCGTGTCACCCCCGATAGGGCACCCGTGTTTTTGTCTTTTCCAGGTGCGTACTCAGAGTGACGAAAGTGGATACCAAATCCCCTAAGAAAACAATCCTTGGCAGTTATATGGTGAGTATCTTGGGGGTAGATTCTTCCCTCCCCTGCAATATGATTATTATGATGTTCTTTAAACTGACTTTGGTTGGATACTACACTAAGTTCATAATAAGGGTTTCCATTCGGTGCGGCAAATGATATACTCCCTCGAGAGACCTCCCTACCTTTAGAACAAAGGCTTTGGGGATGGTTATCTTGCACACTACCATCAAAAGAGGGTTTCCCCAAATTTGCTTTAAATTTTATAGTGGGGTGGAATAGCCTAACTTTGGCTTGAACCCACTTGAGTCATCCCTCTTGGGTGGGTACTTTTTCCCACAAGAGCAAGCTCTCTAAAAGGTATTATAAAAACTTAAAATTGCATGAAATGAAATAGATGAGTTTGGCATTTTGATCACCCAGTTAAGGGGAGAGCATAGGCCTATCACCGTTTAAAGCAAAGCAAACAAGAGTTCAATTTTAATCCCAAATAAACAATTTTCTATGCTTAGGTGAAGATTTTGCTTCACAAAGACATGGAGTTCTTTTTAGCCCAAAATAGAAAATGAAGTGACTATCCTAGGATTGCTTGATTTTGAATTATGTGACTATCCTAGGATTTGCTTAATTTTGAATTAGGTGACTATCCTAGGATTGCTTCATTCTTTTAAAGTTCTTACTGTCTGTGGTCGTGTCGGATCCAGTCAAATCATATTTAAGTTACAGATTACAATTGCTAAAACAGACATCAAGGGCGCTAAAACAGAGTTTATGGGCACTGCAAGATCTGTCACGGGCGCTGCAAGATCTGTCACGAGTGCTGAACTGGGTGTGAACTGTGCTGAAGCATGTTTAATGCGCTAATACGCTGTTTTTAACCGTAACCTGTCAGAAAAATCTACAATAAGATATTAAAATTGGGGCAAGAGCCCCACGGTGGGCGCCAAAAATGTGTGATAGAAATATGTGTATCAAAATAAGATAAACAAATCACACAAAATGAAACATTAAACCAAAGAAAGCAAGATAAATTGAAATAAAATTAAACAGACAGAGCTTCTTCAGAACCGTTCCATTTTTCTCTATCTCCATGGATTTGTTTGAAGCTACTGCTCTCATATTGTGTAAGCAAAGTTTCTTAGAATGGCAACCTGCAGAACGAGTATGCAAAAAGGCAGAATACTTATCTATCCTATATGCTGGTGAAGTGAAATGTTGATACGGATATGCACAGGGGTTGTAGATTATGCACAAGGGCTGTAGATAATGAATGTTATGATATGAGGTGGATAGGCCATGATATGGAATATTATTATGCTATGTTATGATGCTAGAATGCTATGAATACTAAAAGGCTATGCTACTACAAATTTGCTATAGTTTTCCTGTATGAAAGCTTCTCTGTGATTTCAAAGACTCGACAATCCTTTTTATAGCTTTTTGCAGGCAAGAGCCTGGCTGGCAAAGATCAATGGCTGTGAGATTGTCTGGTAGATTTGAATGGTGAGAGATGGAGTGGTTAAGAGGAAGATGGAGAATGTTGGGAGGTTGGAGAGAAGAATGGAGCCTTGTCTTCAACCCACGGGAACAACCTTGCACAGGAACAGAGAAATTAATTTTCTGTTTTGGAAGTTTGTTTCACGGTTGTTGAAAATAATCCAATATTAAATTAAATAAATTTATTTAATTTCATGTGAGTTTGATTTTTGATTTAAGGACTATAGAAGATTTAATTAAATATTTAGAAGATTTAATTAAATATTTAGAATATTTAATTGCAATTAGACTTTAGAGGATTTAATTAAATATTTAGAATATTTAATTGTGAATGGAATTTAGAAGATTTAATTAAATATTTACAATATTTAATTGTGAATGGACTTTAGAAGAAAAGAATACTTAATCTTTATTTGAATAAAATATTCAAGCCAAGATTAAATGATAATTAATATAAATAAATCGTAATATTTATTTAATTAATTAATAAATGAATAAGAAAAGTGATTAAATAAACTTATTTATTTAATCGAAATGAAAGAATGAACAATATAAATAAATTATTTAAATTTATTTATACGCAGATTGAATTCAAAGATTTAATTAAATATTAAAAATATTTAATTAATTACCAGACTATGTGATGTGACCATTTTTAGGTGTATACACTATTCATATCTAAAATATCATAATAACATTTATAAGGTCTCTAGCCAACAATAAGTCAAAATGTCTATTGTCTATGTAAATAAACGATGGCCTCACAGTATTCAATTAGGGTTACATATCTATTAGGGTTAGGGTTAGGATTTTCAAGATAAGATTAGGGTTAGGACTAGAGTAAGGGTCAGGGTTAGGGTTGGGGATTAATTAGTGTTAGGGCTAGGGTCTAATTTGGGTTAAGATTCAACTAGAGTTCGGGTTAGGGTTCAATTGATGTTCAATTAGGGTAAGGGTTCTAGAATAAAGTTTGGGGTTAGGGTTAGGGTTGGGGTTTGAATTCAACTACGATTAGGGTTAGGCTTATAATTACTATTAGAGTTAATATTCAATTAAGATTTAATTAGGGTTATGGTTAGGGTTCATATTCAATTAAGGTTAAGATATACGATTAGAGTTATGGTTAGGGTTCATATTCAATTAGGGTAAGGTTAGGATTAGGATTCAATTATAGTTAGGGTTAAAGTTATTTTAGGGTTAGGGTTCAATTAGGGTTACAATTAGAATTAATGTTAGGGTCAGTGTTTAGGTTCAATTAGGGTTGAACTTCAATATGTTAGGGTTACCGTTAGGGTTATGATTCAATTAGGATTGAATTTCAATAGGGGTAGGGTTAGGGTTAGGGTTCTAAGATAAATCATAGGCTACAAGCCTTATAATACAACTAATGTAAATTATATACTTATCCATGCAATATAATGTTCTCATATTTAGACAATATTCATTCTCCTCAATTATATTCAATATCATACACATGTCACGATGTTGTACATTCCTAGAAGATAAGCCAATGATATTATATTATTATACAACTAAAGAATCCATTGCGACAAACACACAACAATCAAATTTCTAAATGGAGTCGAAGAAGTTGATATATCTCGGTGTTTCCTATATATATATATATATATTAATATCAATATACGTCATATTTTAAAAAATTAAAGTGCTCTAAACGGATATCCATTTTGGAGAGCTATGGATAGCTTTAAACAACATACATCTATTTTGTAAAATCATTTATTAATATATAAAAATATGTATTAATATTAATATATATTTTTCTATATTAATATATAAAGAATATATATATATATATATTATGTATAATATATATATATATATATATGTCATATTTTAAAAAGTCAAAGTGTTCTCCAAAAGGGATATCCATTTTGGAGAGTTGTGTAGCTCTCAAAAATGGATATTTGTTTTTCACATTATAAATAAAAGATTAAAGACCGCAAACAGTCATTTAAACAGTGACTATTCATGGTAGAGAATCAAGGAATAGATATCAGATATATCAGATTATCCGTTATCGACACCATTTTCACCTCCCCTTCACAATTTCAACCTCTCTTTGTGAATTCCCATCGATTTTCATCACACAGGTATGTTAAAACATAACTTTTTAATCATTTTGATTGTTTTATATGTTTTTTTAACAAAATATTATGTTTTTGTTGAGATTTTAGGAATTATTTGAAAACAATGTTAATTTATAAATTTCTAATCTACAATAGTGTTAAAATGGAACAAGGTTTATTGCACCCTCAACCAAACCCTCCTTCAATTCAAGACTTAATTGAAATAAATATAACTGAATTGACAAACATAACTGAGAGATACCCTACCCATGAGCATTCGTAATCAGTGACCCCAAGTATAGAAGCCATAATCTATCATGTTAGGGACATCACCTAGCAACATGCTACACTTCAAAATTGGAGAGATCAAAAGAGGTTAGAATATACAAATGGTTTGTTGTATGAGGACATCAAAAGATTATAAATATATATCCAAAGTCATTTTAGCTCAACATTTTGTGGATTGAAGAATAGGACAAAATGTTGGTTTACGCAAACCTAAATTTTCCATAAAATGGTGCACCCATCCAAGCATAGTTGCAAACTTTTGTAGTCGTTGGTAGATGGTTTTTGATAAACCACCCAACAAAAATCTCGATGTCCCTCTATACTTTCTCCGCAAATTACATGTGAAATTTGTTCGAGGAAGACATGTAAACTATTTTGATTATAGGAATTTTCAAGGAGTGTGTATGGGCATGCCCCAACATAGACATGTGGCAATGTGTATTATGCAAGGTCCCTATGTTCCCCCTCCTATTCTTCCTCCCCCACCTCCAACACCCCATCTAGACCTTGTTGATGCAACCCAACATATTAGTCTCTTGGCCCTACACTCTTTAATAGACTATTTGATTACACAATCGTCATAGTTTGCTTAGCTTCTAGAGGGTGGTGCTCCTCGTGCTTCAATTGATACTGGTGCAACATCATCATCGAGGGAAACTTGTGTTCCTCATCAGTGCACTACATGTGGGCATATACGTCTAGGTCCTATGATAGATATAGATGAGGCTCCCCTAGACACATCTGAGTATGAGGTGCATGATACGTCACTTGGAGGAGATGACACACCAATGCATACTACAGGTGCAGGGGAGATGTCTGAGGGAGGAATAGATGCAGTGCCCTCTCCTGATGCAGATGAGGAGCAACAACCTCAATCTTTTGTACAAGTAAAACTTAAATATATTCATAGTGCATTTCATTTAAAATTATTATAACAAATAGTACATGTTAATAATATATATTTAAGTGGGTTTGAACAATTGATGATAGAGGAGCAGATCAGAGATGTGCAACATGGCACTCTTTCAGCCATTGACTTTGGCCTAAACACATTAGTATTTTTTTTCTACATGTAAAACTTTTTTATTGTACATGCATATCCTTTAAATCATGATTAATAAAATATATACTAAATCATATCTTGATCTTATTTTTACTTTTGTAGTGTACACCAAATGTGACTGATTCCACACCTTTACCATGATGAGTTCCTCTCAATCAATTATCTCAGTTGCATCACCTATTCGGGTATATGGTTTTTTTTATATCTAGTAGATCTATATAAGTTTGTAGATATATATGTAGATCTATATGTTAGTTTATGTTTTTTTGTCACCAATTATATATTAATTTTGTCATTTTCATTTTTTTCTTGTAGAGTATGCCACCTTCCACATCTATGGATCTAGGACCCAGACAATATGGTAGGAATCCTGAGTGTCCTAAGGAATCATCATTTGTTGAATGTATGGCAGTGAAAGAAAAAATGCTTGAGGTAATGAATAATTGAATTAGATTTTCATTTATAGTTTAGTATAGTGATTAGATGTGATTTTGAAAGTTGTAAAAAATAAAGGATAACTTTTTTTAGTAGTTTAAGTTATTTACCATTGAGAGATACTAAATCTAATTTGTGGTTCAAATTGTTTTTGTGCAGACATCTTCTCAGCCATTAGGTAGCTCGAAGAGGCCACGTTTTGGTGATCCCCCACAATACTAGGATTTTGTTGATATGGCATAGTCATTTGGCATATACATTATATATATATATATATATATATATATATATATATAGACTAGATGAGATGACATATGCCACATTTTGTAAATATTGTTTTGAGTTGGCATATATGCCAAATTTGTTTATGTAGATACACAATTGCTTTACACTTCTATATATAAAAATTGATAGTCAACATACTTTGTTCATTGTCTACATGGTTTCCTATTTTGAAACTTAAAATTTGAATGTATAATCACTTAAAAATGGTTGAGCCATGATGGAAAACAAGTTATATCTAAATATTGATTTCTTGTAATCTTGCACTTTAATAGTTTATGAATTACATAGATCATTGTTACTCATGTTATAGTACTGTTAAATTTGGTTGCCTTGGTAAACTTCACCAAATTTGATCCCTTTATTGTTAGTTTATATAGTTTCAACCATAGCAACAAAATTGAAATGCATTTCCATAGCATAGAGATATAGAGAGCAAAAAAAGAGTTCAAGTAATGAATTGTGGAAAATAGATTGTTGTAGTTTATATTCATATCATTGATAACATTGCATTGCACATATTTCAAACTGAAAGCATTACTTCACATTGCATAACTAATAACTAGATGCTAATAGATGACAAAATTTCAATTACGATATAAATTTTACTAAGTTAACCCATATGTAATAACTAGGAACAGCTGCCAATTGCATTTTCCTGTCATGGCATTCCATGAGACCATATTTCTTTGAGGCATTTTGGCAAATAGTTCATTGCATTGTCTATGCTACAACATTTTTCATACATGTCTACCAAAGCATTTATCATAGAGATATAGAGAGCAAAAAAAAAAAAGAGTTCAAGTAATGAATTGTAGAAAATAGATTGTTGTAGTTTATATTCATATCTTTAATTACATTGCACTGCACATCTTTCAAACTCAAAGCAGTACTTCACATTACATAACTAATAAATAGATGCTAATAGATGACAAAATTTCAATTATGATATGGTTTTTACAAAGTCAACCCATATCTAATAACTAGGAGTAGCTGCCAATTGCATTTGCTTGTCATGGCACTCCATGAGACCACATTTCTTTGAGGCATTTTGGAAAACAGTTCAATGCATTGTCTATGCTACCACATTTTTCATACATGTCTACCTAAGCATTTTTATCAAACAACTCGCTACCTTCATGCTATTGCTAAAGGCCTAAAATAGGTGCTTATAAACAAGCTATGGATGCTTGGAAAAGATTTATCAAAGCATATTAGTAAGCAATAGCATATACAAGGCGGTGAACTATTGCAAAAATGCCTCAAAGAAATGTGGTCTCATGGTGATGGAATGCCATGAAAATCCATAGCCATGAGACCACATTTCCTTGAGGCATTTTTTCAAACAACTCACTTCCTTGTCTATGAGCTACCACATTTTCATACATGTCTACCAAAGCATTTTTATCAAATAATTTGTGCTACCCTTTTGCTATTGCTAAAAGCCTAAAACAGGTGCTTCCAAACAAGCTATGGATGCTTGGAAAAAATCTATCAAAGCATATTAGTAAGCAATAGCATAAACAAGGCAGTGAATTGTTTGTAAAAATGCCTCAAAGAAATGTGGTCTCATGGTGATGGAATGCCATGACAATCCATAGCCATGAGACCACATTTCCTTGAGGCATTTTTTCAAACAACTCACTATCTTGTCTATGAGCTACCACATTTTTCATATATGTCTACCAAAACATTTTTATCAAACAATTCACTACCTTTTTGCTATTGCTAAAATCCTAAAACAAGTGCTTCCAAACAAGATATGGAAGCTTGGAAAAAATCTATCAAAGCATATTAGTAAGCAATAGCATAGACAAGGCAGTGAACTATTTGCAAAAATGCCTCAAAGAAATGTGGTCTCATGGTGATGGAATGCCATGACAATCCATAGCCATGAGACCACATTTCCTTGAGGCATTTTTTCAAACAACTCGTTGCATTGTCTATGAGCTACCACATTTTTCATACATGTTTACCAAAGCATTTTATCAAACAATTCACTGCCTTTTTGCTATTGTTAAAAGCCTAAAATAGGTGCTTCCAAACAAGCTATGAATGCTTGGAAAATATCTATCAAAGCGTATTAGTAAGCAATAGCATCAACAAGGAAGTGAACTGTTTGCATAAATGAAATGTGGTCTCATAATGATGGAATGCCATGACAATCCATAGCCATGAGACAACATTTCCTTGAGGCATTTTTTCAAACAGCTCACTGCCTTGTCTACGAGCTACCACATTTTTCATACGTGTCTACCAGAGCATTTTTATCAAATAATTCACTACCTTTTTGCTATTGCTAAAATCCTAAATCAGGTGCTTCCAAAAAAGCTATGGATGCTTGGAAAAAATCTATCAAAGCATATTAGTAAGCAATAGCATAGACAAGGCAGTGAACTGTTAACAAAAGTGCCTCAAATAAATGTGGTCTCATGGTGATGGAATGCCATGACAATCCATAGCTATGAGACCAAATTTCCTTGAGGCTTTTTTTCAAACAATTCACTACCTTGTCTATGAGCTACCACATTTTTCATATATGTCTACCAAAGAATTTTTATCAAACAATTCACTGCCTTTTTGGTAACAAGCTATGGATGCTTGGGAAAAATCTATCAAAGCATATTATTAAGCAATAGCATAGACAAGGTAGTGAACTATTTGCAAAAATGCCTCAAAGAAATTTGGTCTCATGATGATGGAATGCCATGACAATCTATACCCATGAGACCACATTTCCTTGAGGCATTTTTTTTCAAACAGCTCACTGTCTTGTCTATGAGCTACCACATTTTTCATACATGTCTACCAAAGGAATGAGGGAGATTCTACAAAGGTTAGCTACAATAGACACTATCCAAATGAGGGGAATTCATCCTGAAGATGTGAGCAATGATGAGGGAGAAGTGAATAAGAAGCTCAAGGCATGAAGAAGAAGAAGTGGAGGATGTTGTCGAGACCAAACTTCTTAGAGACATGATAAAGATTGGAAATACGCATAAGTTAGATGCACCCTATTATGGTGGGAGCTTGAATGGTGAGAAACTCATAGACTTTTTCTTGTTAAGAGGAGTAAACACTTTTGACCCAGAGCTATGAACCGGTGAGGTACAAATGGGGGACCTCATCCCCAATATAAATTCTCAAAAATTACACCCCAATGGGGTTTTGAACCTTAATGGCAAGACTAACAACACAACTTAAGCATCATGCCATACCACTACTGCCAGAAACTCATAGACTAGATTATAGAGATGGAAAAAAAAATTGATTATGAATCGACAAAAGAATAAGAAGGTGAAACTTACTTACACTAGGTTAAAGGGTCACACAACCATATAGTGGGACTATGTAAAAATTGAAAGGCAAAGGAAAGGGAAGGAAATGATTAAAAGTTGGAATAAGATGGTTTCAAAACTAAAGGTCAAATTCTTACATTCAGATTATCAAGTGATCTTATTCAAGAAATTACAGAATTTGAGACAAAAGGAATTAGATGTAAAGGAGTTCACTGAAGAGTTCTATAAACTCTCCATAAGAGTTGGAAACATAGAAGATGATCTATAAAAGATAGCAAGGTATGTAAATGGACTACAATTAAATATCCAAGATGAAATTAGTTTGTTGAACTTTAAAATTGTAGAAGAAGCTTATCAATGTGGCTTGACGGCAAAAGAGAAATTGTCCATGAGACAATTAGCTAGCTCCAAAGGAAGAGGGATATTATCAATCAAAAGTAGTCGATTTGTTGAAGATAAAAGGAAACAAAGTAAGAAAGAGATTAAAGTGCTTCTCACAATGAAGAACATCCTCTAGACATTAGAGGTAGAGGAATTACCTTTAGATAAGAGGAGTTTTTGGGAGAGAACGAGGAAGGAATTTTACCTACTATCAGTATGGAGAGGAAGACCATAGAGCTTATGAGTGTCCTTGAGAATCGTTTGATTCTAGAAGTAACCATGTTGTTGAAGCTAGTGAAGGATTACCATCACAATATATAGTAGAACCCGAACATGGAGAAACCCTCATGCTAAAAGAATACTAATGAAAACAAAGAAGTAAGAACTTGAACCAGTACAAAGAAGAAATATATTTCAAACTATTTTTAACTTAAGGTAAATGTGTTTCAAACGAACAAGACAACTAAGAGCCTAGGGGGTGAATCAATTGTATCTATTTAAAACATCAAAACCCTCAACTAATTGAATCCACAAGCATTCGTTAAACCCTTATTCTATTATGATGATTAAACATGAAATGCAGATAACAAAAACTGAAACAACAACACTATACACAAGAGAACACTAGATTTATGTGGAAAACCCAATGAGGGAAAAAACACGGTGATGATTAGCTCATAATATAGGTAATTGTAAAATCGGTACAAGGGCTCACTACTAAAATAGGACACATTGTCCAAAAAGGCTCACAACCAAGACACACTGCCACAATAAGAAAAGAAGATAGAAAAGAACTGTTACATAGAGAAAAACTTCTCAATGCAATAGAGAATCCACCACAAATGCTCCAACACCTTCGCAGTCTTGTTTGAAATATTGTGGACACCTTGAGCTCACTGCCTTCAGAATTCCAACACTTTGAAGTTCACACTGCTCTACTCAAATTCACACTCTATACTACATCATTCACATATGTATTTGCATGCCACCCATTCCTCAACAACTTCAACACTTATTTATACCGTCCTCAACCTTGAAACCCTTCTCCAAGGTTATGCACCTCAAATGTGCAAATTCAAATTAAGTTGGCACCCAAACATTCCTGCGGTGGATAGGAATGAAGGCAACCCACACAATTTTTTAGCTAGGACCCAAATTTTTCCTAACACACCTCAACACGCTTCAACTCAAAGCAATATTGGTAGTTTTTGGAGTTGTATTTAAAATGACATGCAGGTGGCGGTACTCAAAGCAATGTTAGAAGTTTTAATCTGCTTGACTGTAACCGAATAGAATCTGGATTGTAACCGATGGTAGTGGAATTGGCGCAAATCACCACTCTTCAGCTCAATGCTTCAACACTCCAAAAACATGCGTATAAACATCTATGCCTTTGGTGGAAATATTCCAATGAAGGAGGGGATCCTGCATTCTCATACAGATATCGATTGTTTTCTTTTGATTATTTACAGGACTGGCTGATTCTGCTGATTAGCTCTATAGAATGACTCGTGAGTTACTACGCTCAATGGTTGGTGATCAACCATAGGATTCAACCCTTTCCCTTTTGGAAGGTAAAATTTATATGGTTTTTTGACTTTGGATTTTATTATTGTGTAGGTGCTAATGGTTTGAAATCTTGGTGCAGATGTTTGTGTTTTTGTACATGGGAAGGAATAGACGTGGATGAACACGGCGGTGCTCAAGTTTGCTGGAAAAATGTAAGATGGTCCAAGTACCCCATGGTACCAGCAGGGGGCGTAGAGTTCAGCTTGATATCCTTAAGGTAACCCCTCAAAGCAAGACCAAAATCACCAAGCGTAGTATTCTAATTTTGATCAATTAAAACATTTGAGGACTTAATATCTCGATGTATCACAGGAGAACATGCATCCTCCTTGCCCTACTCAAAAGCTATTGGATATTTCGTTTACATAAAATTTGAAAGGACTGATACACACACTTGGTAATTATTAATCTCTTTGCCCCTCTGTCTAGATTTTATGATTTCCATTGTGGCGACATGTCTTAAGATTTTATTGTTTATGTGATTGCAGGACTGAGGAAGAAAGACTTGAAAATCGATTTAGTGGAGAAGAATATCCCTGCACGTGTAGATTTGGATCAGAGGTTTATAGGACCTGGCGTGGTTTGATACAAGGGGTTTGTAAGCAAAACTCAGATTTTCTTTTGAATTTAGCAGAATTGGATGATGAAGAAAAATACAAGCTTGGAATTAATTCGGTCCAACTACATAAATCTTTGTTTCTTTCGCTTTAGATTGGCCGCTATAATGGATTATACCTGGCTTAGATTTACTCTGAAGTAATTAAAATTTCTTTGCTAAAATTGAGGCAGAACAGGGAAAATGCCTAGGCATAAATGAGAGAATAACTGTGTCTTTCTTTGCGATTTCATCATTTGATTTGGTAAGTTTTAAGCTTAAAGATTCAAAATTGCATTTGCTAATTTTTAGATTTGTTTTGTGAGCAAGCGAGTTCAAGTGGAGGACAAGAAGTTGCTGACAATTAGTGGAGAGCGAAAAAGGGAAGAGGAGGAGGACGTTAAGTACATCTTGATGGAGCGTGGGTCGCCAAATTTAGTGCAAGTTTACTGTGCCCGATGAGTGCAATATGGAGGCCATTTCTGCTAGTTGTTAGGATGGAGCACTCAGTGTGACTGTTCCCAAGCTTAACATGGAAGTTCTTTGAATTTGGTCTAAAATAACTTTTTTCCAATATATATATATAGACCAAATATTTAAACATGTAAATTTGTTTGCCATAGTCAAGTCCCATGTTGTGGGATGATTTGATTCATCAGGGATTAGTTGCATAACAATTATTTCTTCTATAAGATATTTGGCTGCATGTGTCTGGTAAACTGTTTTCACGTGACCGTTGGCACTGGCGCGACACGCCCTCTGGTACCACGGGTTTGTGGGGAGACTAGACCTCATGACCTCTTGCCTGCAACAGAATGCTTTACCCAGTCAAGTTAGGCACCCCGCCCCAAGTACTTACTCTCTTTGGAGTCTACTTTTTGTTTTCATTTTTTGAACAAGATATATTGATGAACTATTGTATATAAAACCAATTACCCATGTCAATTGACTTTATTGTCAATGACCAAATTGCTTCCGCTTTCAAAATTACATCCATTTCATTGGTTGTAGGATTCATGTATTGGTTTGGATAATTCCAACTGCATTTTTTTAGTTTAATCAAAAGCGGTTTGATTTCTAAACTTTAGATTAGATTACATATAGGTTGTATCTATGTTACCATAAATTATTGAAATTTTATAGAAAGTTTCAATTTTTGTTGAACAATTAATGGTGAATAATCTTATTTATTTTCTATCTTTTATTATAACTTCAAAGTATTGCAACATGACAAAAAGGCAGAAATATTTCTAATTTGAAAATTAAAGTTGAGGTTAACAATAACAAAACATGGAAAAAGGCAGAAATATTTCTAATTTGAAAATCAAAGTTGAGGTTAACAATAACAAACATGAAAAAAATGCAGAAATATTTCTAATTTGAAAATCAAAGTTGAGGTTAACAATAACAAAACAAGACCAAAAAGTAGAAATATTTCTATTCCGAAAATCAAAGTTGAGGTTAACTAAACAACTATTTAAATTTGTGATGAAAAACTTATGACATTATGAAGAGGTACCTACCTTTTCCAAATAAAATAAATAAATAAATTAGTATATACTTAAACTTATGACATTATGAAGAGGTACCTACCTTTTCCAAATAAAAAAGTAAATAAATTAGTATATTCAATGTCATTAAATCAAGATATCTCTTGAGGTTTTTTTATATAGAAGTTTCTAAAATTTTAAAAAATAAGTTAATGATTTTTTCTAGATTTACTATTTCATATAAAAGTCAACTTCTAAATTAATATACTTAAAATTAAAACATATTTTATAAATTAAAAAAAAAAAAAATCCTAAAATTACTATTACACATAAAAATATGTTTATGAATGAATATATTTAAAACATAAAAAATATTTAATATTTTTAAAAAATGAAAATATTTCTAAAAGGAATAAAATCATTCATATTTTATTTTATTCAAAATCAATATATATGTGTAAAGAGAGATTGTAAATTTCAAACTTTGCTAAAGATTTTATTTTACAAAAATATAGCAACTTAAATATATTATTTAATATAAAGGATTTTCATAATAAGTGCACATATAAAATCAAAATCAAAGAGATTTGATGAAACAAAAAAATCAAAATCAAAGAGATTTCATGAAATAGAAAAATCAAAACAAAGAGATTTGATGAAACAAAACAATCAAAATCAAAGTGATTTCATGAAACAAAAAAATCAAAACAAAGAGATTTGATGAACAAAAATATCAAATCAAAGAGTTTTGTTGAAACAAAAAAATCAAAATAAAGAGATTTGATCACAAAAAAAAATCAAAGATAAATCACAAAGATTTGAAAATATTTATTATATAATTAATTAAAAAATAAATAAGTTAATTAAAAGTTCAAATAATTAAATCAAAGACAAAAATAAATAAATTAAAAGATCAAATAAATAAATCAAAGAGATTAGTGGAAAAAAAAATCAAAGATAAATCAATCAAAAAAAGAAAATTAGAGATTTCATTTGAAATTTGATTAAAATATCAAATAAATGAATCAAAGATAAAACTAGCAATTGCACCTTCGTGTGCAATGGGTATGCCGAAGACATATTAGTTAATTTTGTGCCAATTTTGGTTATAATGAATCTGGAACCTTTACTTAAAAAAGGTCCACTCTATGAGACTAGTGAGGCCCAAGGGGCCTTTGAGGGTATGAGTTTTATGTCTAATGAAGAACTAAGAAAGAATGTTTTGATCATAAGCTTTTTAAGCTTCCTAGTTCATATGCTAGAGTTGTTAGGCATGTGAGACCAAGCATGAAATTGTTCTTGTTTGAATATGAACGAAGACAAATGTATGGGGTTTTTGAGGCAACAATCAATGGATCAATAAACATTGATTGCAATGCATTAAAGCAATCTAGAAGATCATACCCAGCACAGATTTGCAATAGAATTTGTTTTATTTTTATCATTCAGTTTAGCCACCATGTGCTTCAATTTTCCTAGATATAGTTACTCTATGCATTGTGAGAACCATTTTTGGAGTTGGAGGCATTATGCAATTTGTCATCTCTTGATGGTACTCTTAAATTTGACATTTTTCAGGTTTGCTTTACGAGTTTTTGGAAATGTTATCCCCTTTCAGAAAAAGATTTCAAGGATGCAATTATTGAAAACTATAGCTCTGCAAAAGAATTTGAGGTTGATTTGTCACAAGACCAAGTGATTATGATGAGAATTGTCAATGATATAGGAGTTATTTGCATCACAGAAAGTTGAACCACATGTTCATGAAGTTTGTGGCTATTTTGAAAATGGTCAAGATCTTCCTAGATTAGATCATCAATCTGAAACTGCCAGCCTACTTCAAGAAGTTGGCAAGAACATTTTCACTAATGAATGACTTTATAAAGATCCTCCAGTGAGAGAAGACTGTCATGTTGGAAAGAACATATATGGTGCTTCAAATGCAGAACCTATGTTGATATCTAGGAGGGAATGTGTTCACAAGGATTTATGATCCAAAGGAGCTTGTCTTGTTGGACAGAATGTATGTGAGGGAGATTTTAGGCTTCACAGAATATCTATGATACCTCAGATGGAGAGAAAAGATCTATGTTGCATTCCATAAGAGGTTTACTTGTAAGCATGACCAACTAAATTTTGTCATCCAACCATTTTATGTAAGGTATCCAAATATTACAAAAAATGTAAAGAATGCATTTATTCTGAGATAAATTCTCATTAATGCAACAAATAGAACTTTGGGTGATTGCTTTGGAAACAGGTATCTTTGTCAAGTGTTATCTCCAAGTACAAAAAAGTTGGATGTTAAGCGTACAGTGTGCAATGGGTGCACCGAAGAGTTGTGGAATGTCAATGACAATTAGTGAAAATTTTGATCTATTCTTTCCATGCCCCCTTTGCACTTTCATTGTAAATACTTAGCAAATATCACCATTGTACCTCCTAATCTGTTAATTAACACTCTTAAACACCTTGCAAAGGTCATGAATCTCAAAATCATGTTCATTTTCCCTTAAACACCATTTTCCCTAAGTTTTGTAAAATTAAGGTACCAACACCATTACAAGGAGTCTGCAGCAGATTAAAAACTATCATGCTGGTAGGTAGGCTTGTTATGCAGTAACTCCACAAAAATGCAATGTATCATGCAAATCCATCACACAAGAGACTTGTATTGCACACTTCTCAAATTAAAAATACAAATTACAAAATATGCATCATAAATGCATAACATGGTGATTAAGAAACGCACAATTTCCTTTAAAAAAATTAATGTCAAAATTGTCTCCTGATATTAGTCTTCAATTAAATCATGTACACTTAAGATCCATATTCTCATATTTTAAAACAACTCAATAACTTACGATTATACTTCCTTTTTGGTTCCAATATCCTATCTAGGACTTCTACATCCATACTCGCATGACCTTTTTCTATTTCATCCTTTTTGCAGATGGATCTAGGTTTATTGACAAGTCAAACGAGGTAGGAATATGGTTGTGCTAGCAGACATAGGCACTTGCCTAATTGTAACATTCCACAACATGCTTCTCTTGGAAGGAGAGAAAGGTGGTCATGCTCATCATCCTCATCATCATCATGATGGGTGTCACAATGACTCAGATGTGAATGTGCATGGAATCATCTGCACAATCATGATCGTGATCATGTTATTTGCAAAGAAAACTCATGAGCACAATCACAATCATAACCATAACCAAAATTTGAGGCAGATTTTCAAAATAAAAACATAATTGGCAAACCCTAAATTTAGAAATTTGATATAGACCAGGTGGCGTTTCAGGCTTCTTCAAGTCTTCTTCTATCAATAAACTGTCCTCATCAATGATATCATCCATGTCATCCTGTATTTCAATTTTAAAGGCTGGCAACACATTGCTCTTGGCCACAATTGCAGGTTTCTCAGTGATTTTCTTCTTAAGTGTAAAGGACGATCTGGTTGCCCAAGCTAGCTTTTGAGCTTTAACCACTAGAGTGACCCAAGTCCGCTAACCTCGACATCCATCCTATCACCAACTACAAATCCAACTAGCAGAAAGTATTGTTCCAAGGTAATCTTAATCTGCTCAGCATCCTAAAAATAAAAGTTTTCTCCATTAAAATAAGAAAATCAAACAAATCAAACAAATTGAATACAAGTATCAAAAAACCTAACATATTCGAAGAATCAAGAACTAGCTAGAAAAAAAAATGTAATTTACTATAGAACTAGATATATGAAGTAATGCAAAAATACTCTAAATTTTATTGGCAAAATCAAAGAAAATATCAAATATTGGTTTGAGACTTGCAGGATTTGAAGATATAATGCAAAACAAACTCTCAAAATAAATCACAGACTACAGATTACTTCATAACAGGTTTGGTGGAAATAGACTACAGATCAATCACGTATTTTCCAAAATGTACGCAAAAAAATAGACCACTTTTTCCCTAGACCATAACCATAATCACAGTAATGGCCATCAACATGAGCACAAGCATGAACATTTGCATTATTTTGTTGTGGTGAAATGTAGTGCATGCATCTGTCATGTAGTAAGTTACATAGAGTGTGTCTGCCTCAAACCCAAAAATTGGGCATGTTGCACTAATGTATATCGATTATTATCTACCCAAACAATAGTAGAAGAATTGAGCAGACTCATAATAGACCTATCAGCTGATGTGGCCAATTCCAACACTTTCAATATATAGAATGTATGATTAATCTCTCAAAACCTTTATGTGCCGCTTCACTCCTCCCTTCTACAGGCCCTTTCACCTTTTCCTCATTTTTTGCAAACTCAAAAGCAAAATCACAAAAAAATATAAGGGCTTTGATCAATTTATCTAAAGTTAAAACAATAAAATGCAACCAAATTCAGAGTTTCAATGGATTATTCGCTGAATAAATATCAAACCCCAGATTTAAGAAATTTAAAAGAAAACAAAAAAAAGCAAGGCGTTGACAGATTAAACGCAGAACTTGACAACAAAACCCTAAAAACAAAAACAAAAAACAACATAATTTTAACAATTTTAAAACCAAAACCCATGAGATTTTCTAAGCAGCAAAACGACTGAAGGTGTAGACAGACCTGTGGAGAGAGGATTTTGAGGCTTTTGAGCCCCCATTTGCAGCTTCCGCCATTTCTACACAGTTTCAACTTCAAAAATTGATAGTATTTAGAAAACCATATAAACCTAGGGTTTGAAAGAAATAAAACAAAGAACACAAAAAATATGACTTAATTGAAGAAATTACCAATTAGCGGTGACCTAATGCCAGTCATGTAAGGGTTTTCTTTGAAGGGTTTGCAATTTTTCTTCTCATTCAAAGATCTCTGAGTGTTTACACGAATTTCCCAACAATTTTTGTGATGGCAAAACCAAGTGAATGCTCCCTCTAATTCTTCCATTCTATAATACGTTAGTTTAGAGCGATGAAGAGCTATCAAATCTGAATTAAAGCATCAATTGACAACGCAACTAAACCCCTTCTCCTTGTCAATTTTACATTTTAACCGCCTAAACCATAGAGGGTTCTTCCCTGCCTCTTAAGTGCATACACAACATTCATGGCAGTAACAGTTTTGTGCCTAGCGTGCTTCGTATAAGTAACAACATCCCTTATCACATTCTCCAGATAAATCTTGGGCATGCCCTTGTCTCCTCATAAATTAGGCCACTTATATGCTTCACTCATCCTCGCCTAGAAAGCCTCACCATTTAGGCGTTTGCAAAAAAATCGATTGTTGAATGCATTAATTCACTCTGACACCCACTTGCAGATATCATTATGCAATTCGCATACAATACAACCACAAAATGGTCAAAAAATGATGAATTGCTTAGATATGTTACATCGTAGTCGATTGCCTCTTAGTCAATCTGTACCCTTCTGTGTGAAGTGGAAAAGCCAAGCGTGGGGACGCCATCAACGTAAATATAAATTAAAAGATCGAAGATATTTAATCACAAAGATTTGAGAATCTTTACCATAGATAAATTAAAAGATGAAATAAATAAATCAAAGATAAAAGATAAATAAAAAAATGATCACAAAGATTCAAAGAAATAAAAAAAGATCAAATACATATTAATCACGGTTAAGATTAAGTTAGGGTTAAGATTAAATTAGGGTGAAGGTTGTTGTTTAATTACGGTTAGTGTTCACTTAAGGTTATGATTGTGATTAGGGTTTGGGTTAGTGTTCTATAATAAAGCTTGGGGTTAGTGTTACATTTGGATTTCCAATAGAGTTACGATAAAGGTTAAGTTTATGATTCAATTAGGGTTTGGATTAGGACTAGCATGCAATTAGGGTTTAATTATTAAGGTTGAATTAGAGTTAGTATTAAGGTTTGGGTGCAGTTACAATTTATTTAAGGTTTAATTAGGGCTACAACTAATATTCAATGAGGGTTATGACTAGGGTTAAAAAGTGTTATTGTTCAATTAGATTTTAACTATGGTAAGTGTTATTGAGGTTCAATTACAGTTAGTATTAGGGTTTGGGTGCAAATAGAGTTTAATTAAGGTTGAATTAGGGTTACAACAAGGATTAAATTAGGGTTATAACTAGTTATACACTGATATTGTTCAATTAGATTTTAACTTGGTAAGTGTTAGGATTCAATTACGGTTAGAGTTCAATTAAGGTTACAGTTCAAATAGGCTTAGGATTAGTGTTAGGATTAGGCTTCAATTAGGCTTAGAGTTAGGTAAGGGTTACGACTAGGATTAGTTTTAGGTTTAAGGTTCAATTAGGGGTAGGATTCTATTATAAAGCTTGGGTTTAGGGTAATAGTTGGGTATCAAATAGGGTTATGATCAAGGTTAGGTGTAAGATTCAATTAGACTTACTATTCAATTAGAATTAAATTTAAGTTAGGATTATAGTTAGGGTTCAGTTAGTGTAAGGTTAGTGTTAGGGCTAGGATCCAATTAGGGTTAGGATTAAAATAGTGTTTAGAGTTAGGATTAGAGTTCAATTAGGGTTAGAGTTAAATTAGGGTTAGATTTTAATTTTGATTATGATTAGAATCTAATTATGGATAGTGTACAATTAGGGTTAGTATTAGGGTTCAATTATGGATCTATTTGGTTAGGGTTTAATAAGGGCCAGGTTTATTGTTGATGTTTAATCAAGGTTAAGGTACAACTAGGGTTAAGATTTAATTAGGGTTAGTGTACATTAGCATTCAATTAGAGTTAGGGTGAGGATTCTATGATAAAGCTTGGGGTTAGGGTTATAGTTAGGGTTCAAATAGGGTTACAATCAAAGTTAGGTTTAGTATTCAATTAAAGGGTTAGGAATGATGACCACTTAGGGTTAGGATCCAATTAGAGTTAGGGTTATAGCTATGTTTTAATTAGTTTAAGGGTTAATGCTATTGTTAGGATAAAATTAGTGTTAAAAATTAGGGCTAGAGTTCAGTTAGGCTTAGAATTAGGGTCTAATTAAGGTTAGAATTTAATTAGGGTTATGGTTAGAATCTAATTAGGGTTAGGGCTAGGGTTAGGGTATAATTATAGTTAGTCTAATTAGATTTAGGGTTAGAGTTAGGGTTAGGGTATAATTATTGTTATAGTTTAATTAGGATGAGGATTAGATAATTAGGGTTAGAGTTAGGATTAGGTTTAAGGTACAATTAGGGTTACAATTCAATCTAGGTTCAATTAGGGTTAGGGTACATTTATAGGGTTAGGATTTAATTAGGGTTCCTATAAATTAGCATTCAATTAGGGTTAGGCATCAATTAGGGCTAAGATGAGGGTTCAATTAGTGTTATGATTTTATGACAAAGGTTGGGGTTAGGGTTACAATTGGAGTTCCAGAGTTAGGTTTAGTATTCAATTAAAGGATTAGGATTGGGGATCAATTAGGGCTAAGAGTCAATTAGAGTTAGGGTCATAGTTAGGATTCAATCAACATAAGGGTTAGTGTTAGGGTAAGGATTAAAATAGTGCTCAAAGTTAGGGTTGGAATTCAATTAGAATTAAGGATAGGGTTAATGTTAAATTAGGGTTAGAGTAATTAGGAATATTTTAGAGTCCATTTATGGTTAGTGTTTAATTAGGTTTAGGGTTGGAGTTTAATAAGTGTTCATTTTATGTTAGGGTTTTGTTGTCCCTAATTTTTGACTTGTTAAAAATTGGGATAAACAATCAAAATTTTGATAAGATTTTAAGATTTTAAGATTTTCTCTTCTAAGGCACTTATTACGAGGTGCAAAGATCAACAAATCTCAATTTTAGGTCTATAGTCCTTTGGGTAACCACTTTTTACACATTCTCGTCCGTTTTTGTGAAATTCTAAGTCATTTTTAGTGTGTTTTTGGTCAAATTCGGGTTTTTCTAACATCACTGCAAGTAGGAACTTTTTGTGTCTATTGCAAATCTTTTGTTTTTATTTTCTTTTAAAAGCCTTTTTAGGAACTTTTTTGTTGTATTGCACGTATAGGAACTTTTAAACTCCTTTACAAGTTACTTTTTCATTCAAGTTACTTGCAATGGCATTTAAAAATTCCGATTTCACTTAAACACTTGTAAATACCCCAAAAAGGTCCGACCTTTTTTATTTTCACTTGTTTTTCACTTGCAATTGCCTTAAAAAGTTCCGCTTTCTTTTATTTTACTTGCAATAGCATGAAAAAGACCCGATTTTAATAAAATAACTTACAAAGTGTTTTAAAAAGTCCGATTTCATTTTGAATGACTTGCAAAATGCATGTAAAAGTCTGAACTCTCTTTTTGAGTGACATTTTTACTTGCAATAAGCTCTCAAGAACCCGACGCCATTCATGATTGAAGCAGTTTGAGTTCTAGTTCGCCTCTCTTCCTCATTCCATGCAGATTTTATAGATCCAGGAGCTTTAAATCGGACTTTCAGCTGTAATTAATCAAGTCTTTTCATTTTCCTAAATTTACAATCGCGCCTAGGGTTTTTCTATCGACATTTTTGTCTGCAATCTTTGTTACAGGTATGTTCTTCCTATTTCAATGTTTTTGTTTCATGAATCTTTTGTTTTCTGCCGCCATTTGTTTCCTATTTATTTTATTATGGCATTTATTTTCTGAAACGTTTTTCTTTACATAAGGAAAACGCATTTTGATTGTTTTCAATTCCATACGCCCTTCATTTCGTATACGCCCCATTAAAAAATCTTTCACTTTCATCAAAACGTGTTTTCTTCATTCTGAAATGCCTTTCATTGTCTAAAATCTTTCATTTCATAAAAACGTGTTTTCTTTCCATCCCATTTCAAGAACACGTTTTTCTACATTACCTCCATTCCATTCAAGAATATATTTTATACATGATAACGCGTTTTGTTTTCATTTCATATGTCTTCATTCATTTCATTCCATATGCCTTTATCTTCTACTTTAGTTGAAAACGTGTTTCTCTTTCATTCGCCCATTTCATACGTTTTCAGCTGAGAACTATAGGAAAACGTCATATTCTTTGAACATTTTATTCTCCATCGTCTTCCATTCATTCGTCCCATTCGCATTCTCCTTTTTCATTCCACTTTCATAGTCCATTCCATTTTCCTTTCATCTCCTCCCACTTCATCTCATCCCCATTTCCATTTTCTTAAAAGAGAAAAAGAAACACAAAAAATGATACCTTTTGAACCAAATCGGGTTTTTGTCCACCCATTGCAAGTAGGAAATTTTAATATAGAATGCAAGTTAAAAAGTTACGAAAAGTTACTTGCAAAAGCTTAAATAATCGGTGATATATCTCGACCCAATTTGCTTCCTCTTCTTCCGGCCCCTGGTAAGGCACTTTAGGGACGTTGCTTACGTCCATTTTACCAGGTTCTTTCTCTTCCGGCATTTTTTCATCCTCTTTGACCTTTATTTATATTATAGTAAGAAAATAAGACTTTTTGTTTTTTTATTCTTTTTATTCTTTTTGTATTATACAATATATAAACTTTATTAGTAAGAAAAAAAGACTTTGTGCTCTTTTTTTTTTGTTATGTTTGAGCTAAACGACGACTTTTTCTACACAAAACCGCTAAAAACAAAAAAAAAAAAACATAAAAATGGATTTTTTTGCATGACTATTGCTGGTATTTTTTTTTTAGTTAGAATTCATTCCAATATAAGTTTTAAATTCAAAAAATTCTTATTATGTAAATGAATTACAGATGTATATAAATAAATTGAAATTATTCTTAATCTATTGTATAATAAAGAATACAATTAATTTATTAGAAATAGATTATTTATATGTATAATTAGAAATATGTTTCTAATTATACATAGAATGTGTTATAAACACTTACATTATTTTTAGTATAAATTTAGACTAAAAAAGGATGAAACCTCTACATAATTTCAAAACTTTATGCATAAGTTTGATCCCCAAAAAACAATTCTTAAGGGATCAAGACTTGTTTTTGGGAATCTTATAATAAAAACATTGTTGTGCTCCCACGCCCATACGTGGAGTGCCACGCCTGCTCTGAGCGCTCTGCCATCCATGTAAACATACTCATGCAGATCTCTGTACAAAGAGGCAAGAAGAACTGGCCCCCAAGCAAAACGGACTGGTCTGTCGCGAACCATCCGCTCCCAACAAATTAAGGGTTTTGCAGGTCTTCAAACTCACTTTTTGTTTAAGATCTCACATTGAAAAGGGTTGATTATGGAGAATCATGGAGAAATATGGAGAAATCTAAGTTGAGGAGATGCAACTAGCCATCAAATCAAGCCTAAAGACTTGTTTTCATTGATTTATTCAAGACCAAAAAGAAGATATGGTTATAGGAGTCTATTCATAGCACATATGCTTCAAATAGTATTGTAACCACCGAAGTAAAACAAAAACCTACATGATCAATTATTAACCAGATACAAACAAGTAAATCCCTTATGAACTTCAAATGAATTGAAGGTCTTTCACAAAGAAATGTATCGTTCAAAAGGGAGCCAAAGTATGAATTCATTAAGGTAGACATGAAGATGGACTACCATTAGTTGAGGATTGTGGAGGTAGATTGCTATAAAATTGCACTTAAAACTCATTAAATATGGATTATGCATATCAAGGACTGGTACCTGGGTTAGTTATTTGCCTTAGATGCACAAACTTATACTGTGGAGGTATAAATCGCCTCAAATACCATCTTGCAAGCATTACTCATCTTGATGCCAAGCCCTATACCAACACTACCGAAAAGATAAAAAGAGACATGAATGCCCTACTTGTAGCTAGAAAAGAGAAAAAATTGCAAGAGGAGGGAACAAGGGCAGCCATAGCAACATACATAGTTGGTGTTCATGGTGCTCAAGTCCATCTTCTAGATATTTTTGGTGGTCATGATACTAAAGAAATAATATCCAAATCATTGTCTACGGATATAGACCTAGTTTGGAATCCTGAAAGTCAACTAGAATTAAGTAAAATTCCTCGTTTTGCCAGAGAAAAGGTAGAAAGAAATATTGATAAATTTGCACGACAAAAGGGGATTGAAACCATTACTGTCGAAGTAATGTACGCAGCTAAAGAAGCGTTGAATACCTAGCTAACTAGAACAAATAATTCTAAAAATGTATTGTAGAAATTGAGTTGTAATACTCATTTTTCTGCCCTCAAACAGCTAAAACACCATTTTGAGTTTGAGCCTTCGTCGTGTCTACGCCTGTAAACGTTGATGATGTCTTAACCTTATGGAACTTTCATCACAGCCTTGCAGATTCTTGTTCGATGACGGAGGAACCTGCTTCTCCACCGAACAAAAGGATGAAGTACAAATACGACAAATACCAGAATGAAATTCCTCCTTTTCATGTTGTCTCGAACATTGAAGAAATCAAAGACACGGAGATTGGGCATGTTGATATGTCCGAGTTTTTGGAGAGAGCTGAGAAATCGACTTCTCATCATATGCAGTTGCTGTTGCGAAGTCATATTCATTTGGTTTCTTCTTTCCCTGTTGCTGCCCTAGAGCCAGAGTTCGTCCTTGCGTGCGCAACTCACTTTGACAGAGAATCCAGAACCATTAAAGATGATGATGGGAATGTGGTTATTAGGCTTGATCTAGAAACTATCAATAGGGTTTTCAAAGTTCCAGACTCACCTATGTATTCAGATATTTCAGTAAAGAGTGCTCTAGATCATTATGAACAGAAAAAGGAGGATTGTAAACAGCACATCAATACTAAATGGCTTCTGAAGCATCGAACCTGTTTTTCTCGGTTGCCCAAGCTGTATCGATTTGACTTCAAAAAAGAGATTAATGATATAATTACTCTCTTGAGTAGGATGATGGGATTGAAATTCTCTAATGTCTTTGAAAAGTGGATGTACAAATTCATAGTGGTGATTAGGAAGGCACAACACCCAATCTTCTGGGGTGAAATAATCAGTGATAGTTTATGTGAGCAGCTTGCACAAGTTCCTACCACGCTCACCTTCTATATGAATTCCTATCTAGTTTACATAGCAGCCTCATTGAGGCAATTTCCAGGCCTTTTTACCGTTGGAGATAGATCTCTAGTTCCAGTTTGGGAATACTATGATCAGCTGCCTTTGATTCCTAGTAGGATTCATTACAGAAGAGTACAAGATGCGTTCTTTGGTCACTTCATGTGCCTTTTTGACAAGACCTTGCAGAACAACAGAGTATCAGATGCTGCTTGGAAAAAAGTCAATGAATATGGGTGTCTTTTTCTTCAGTTTCCTACTTTTACATACATGAGAGTTGGCTGTTTTGAAGATCAACCATACATGCTACCAAGGTATTCAACTGATAAAATCATTCTAATGGAGCTGGCAAGACAGTTGATGACAGTGCATGCACGGCAAGCTGTGCAACATAAAACTGGAGTGAGTATCTCGTCTCATAAACCATTACAGATTGGAAGATACTCCTTGACAAGTACTTCAAAGGCGAAAGCTATGGAGACTGAGATTCAGGAGATCAAGTTAAAAAGATTCAAAGCAACGGAAGATTTTGATTACAAAGGAATGAAGGACAAGATAAAGAGAGCCTTCACTCATGTGCATCGCCTTGAAGATATTTGGGCATATCTCCGAACAGAGAAAGACATCTATAAAATGGACTATTGCAGACTTACAGTTGAACAGGTTATTGATTTTAATCTAACCCTAATTCCAGAAGGAGTAATTGATGATGGGCTAATTTTAGATCCAGAATATGAAGAACAAAGAGTTGCTGACACTTTTATTCCAGCAATTCAATGGTCTAATAAATAATCAGTTTCTATCTTTAACAGATTTCAGTCAGTCTTGGCAAATACTAATTCTTGGCTCAAGAGTATAGGCGTCAAAACTATTAAAATCAGGGTTAATAATGAAGATGATTCAGCTGGACCTGTTGGATTGAAATCAGAAGTCAGAGACAAGTCCAAGGAAGGCGCTTCTTCTTCAGGAACGAGGATTAAGCTAAGAGTCAACCGCGCTGTAGAAAAACCTTTGGAGGAACCAACATTAAAAGGGAAGGAAGTTAAAGAGACGCAGATCCAAATCATTGATCAGCAAGAAGGAGAAGTTCTTCAGTCTCCTACTACTTTAAGTATAATGTCTCCACATATTGATGTTGCACCAGTATCAATATTGTCTCCTATGTCTCAATTTGATAGTGATATTGATTCCTTCTCGACGGTTTACGTTCCTCCTATTGAAGCTGCTCTTCATACATCTACTTCATCAACAGTGACTGCCTCTATAGAGAACGTACATGATAATCTGGAGAATGTTTTTGATGCCAATCCGATGCATCCAATGACATCACAGATAACACTTCCTGAAATAGATACATTTGTTGCAAGTTTTGATTGTTTCATGGCTAATGCTGATCATAATGCACCATCCAGTCAAGCTTTTGTTGCGATTCAAACTAAAACATCTCCTAGAATAACAACCGTGACTCAAAATGAATCTGTTGCTATTTCAAATACGGTTGTTGTTTCAAATACAGATACATTAGATCTTCCTCCATGGTTGAGTTCAGTCACTCTAAAGAGAAAGAAACAAGCAATCTCTCCAGATGTATTTGATTTCCAGCAATTGAAGAGATCAAAGCCAAAAGCTGCAAAGAAGGCTAAAACCGTTTCACAGGTAGTTGTGGATAGCAACAGAATGAAGTACGCATAAATAGTTGAACCTCTTGCAGACAAATCACCAGAAGAAATGCAAGAATCTGATTACAAATTCACAAGGGTGGATTTAGGCAAGCAAACACATGTTGGTATGATGCAAGATGCTCAAAATTCAGTAACTGTTTTAACACATAGTTACAATGAACTTTTGGCAAAGAAGGAAAAACTGAAAGAAGAGAATTCACAGCTCATCTCAGTGATTCAGAAGACTGCCAACTCTTCAGAGCAAGTTAATCCATTAACTTCTTTCACCTTCGAAGAATCAGTCAAGCAATTGGAGAAAATTGCACAAAAAGCCAAAGCAGTTGATTCTTGGGCAACACAGCTGATTGATCAAAGCATACCAGTGATTGAAAAGACATTACAAGTCCTAAATAATGTCAGAATAGCCAAAATAAAGATGAATCAGACTTTGGAAGCTTTCAAGCAAAGTTTGGATTCACTTGAAAAAGATTTGAAAATTTGGCATGAGATGGATCAAGTCAAGCAGCAAATTCTATGCAGCAATTCAATCCTACCAAACAAAGAAAAATACATAGAATTTGAAGAACTCATGACAAATAAGTCATTGGTCATTCAAGATCTTATTAAAGATATTCAAGCTGCACTAGAAATGAGTGATGAAGTTCAGCAAGACATCCTTTCTAGCTTTGAGAAAATCCCTTACAGAATTTTGAATCATGAAGGTAAATTACTTGCAACTGATATGGTCACTATAGAAATGGCAGCAAACCTTCGTCAAGAGCTAGAATCAGAACAGTTTACCATGGATTTGATTCACAAGTTCGTCAATTATCGAATGATCCTTGATAAAATGCAAACTGTTTATGAAGAGCATAAAGAAGCAACAATAAGATATTTTGATGTAATCTTGAAGACTATTGTGGTTGCCAAGAACACACTAGGCCCCAGTCCAAATGAGTTGCAAGAAATTATCAGCAGATTTCAATCTTTCAAAACTAGGATTGAATTAGAATAAAATGTTTTATCTTTATGCATTTTGTTTTCGACAAACTACATGTAAAAACAAATTTTGTAATCGCAAGTGTTTCTTTCACTTGCAGTTTTGTAAATTGTCATTACATGTAATCAAATTACAAGTCAAAATAGTTTGAGACTATAATTTTGAATAAGTCAATTGCAAGTAATTGGTGGTTGAGAGAATTTCTCAAGTTAGTTGGGATCCTCCCACCTTTTTCTCATGACCTCTCTCCTATAAATACTTGAGAGGGTCCTTTGTAATTGATATCTTTTTGGCAAGCAAGAAAACTCTGCAGAATTTTGTACTTATAAAGACTTTGAGCTTTATAGTTATAAGTTGATCTTTTTCAAATAATATCAAAAAGTTGCAGATTTCAGACTTTGTGTTGAAGTCCTACTTTGCATCCATTGTGTTCTTATGTCATTTTGGAGCACTACTTCGTGATTATTTGAAGATTGTGGAAGATTGATAGGGAGAGCTTCAATTAAAATATTTTCAAACTTTGTGCTGCAAATGTTGAAGATTGAATTCATAATTTAGAAGTTAAGAAGAATTGCAAGTCTTTGTGCTCGTAACGATTCCCATTCATAGTAGTTAATAGATACATCATATTCACAGACTTTGAGATGTCTTATGTTGTATATTATCATTAGAATTATCTTACAAAAGGGTAGATAGGATTGCAGATTTTCAAGACTTTGCGCTTGAGATTGTTTTCCCGTCCCGAAGGAAGTGACGGAAGTCTTTGAACTTTTAGGAAACTTCATTTCCTTTCTACTGAATTTATTACAAGTTGTTGTTATAGTTTATTTAAAAGTTCATATTACTTTTCTGCGAAGAGAAAAGAGTTTAATCTCTCCTGAAACAGGAGGAAAGATTATCATTCCACCCATATTTGTTTTTAGTTATTTAGATAGGGGGAGCCTTCCCTTAAATAGGAGAGTTTAACTCACACACTGTGTTGAAATAACCATTTTACTAAACCTCCTAAGTTTACAAAATATTCAACCAACAGGTTTACTAAGGATTGAGTTTATGATTAGGGTTCAATCAAGGTTCAATCAAAGTTAGGGTATAATTAGGGAAATAATTTAATTACGTTTCGGATATATTAGTGTTCAAATATAGTTAGGAATCACTTATAGTTAGGATTAAGATTACAATTCAATTAGGGTTAGAGATAGGGCTAGGATTAGAGTTCAATTAGGGTTATGGTTAGGGTTAGGCTTAAAGTTAAGGTTGGGGTTAATATTGAATTAGGATTAGGGTTAGGGTTCAATTAAAGTCAAGGATCAATTATGATTATAGTTAGGGTTGGGGTTAGGGTTTAATCAGGGTTAGGGTTCTATATCTAATTGTAACACAAATCATAATATTAACCTTAAATATAACCCTAACCCTAACCATATTCCTAAGCAAGCTGACCCTAGCCCTTAACATAACCTTAACCCTAACCATAATCTAAACCCTAAACCTAACAATAATTCTATATTTAACTAACACCCTAATCTTAGCTCTAATTTAAATCCTAAATCTAATGCTAATCTTAACCCAAATTCAAACCCTAACCCTAACCCTACCCATAATTGTAACCCTTACCATAATCCTAATCCTAACCCTAACCCTAACCCTAACCCTAACCCTAACCCTAACCCCATTACTAATCCCAACCCTAAACTTAATGCTAACCTTATCCCCAAATCTAACCCTAATTCTATCGCTAACGCTAACCCTAACCCTAATCCTAATCTTAATCCTAACCCTAACCCTAATTCTATCTCTAACTCTAACCCTAACATTAACCCTACCCCTTGTCCTAATTTTATCTCTAATATTAACCCTAAACATAACCCTAATGTTAATCCTAACACTAACCCTAACCCTAATGCTAACCCAACTTGAATCCTAAGTCTATATGTAAACATTAACCTAACCCTAATCCTAATACTAACACTAACTGCAACCCTAATGCAAATGCTAACACCAACCCTAATCCTAATTATATCTCCAACCCTAACCCTAACCATAACCTAAATCCTAATTCTATCTCTAACCCTAACCCTAACCTTAATACTAATTCTAACCCCAACCCTAATCCTAATTCTATCTCTAACCCTAACCCTAACCCTAACCCTATCCTTAATCTTAACCCTAACCCTAATCCTAACCTTGACCTTAACACCAATTCTATCTTTAACCCTAACCCTACTCCTAATTCTAATCCTACCCTAACCCCTAATTTATAAGACTAACCCTAACCTTAACACCAACCCCAATACTAACCCTAATTCTATATGTAACCCTAAGCATAAACATAACCGTAACCCTATCCTTGATCCTAATATTATCTCTAATCCTAACCCTAATAATTTTTTCTTCCATGTTGCACTGTGAATGCTACTAGCATATATACATTATTTATTAATAATATATATATAAATGTTGAGAGATCCTTCTCGAGGTGTCTATTTTTTAAGAATTTCTCACATAAAAGTGCAATAGACGCCTCAAGAAGGATATCTCGGTGTTTTTATATATATTTGTTGTACCCAAAATAAATTTTTGGCATTCTGTATAAATTGAGCTAAATCATATTAAAATGTTGTCAGAAGTATGTTTTAGGTCAAACCAAACATAGGAGCTTTGTGGGTTTCTATCAAGGAACACGTGCAAAATTCTGAAAATTTAAAAATCAGGGTTTTACGCCCCTATTTTCAGGGAAACCCTCGAAAATAGGACCTTCCCAGAAATGATTGAAAATGATTTTGATAGGATTAAATGACTTCACGATCACATTGGTCAAGTCAGAATCATCAAAAGACACGTTTTACTCTATTGGGTCTATTTCTATTTTTCAGGAACAAAGTTAGGAGCTCCACAGCCATTAATGGCAGATTGGCCAGTACCAGGTGTTGAAAGCTAAGCTTCAAAAGCTTCAATGATGCAACCATGGCGAAAAAGGTCCAAAATGGTGATCTTCGATGGAGGAGATTTATGAAACTGAAAAAGGTCAAAATTTGACTAACTCTAGAAACGTTACGAAGGAGGAATCAATTCATTATGCAAAAAGAGCCTTTTTCAAAGAGGGGCGCCCTTGATTCTCAAGGATCAAATACACCCTGTTGAAAGGTGCTGAAAGCTAAGCTTCAAAAGCTTCAATGATGCAACCATGGCGAAAAAGGTTCAAAATGGTGATCTTGGATGGAGGATATTTATGAAACTAAAAAAGGTCAAAATTTGACTAACTCTAGAAACATTACTAAGGAGGAATCAATTCATGATGCAAAAAGAGCCTTTTTCAAAGAGGGGCGCCCTTGATTCTTAAGGGTCAAATACAACCTGTTGAATCATCCAAGGCAGTCATCCTCGGTGTTCTCCTGCTGGCTCAACAACGAAACAATCAGCAAGATCATCTGACAAAGTGATCACCAATGGTTGTCAGCAGAGTAAAAAGAGGCCGTTGGCGAAGACATCAGAAATGGTTGTCGAAATGATGATCAAGGAGGAAAAGGTGCCCTTTCCAAGGAAAGGTGCCCTCCTTTTTGAACCTCCAAATACTATCAAATGTCAGTATGCCTCCCAAGACAATTTTCTCAATTTGGGTTAATCTCAACAATGTAACTGCAAGCAAGAGCATTTGACAAGTTAATCACCAGATAATATGGATCAAACCGGAGCATCTTTCAGGATGAAAATCACTAAACAAGAAGGAAAAAGCGCCCTTTTCAATGAGGGGTTCCCTTGCATTAAATGACCCTTAACTAGATTTTGTAAACTTAAACTCCAATCATCCTCTGAGGAGCAGAGCCGGTTACCTGATGAGACATCAAACGAGAACATTTAATTCTTCAATCAACGGTGATTCTGAATCAAAGCACAGGAGGTCAGAATGAAGAGATTGAAAGAACAAACATCAAAAATGACTAAGGTAAGGAAGAAAGCACCCTTTCTTGAGAAAGGCGCCCTTTTTAGGGCCACAAACTCAGCTTTCTGACCTAATGCCTCCCAGGCACATCTCCTCAACTTGGATCCAGCTACTCAGTGAATCTGTCACCAACCTCCCAGCATCGTCTAGTCAATCTAGAGCAAAGATCAAACGGAGGTCAAAGGCAAGGTTTGTTGACTTCAATTGAGATATTTTGGAGGCAAACTTGGCCAACTCACCCACGATCAGTGGAAATCGACCTTTTTGAACTCCAGATCAAGCCAAATCAGCTTTAGATCATGAGTTAGGCTCCCAAACTTCATGGATTCAAGCACAAATCTCCATATGATCAAGCCTAGGCGTCCATTATGCTCATTCCTTTGCAGGTTGATGATCAAGAACAACAATAAGCTCTCAAGTATGCCATATTTAGATCTGGCCAAGGTTTTTGACCATTCTTCGATATTTCTTGAAGATCAGGAGAAGAAGATTTCTAATCAGAGGTTGGATCCAAAGACAGATTTTCTCAGGGAATCAAATTAAAAACTTCGAATCCATCTTTTGTCTACTTCTTTTCTTCTTGTCTTAGGTATTCTTGCATGTCACACAAATCAATAGGCTACCACAGATCTGATCAATTGGGTAGAGTTAGAATAATTTTCCAATAAAACCCATCTCGTCAGATTTTCAAAAATCAACCAACTTGCTGCCCCTATTTTTGGGGGTTTTTCTAAAAAAGTTTCAGAATCAAAATTCTGAGGAACTAGGTTTGTTCAGTATTGAAGCATAACCAAAACCCATATGCCAGATTTTTTCCGAAAAAATACTTCTCGGCAGGTGGCTATTTTTAGGGGTTTTTCAGAAGTTGTCTGAACATATTCGTGTTTATAGTCAACATGTGAGTTTTTCTTCACAGAATGACAATTTGGCGTCCTTGGGCTCCAATTGATCAACCAGACCTTGCACCAGCAACTCTCCAACTAGATCTCACACATTGTTGGAGAGCAAATGGACATCACCAGTCTGCAGATTTTTATCTTTGAAAAGAATACATCACCCGCTCAGTGGAGAGTCACAACAATTACTCTGGATGAAGAAGAAAGAAAGGTTGATCTTGTAGCCAAGAGGCCAGTCTTACCACCTCTTGTGTGGCAGTAAGCATCATGGCTTACCAGCTACAAAGAGGTCATTCTAAACACAGAGCCGCCAAAGTTACCAAGAGCAGCAACTTGCGAAAGGAGAGGAGATGCCACGTCATCAAAGCATTGACTATCCGGAAGCAGAAGAAGTCAACACATGGATCGAAGAGTTATTGACCGGAGGTGGTGAGGTGTGAAAGGACACCTAGGCTAGGACGTCCTAGTCTTTAGGAAGGCATTTATAAGTAACTATTAGTTAACTTGATGACTCATTCCAAGTTAACCAACTGTCCCTTAAATCATGCATGTCTATCTCTATTTATGGGGTGGTTTGTTTTGACTTCCATTGATTGTGGATGTTTGTTTTGACTCCACTAATCATGGATGACTTATCCCATAAATCATGGATGTCTATCTTAGAGACACCTAATGTATATTAAGGTTCACTTTTAGTCTTGTTTCAGTTAATTGAAGTAGATTTCCAATTAACTGTTTGTTTCCCCTTTTTAGGAATAAATCTTGCTAATTGATTGGCAAGAACTCATTGTTAACTCAAGGAGATTTTGGGGTAGCCCACTCCTTTGAGTTCTATAAATAAGAGTCTTGGGCTCATTGTTTGTTTACCCTTTACTTGCTATGCAAAATTGTTGCGCCATTGTCGCCAACAGCTTTGAAAGTTAATATTTGTTCACTCTTGGATGAGAGTTCATTGGTTGATCGTAATTGTGCATGATCTCATGCCTTTGTTGTCCCAATCTTTGTAATTCATTCAAAAAGCTTGAAGAAAAGAAATCAAAAGGCACATGCAATTTAATCTAAAGGATTTGAGTTCTTCCATAACGTCTTTGTGTTTAAATAGCTTCTTGTTTCATTTCCCTCCTCGGATAGGGGTTCCTCCTCCTTGGATATCTGTTATTAACGGTTGTTGTTTGTTGTTGTCTAATGGATTGTCCTTCAACCTATACTTCGGATAGGGGTTCCTCCTCAGCAAGTTTGTCGGCCAAGACATCGTAATTTGTTGTTTCTTGTAAGTTGTTTCCTAGCCCATACCTTGGATAGGGGTTCCTTGGCAGGTCTCAGATCCAACTTACTGTGAATAGCATTTGCTTGTATAAAACCTTATCCCTGCGTATATCCGAGAGTTCAGAGCCTTGGCCATATTCTAAGGAGATAGCGGATTCAAGTGATCCAACCAATCCATTCCCGCTCCTATGCCCTCATGCTCTGTTTACCTTGAGAATTTAAGATAGATTAAAAGCTAGAATAGTCGTAGTTAAGATCTACCAAAACCAGAGAAAAAGCTTAGCTATGGCGCATTGTGTTTGTGCACCCTTGTGTCCTACCGCTGAGTACAAAAAAATAGGAACCTTAGTATACTCTACCCTCTCTTACGTATTACATCAACATAGAGGGACTTCTCTTTAAATAAGTCCTCTTTAAATAACGAAGAAGTGTTGCAAAACATTTGTAATAGTTGAACGTTTACAATCAACACTCTAGAGGTGCTAATTTAAACGCCAACAATATTATTAATAAATAATATATATGCTAGTTTAAATTTATTTATTACTACTCCCTGTCAATATCATTATGGGCACACGATAACATGTGTCCTAAGGTTACAAGAAATACACAAATTTTATAATTTAAATGTAAAAGTATAAATATGACATTTAGTTTGACATTTAACATAAAAAAAAAAAAACAAAACATTTGGATCAAAGCATATATACTAATTTCATACCAAAATATAATACACATTCTTTTGCTATGTCTAGTTTGCCCATGTTCTAGTTTTAGTGAAAATGAATCCTTATGTTCTCTCATTGATGTATTATTCTTCTCAGTTATTATTACATCCTTAACATAAATACATTTGGAATAAATTTCTCTTCATAATTAAATAAGATAGGTTTAAAGCCAACATACCACATGAATAGGCATGTGAACTTTTAAATTAAAAATTTTAAAATAAGCTTGTTCTTGTCTTGTCTAACTAGTTGTTAGTAACTCATTGGAGAGCAAAATATTTTAAATTGCATGTTATTGTGTTGTATAAAATAACAAACCTAATTTATTATTATCATCTAGAATCTAGAACCAAGAAATCAATTAGTATATTTAGAAGGTAGCACTTACGGACATCAAAGAATCATCATTTGACATCAACATTACATCAACATTATAAGCATGCTACATAATTGTATGTTGTCTTCCATCATTGTCTCATACTATTGACTTGATAATAAGGGTTTGACCAAAGAAGAATAATCCTAACATAAAAAATTCCTAAACAATGTCTATAAATACATCTTTTAAACATGTAGGTTGAAAATACATATGTGAACAAATATCTAACACCCAAATGTATAAAATTCATTTCCATAATATTATAATACAGTAATTCTTTTTATCCACACAAAGATTACACATCATAATAAAAACATATGATATAACTAAATTAATTAGGTATATATATGTAACTCCAACCCACTTACATCTTTCTCAAATTACCTTTTTGGTCTCTAGTTCAAACTACGCACTAAAATAAATTTAAACAAATTATTCAACCACAATTCACAATTTTTAATTTATTTTTCTATCCATATTTCAAACTCCACGCGATTGAACTCACTGTTGGAGCAAATTTATCAATCTAGCCAATTCAAATTGTGTTCTAGTTCTACACTTGTTATTTGAAAATAAAAAATGGACTTTTGTGGGCTTGAACATTGATTTTTGAATTGTTTGTCACAAATCAAACGCTACAAAGATGTAAGCCCGTTAGTTGATTCAAAAAGTTTCTTGATTTCTTCGCACTCCTTGAGATGGAAGCATTTTCAAGCGTTGACACTTTGAAATATAAAAAAAAATTAACCTTTCAACCTCACAAATTGACTCTGGCAATACTTTGAGAGCGGGGCAAGCATATAAAGTCAAATTCTGCGGACATCCTGCAAGCCCTCCTTGTATCATTTGAAGCTCATGGAAGTTTGTGATGATTAGATTTTTCAGGGAAATTAAATTACAAATGCTAGCAAGCAATTCCTTTGATATGCACACAATGGTCGATATTGATCTCTTCAAGTCTACACAGCTCTCAACACACTTTTATGTCTAATTCTTCCTTATCACCTCTACATAGACACAATGATAGCTTCTTGAGACTTTCTTCAAGAGATTGGCAATGATCTTGAAGAGGGAGGACTTTCAATTTCTAAGCCTAAGGCTCTTCAACTTTTTCAAGGAACCAAAGGCTGACATGCCATCAAGTTCAATGCGAACAGAAGTCTGGTTGATTATGATGAGAACTTTCAATTCAAGCATTGTCTTAAAAAATGATGGAAGAAGACATTCATTTCTAGTATATATCAATATGAGAGCTTGGGCATTTGGAAACTCCAACTTAGGCCATCGATTCTCTTTCCTTAGGTCTACAAAAGTATACATAATTTTTTTTTTAAATGAAGTCATTAATATGGGCTACACTAATGTTGATGTTGGCATGATGTGATGGTTTAAAGGTGGAGTTGTTGTTCTTGTCACCAAGGTTCAAACTTCGTTGGGGTGACATTGTTGAGTGGTTATATTGAGGATGAGGTCCCCTATTTGTGACCTCACTAGTTCATAGCTCCAAGTCAAAGGCATTTACCCCTTAATTAAAAGAGAGTATCATCCTCTTTAAGCAAAGGATATTCATAAGTGTCGTCAAGACATTTAAAAGTGTATCTAGACATAAGAACAGTCTTGTATCCATTTGATTCAAACAATAAATTTTTAAGATCAAAATCATCAAGCCACATAACATCTAGCATGACTAGAATGTTTTGTGACTGCCTGCTGCTAAGCCATTTATGAAGCCGTTTACAAGCTTGAGGAATGGTCTATAGATTAGGTGTTGATCAAGGTCTGATAATCTCCACCCATATGCTCTCAAGAATATCTTTGATTTTTGAGGCCTCTCAAACTTGTCTGTAAATGATCTTGTCCTCAAATCATTCTAAGAACCAATAGAATTCAAACTTTTCTATAAATGATCTTGTCCCCAAATCATTCTAAGAACCAATAGAATTCAAACTTTTCTATAAATGATCTTGTCCCCAAATCATTTTAAAAACCAATAGAAGAATGCATAACGAGAAAACAACGTAAAGCCCACTTTCAAGATATAAACAAATTCTAGTAAGAATTATTTATTAATTTGTTTAACAAACATAAATAGATTTATTTACTGATTAATTGAATCCGTACAGCATTTAGGTATTTTTCTTTTCTTTTATTAGAGAATTGTTTATTTCATTGGATGCGGTGTTCAACAAAGTCAGCTTAGAAAACATCGCAGCAGTGTTGGTAGAGACAAACAAAACTGAGTAAAAACATACGCACAGAATTGCTACAGCAATGCTTTTATTTCTCGATAGTTAAAACAGGTTACACAAGCCTCTTTTTATAGAGCTCTTAAACAGATCGAAAGGCTGCTAAAAATAGAAATCATGCGGAAATATCCTAACTGGAAGAAACTGTTGGATCGTTATTCTTAACTCCATGCAAAACTATAACTATTTTCTACTTTTCTCCTTATGCGAACAATGGGAGAAATTACTTGTTAGGCAGAATTGTCTGCCAAATTCTCCCGCCATTGTCTCTACAATGCATTTGGTGCATAAAGACCAAGGCTCGCTTTTGGATTCTTTATTGAGAGTTTAATATGTAAATCCGATCCCAATTTGGTGTTTGTTAACAATCCTCACTTGTTAATAGAAAGCGCACCGTGCAGTAAACAAGAGGTCATATATTCCAGTCTCTCTAGAAATTTGACTAGCCACATTAGAAGCTTCAAACACATCACTCTTTCAGCTGAATCATTTTCTAGCATAAGCATTAGGATTACAGGCCCACACCACTTCCCAGCGAAAATAAAAGCTAAACTAAGCATGGGGACGCAGCCCATTGGCCAAGGAATTTGACGTTGAGGTTTTCATAGATTGAGGATCTCAATTGATAGATCGAACATGGAAAGGAAAGAAGACTCTAGCAAAAGAAGCTTGAGACACCAAGGGCCTTTAAGATCATATTCCATCGTGGATCAAGGAGGTAAAGGGGATATGAATGCACTGACGAGAGCAGGTTGAAGAATGAACAGCCTAAAGTTCTTAGAGGAAGGGGAGGGGACTATCCAGCTTGACTAATGAAAAGCATTCCCACGAAAAAGAACTCAATGGAAAAATGATCCATAATTAACCAATACCAATGAAAAGGACTGCCCTGTTTGAAGACTTCTCAGCTTTGCCAGTCCAAAAGCCTACACCAGGTATTAAATTTGATGGTGTATGGCCGTATTGTGCATTTTTAATGAAAAAAAGATAAATATATATTTTTCTTTAAAACAGACCTTAAATTTTAGAAAACGAGGGTGAAGATTCAATACAGGCCCAACCAACACATAAAAAACAATTAGAACAATAAAAGGGATTACCAAAATATCAGACCAGCTGGGTTGATGCAAGAGCCGTCTTACCTGGTGTTCCTTTCTAGAGTGGGCTGCTAGTGGAAAATTAAAAACTCTGGCTTGTTTTATGGGCAATGGTGGCTGGTATCAACAATTGCAACAACGGTTCAAGATGAAATTCATAAATAATGGTATAGTGGCAGCTAATAATAGTGGTGGCTTTTAGTCAGACAATTTGATGATGTGCGCAAATGGAGGCGGCCAAAGATTAGCGTTTCTTTTCATTTTTAGTTAATGAAATGCCTGAAGTTGTTGCTGACAGCTTGGGTAGACATTTTGGCGTATTTCATTCAAAATAGAATCGAGCTTGAATACTCCTATCCATTCCGGTTTCATTTATTAATGCCTGGAATTAACTTCTTATATATTTTTGTGGCGAGGCAGAGAGAAGAGAAAGTTTCGGGACTTTTGAAAGAAAGGTCCTTTTGGTAGAGAGGTCTGTTTTGATTATAGGAAAATACAAAGTGATTTTTGTAGGAATCGTGTTAAGATAGTTTCTGTAGAATGCTGAATGTGATACTTGTAGATGAATCCTGAGAGTCAGTCATTGGTTGTATTTTTGAAATCAAAGCATATTAGCAGTATTTGTTTGTAAGGAGCTTGAAATTAGTAGAGCAATCTGTATGTGTGTGGGTTTGATTTACACTTCTATGTTCTGTTAGATTCTGTCCATCGAGGGAGTCATGTTATAGGAGAGCATGAGCAATTAGTATACATATGTTGGAAGTCAAAACTTGATCAGCTAGCTATATGCATCAGTACTGTAATAGATAACTGGTAATTTTTTATAATCCGAATATTGTATTTGAATAGTTCTGTTATTTTATTCTTGAAATCTCCCTTTATCGGAATCTTGGTTTTGGTCTGCATCAATTGGTATCAGAAAAAGGTATATCCTTGGGTTGAGTGTGTGGGAAGAGCTCTGCTAATGTTGAGGACACTGGATACAAATGAACTTTAGGTGGAGCGCTGGTAGATGACGTGGGAGAGCTGAAGCACCCAGAACTGCAGATTTGGCTCAAAGAATGAGGGAAATTTTAGCAAGATTGGCTGCAACAGAAACAGCCTAAAGAAGAGCAGTTCATCTTGAAGATGTGAGTGATGAAGAGGGAGAGATGACTCAAGAAGCTCAAGGACATGAAGAAAAAGTAGTGATACTACCAAAAACAGATTTCTTAAAGCCATGGCAAAGATTGGAAGTACATCCTGATTAGATACAGCTTATTATAATGGGAGCCTGAATGGTGAAGAACTCATAAAATGGATTGTAGAGATGGAAAGATACTTTGACTATGAATCTACATAAGAGTCCAAGAAGGCAAAATTTTCCTACACAAGGTTAAAAGGCCATGCACCTTTATGTTGGGACTATGTACAAACCGAAAGACAAAGAAAAGGGAAAAAGAAAATTAAAAATTGGCATAAAATGGTGAGAAAAATGAAGGCCAAATTCTTTCTTTCAGATTGTCAATTGAGTTTATTCAAAAGGTTACAAACCTTGAGACAAAGAGAAGCAGATGTAAAGGTATATACTGAGGAGTTGTACAAACTCACTATAAGGGTTGGACACATAGAAGGTGGACCCTAAAAAGATAGCAAGGTACATGAATATTGTGTTTAAATATCCAAAATGAAATTAGTTTGTTGAGCTTTAGAAGCATAGAGGACGCCTATCAAAGTGCTTTAAAGACAGAAAAAAAGTTATCTAGAAGGCAAAATAATTCAAGAGGAAGAGAAAGGTCGATTGTTGAAAAAGAACAAGCAAATAGTAGCAGGGAGCAACAAGCATATGAAGAAGAAATAGGTACTTAACAAAATAATGAGCTCAATCAAGATACACGAGTAAGAGGAGATTTCTCAAGAGGTAGAGGAATGCTACCAATGTGGAGAAGTTGGGCACAGGGCATTTGAATATCCTCAAATTCAATGAAATAATAGTAAAAAGAGTGGCTAGAAATCATGTTGCACAAGCAGATGCAAAAAAGTGTTGTATCACCTCAACATACAAAAGAACCAAAACAAGGTGAGTCATTAATGTTCAAGAGAGTGTTGCTAAAACCCGAGGAGAAACAAGAACCTGAACATAGAAGTAAGTTACTTATGATTCTGTGCAAATCAGATGGAAAGTGTTGCAAGGTTATTGTGGACAGTGAAAGTACATATAGTTTAGTCTCTCAAAAAATGGTGGAGAAACTTAATTTGAAGAAGCTTAAGCACCCCAACCTATGCAAGTTCTCATGGCTGTAAAAATGACATCAATTAGTGGTGAGTGAATAATGCTTGGTTAGTTTTCAGATTGGTAACTATAAATCTGAAATTATGTGTGATGTAATGCCCATGGATGCTTGCCACGTTCTATTGGGTAGACCTTGGCAGTTTGATAGAGAGTATATGTATGATCGAAGAAGAAATATGTATGCTATTGTGAAGGATGGAAATAAATTTAATTTAAGCCCATTAAAGGAGAAAGTTGAAATAGATAGCAGCCCTATAGTTTGTTTGAGTACAGAGAAAAAGTTGTTAAAGACAACAAGAGAAGATGGGAGTGATCCACATGAAGCAGGTAAATTGAAGGTTTCAAATGGTAAGGGAAGAATTAGTACTAGAGGTAAACAAAAAATTTCCAAAGAGATGAAAGAATGTTCAAGAGAGGAGCATAAATCTATGTAATGTCTCGTTTTATTCCTAAATGTCTGCAGCCTGTGTTTCAAGACAGTATTGTGGAGGGCTTTAGCTGTTAAGAGAGAATCGAGTCATTCTTTGAAGACTCTTCAAATCCTCTGCCTCAATTGCCACCTTTGGAGAGGTTTAGAATAAGTTTAATGAAGCACCCAAAAGAAGATAATTAATATTACACCAAACCGGAAATAAATAAGATTAAGTTGTTAAGAATGGTCAACCAACATATTGTCATGTCCCCAATTTCATCCAAAGAAATAAGTGAAGGCCAAAATGAATTTTCTAGGGCCATTGGACAACATCATCAAATTCCTTGTATTTTTGCGATCAAGAGGAAATTAACACATAATTTAATTGAGGCCTTATTTACCCTAGTCGAATTTCCAAAGGATAAATTAATTGGTCTCAAGGCATTAATTATCATTTGGGCACCCTTGGAGAAGTTTGCAAAAAAGAATAAAAAGACATCCTCAACCCATAAGGTCGTCCTCCTTTGCAAAGGAGAGTTAGCTTTCACCTTGAGCGCCCATCTTGGAATAATAACACTCGTCGGCCAGCCCAAGACTATTTACACAAGCATCAAGGGATTTTTAAATAATAAATATTATTATTTATCTCCTATTTTGGGCGCCATAATGAGGAGCATGGAGCAGGTCGGCCTAGGAAGGTTTAGCATTGGAAGTGGCTATACAAACAAGATAAATGAAGAGCATTGGGGATCATTCAACATTCGGTTTTTATTCCATTATGGAGCAGACCAGCAGAAGGACGAAACCCTTATGCTAGGAAGGTGAATTGGACGGAAACCCAATTCATTGATGGGAAGGCTTCATCACGGAGGCCTAATTGGACTTCAACGGCGATTTAGGAGAAAATTGTATATGTAGATCTGAGATAAGTTTAGATCTAGGGCAGAGTTGTTACAGTTTATTACCCTCAGATTTAGGGCAGAATCATATTCAATTCTATTGGTCGAATTCATTGCTGAATCTCCTAGGCAAATTAAGGTCTTGCTGGTACATTTTCTTTGGCAAAAGTATACCTATCTTCCGCTTTACATCAGTCCCCAGAAGTGCAGAAACTAGGGCTTATTGTAACTTAACAGCAATCAGAGTGAGACAGCAACTCATGTTGTGAATGCATATTTGGCATAGGAGGCTTGGCATTATTAATATTGTTATTGTTTCCATTTTGATCAATGAATGAAGATGTTATTGTGAAAGGTGAATGTGTATATATCTGCTGTTTGTACTCGCCTACATATTCAGATTTTGCATTGGAATACCAGAATGGGTTCAAAGCTAACATTGTGGTCAGATTTGAAGATATCCCGATTCAAGGTTTACACATATGAAGAGTTGCATCCCTTAGCAAGATAAGGTATATAGGGAATGTAGATCTAAAAGGAAAGGAGGAATTGTGAAGAATTATTATGACTGATTACAAGTAAATATTACAGCCCACATCATATGCAATTAATCTAATAATAAAGTGGCAGTAGTAATAGAAAGCAGCACTAGCAAATTAACTTATTTGAAATTAAATTATTATTCTCCAAATGCAGCAATGAAGAGTTGTAACTATTGAAAAGGCAACAGAGGTGAAGAGGTGTGACTCCCTCAAACTTGAGATATAAAAGAGAGAGCATTTCATTTGAGAAGGGCGTCCATAACATCATTCAATCAATCAATTAAGAATGAATATTATGCGACTTCTAATATGAAAGGTTGTGACTCCTTCAAATATGAAAGGTTGCGACTCTTTCAATAATAAGATATAAAAGGGAGATCATTTCCTTTGGGAGAGATCATCAATGAGGAATATATATATATCAATCAATTTGGAAATAAAGTATTATCTCAAAAGGCAGCAATGAAGGGTGGTGACTCCTTCAAGAAATGGATATAAAGGGCAAATCAATTCATTGGCATTCAATCAGCAATCATCACTCATCTATCCATCAAGAAATCAAACAATCAAAATATCAAAAAGATCAATCAAGCAAACAACAATAGGTCTATCAATACATCAATCATCAAATCATTCAACCACCAAATCATTCAACTATCAATCATTCATCCAGCAAACAACAATCATTGATTAAAGCATACAATTATTATTCAAGGATTGAAGTGTCAATCCATCAAGAAATATTAATCAGCAATAGTCTAGCAAATACATCTAGTGGGTTAGGATGTTCGATTATAGGAGTTGAAGACACGATTATTTAGAGAGAATGTTAAGAAGATGGAAGTGAGAGCAATGGGTGGCAGTGGCAAAACAACCTTGGCAGCTCCTCTCTGCAGAGATTCAGAAGTGAAAGGTGCGCTAACTACCTTTATTGCATTTTGCTTCTCAATTCCCAAATTTTGTTCAGTCTATTTCGATATCGGTTTTTAGCTTTAACAAGAATTTGATTGGAGAATGAGAGATATTTTAGGTCTGGCCTTTCTTAGGCCAAGTGCTGGGTTGGGCAAACTCTATTAGCAATTAACCGAACCTTGAGCAAAGTAGAAATTTGTAAGGATCGTGACCCAAAACAATCTCACAGAAATAAATATAAATTAATATCCCATAACATGGACATAAAAATAAAACAGCTTCATTAAGTACATGAATTTCATAACATATCCTTATAAGTGTAGTGCCTTTTCCAGGTAAAAGCTAGAATAATGTGAGGAATATACATTATACAAGAATACAATTCAGGCTCTCATGCTACAGAGTCATATAAATATAAATTTGAAAGTACAACAAATAACGATGCCAGAATAATGTGAGGAACATACAATACAATCTTTGACCGCCACCAACCCTCACAGTCATTCACAAGTCAAGAGAAGAGAACATGGTTTAGGCACTTTTCCGCCCAACCACAAAGCTTATACTTCTCTGGAATTCTTCCTAACATGAAGAATACTTGACCTTGCACAAAGTACCTAGCAACCTGGAAACAAATAGTAGGAAGGAATCCCGGTACAAGCCTGATATATCTACATGCATTTCTATCATGAATATGCAATGCCCTACTATCAAGATATGGCAGAGAAACATATAAATAATTTTGCTAGGTAAAACTCATCTATTTCAATGAATACATGGATTTGGCCAAAGCACTCGGAAGTAAACGGAAAATCCCAAAAAGAGGATTGTCCTTCTTTGTTAGCCCGTATTCAACACCCTATCCCGGAAGGTAAACCCAATACACAATAGCAAACAATAATCATGCATAACATTTGTAAAAATAAATATTTACTCTTTTCTTTCATGCAATTCTTCAATTGTACATCTTTCATTGTTTCAATTTTCATGCCTAATAACAGCAACTAGAATTTTTCATGTTCCCTTTCACACAATATACTTATAATTTCTGTTTTAGAAAACCAATGAGCTATATATATATTTATGCATAAATACACATATATCTGCTAAATGGTTATGTATACCTATATATGTATGTATATATATACAATTAGACATATTTTCATTGCTGCTCAGGTCTGTCATATAATTTAAGGCACAGTTTATACTAATGACAGCCTACCATTATTTTTAGTGAAGTTCAGATTTCATTTTGTATAAATGATTATAATAAAATTTCAGACCAAAGTAGAAAAAAACTACTGACCTGAATAAATGAGATTGCTGCCTACAGGTTATTCTTTGACCAGTTGCTGCCCCTAATTCCTGAGATGTGCTTCTTATTTTCTTCTCCTTATGTTCTTGCTATGCTCAAAATATTAATTTCATTCAAATCCTGCTGTGGAGAAATGGTCCGCTCCCTTCCTTATATTCTTTTTCCCTTATTTTTGCATGTCCTGCAATGACTATAGTTCCAGTTTTTTCCTATATTTTTAGAGCTGCGTTTGCTTTTCTCTGTCGCCAATTGCATGGTTTCAAATACTTTTCATTTAGAAGACCTTGTTTTAACTTTATTGTATTTTTTTTATGCGATTCTTTTTATAGAATGAATTACTAACTTTCTTGTTATTTATGTTTTTCTTTATTTTATTTTTTATATTAAATCATGCAATTTTATTTATAGAGTATATTACCCACTCTCTCTCTCTCTCTCTCTCTCTATATATATATATATATATTACCAAACTCGCCCAGACTCGCAAGTACTCAGCGAGTGGCAGTGCAGTTGGCAGCTAGCGAGTCATGCAGACTCGAGAACCGGGTACTTGCCTAACTCGCCGAGTCAAGGTGAGTCCCAACCCCTTCACTTGGCTGTGGCTAGGTGATTAAAAACTCAGCAAAAAAACATTTTTTAAAGCTTCTGTTTTTTTTTGCTTTTTGCTTTTATAATTGCCTCTATTCCTCCAAAAGGCATTTCATATCATATTTCAAGCCAAGGAAGAGAGAAAAAAGAGAGAAGGGAGCCAAAACATATTTGCATTGAAGGAAAACCAGCAAAGAGATTGAGCACAAAACGGTTGTTGAATTGCATTTGAGCAGATTCGTAGGTGATTTTGCTGCATCTAGAGGAGTCTACAAGGGATTGGAAAGAGACTTTGATTGATTTCAAAAAAGATTTAAAAGGTATGTTTGAAGTTTGAAGTTAAGTTGCCGGTTCTAGTATTGGTTGGAGTTTGGGGGTTCAGTTCACGGGTTCGGCTAAACTTTTTTGGGGGATTGGGTTTGTTAGTACAAAAACATGTAAAAATAAAAAATATATACGTATATACATATATGCAGCCTAGAAGCATGAATTAGGATTAGAATATCACATAACATCATATAAACAACAAAACTACCATAAACTTGAATGTCATTTAAAACATACTTGATAAATATTCATCGATCAAACTTCAAGTTCAATATTACAACACTTTTAATCATCAAATCAATTATCTAAATCATCAATATCTAATTCACATTTGTCTTAAATTCTCTTAGAATAGATAAACATCTTCAGCTGTAATAAAATTTTGAAAGTTGTTGTAACCATAATATCTAAGCAGCTAACATTGAAAACCTCCAAGTTGTTGTGACAATGCGAAAGGATTTATACCAACTTATGAATGACATGAAGAGCACACAGGAAATACTGAAGGGGGTGGGAAGTGGGAGAGGGGGGAGCGAGGGGTGTATCAGTATTTTAGAATTTTTAAAACTTCAAATCAGATAACCATCATATCAATAAGAAATCAGATCATAAAGAACATCAAAAACACCCTAAATAAGACAAACACCAGGATTACATGGAAAACCCTTTCGGATAAAAACCAAAAACCGCAGCAAAATATTGTTTTCATTTATCTCCAAAGGGCACCAACCCTGATTACATTTAGTGAGCACCAACCCACCAAGAGCACCAACTATCCTTCGAAGCACCAACTCCGCATACACCTAAGCACCAACTTCAATGGCTGAAGCACCAACTCCAAACTTCTTAAAACTGATCACACTGCAACACAGATTTCAAACAATGCCTCCACTTGAAAAGTGAGGCTCAAACTTACATATACGCGGTCCAAAATCAGGGATTTCAAAAATTGACTTAACTGAACAACAAACTCTGCACAATACCTAGAAATCTTAACATGTAAACTACAACATATATTCTATAGCTCGTGCAAGTCACAACACTCTACATCAGCCCGATATATTCTCACATCCAAATCACAACATAAACAACTATCCTCAACTCCGTCATATACAGGAATGCTTAGCAATACTTCTGCTCAACAAAACTTACGAAGAAACAATGGCCAAGATCAAAAGCCATATTGCACGACCCAACATAATGTCTTTTATCAATGCTACTCACACATCAATCAGCTCAGAAACTCATCTAACCAAATGCAACACAAGCCATATTCAAAGCAGCAAGAAGGAATGAACCATCATTTCTGTTTTACACACTTTTTACCTGTAGCAAAAACACCGCCCACACACCATACTTAGCTTATCTCTATTTCAACACATCTGAAAAACTTCCATTATTCCGTCTTCTTACAAAACCATACTCTATTCTTCACACAAGGTTCGTGTACAATACTCACTCAGACACACACTGAGAATACACAACTCGTGCCATAAAGAGAACGAAACAACTCCCGATCTAAACATTAATACGAATATCTCTTACATCATAGCTCGAATAAACTCATGCACTCGCACTCTGAAAACCACGATTCCTTTTAAGAAAATAAAAATCAATCGATGCTAACTTCTCTTCTCTCACCAAAATGCACAGCTTTTCAGATTCAGTATATATCGTGCCAGAGCTCCTCGTAACACTTGACCAGCACACTTGTATCAATCCATTTTAGAAGAAAAACATCTTTTTCAAACTCCAAACAGCTCAATGAAGTAACAACAACTCAGGCAAAGACTTGCGGTTCCCTTAAAGCTTTCACATCATTTTTCATCAAAAACATTAAGCTGCATTAAAAACCACATCACTCCAAAAAAAAGGTCGATACAATTAATTCCTTCGAATCATATCCAAAAGGCGCTTCATATACTATCTCCAGAAAGATTTAATACCACCACTCCATACTCTGACAAATCTGACGTAGCCCTTCAATAATAGACTCCTATTATCAAAGACGTCTCTTTTTCAAAAGAATCATTAGGCACTCCACATAATGAAGAAAATAGCTCACATAACATCTCCACTCTTTATCTGTCGCTGTAATCAATATCTATCACACAGTTTTTCTATATCTGGGTTTTAAATTTAGACTCCAACAAAGTATATGCAGGTCAACGCTGAAGGAGAATAATAAAAACGTCAGAAGAATATCTTAAAAGGTAATCTGCAAGTGACTTCCAAGAAACCAACCCACTAAACTCATACAGCCACGACTTATGATATTCACCGGAAATTTAAAGCATTCTCTTTTGTCATAAATAAATTCACCACTGTATCAATTTGCTGACCAAACTCTTTCCTCAGTCATCTTGTTTTATGAGCATAAAATAATAGTCTTCAAAAAGGAGGTTAAGCACAACACCACTATTTATAATGAAGAAGTCGTCCCACTAAATAAGCAAGTCCAATATGAAGCCGTCGCATTAATTTTTGAAACCATAAATATCTGCCAGAAGGATTTATTTTCTAAGAATAACCACCATAAGCCGCCCACCATGCCATACACCATTTTTATCAAATGCACAGATGGATTTACAAAAACGTCTTACTTCATGCCATCGAATATCAATCACTAAAGATAGTCAACATCCTGCACCAAGAATAATGAAGGCACCAAACACACCAATAAATGAACACGACCTCAGAAATTTAAAAACTCAAGCCACGAAGGCCTGCAGCAAAATAAGGAAGTCGATATTAATAGAGTCGTCATAATGGATAAGCCGCCTTAACCGGTCCTACATGATAATGCAACTTTCATGCAATTCACCAGATGTATAAGAATGCTACACCTAATAATAGAGGAAGCCATGAAAACATTTAAAACCATTGTTGAATTCAAAACATGGGGCTCATTACAACAACCGATGCTAATAAAAGGCACTTAAAAAAAAGGTCTCTGAGCAAGCCATGGCAAATAAAAGAGAGACGCCTCAAATGAAAACGTTATCAAAATCGACTGAAGTTTATCGTAACAAGAAACACTCAACCTCATAACCTATTTTTTCACAGCATACGTATTCCCTTTTTTAATATATTCTATGCCACAAACTATAATGAAGACAATAGCCCTTTTTAGTAACTGCAACAAAATACATAGGGTGTCACACGAAGCATAGGTAGTCGATATCATTCTTTTCAAGAGAACGCTGAAGATTCTTTTGACCACGATAAGTATTAAGTCACTTCATAAAAAATACGAACTCCAAATTTAACACGTCTTCAGCAGGAATAAAATACAACTTCATACACAAAGTGTTGTCCCACATAAAAGGTTGACACCACTAACATTAGCTCAAGCTGTACACTTTCTAAGCTGTCAGGAGTAATCACAACCTTTGAAACATGTTGATTTGAAATCTGACTCATCATGCAAACATGGCAAGAGACTTTTCAAACTGACACACTTGCTGATATGGCATAGCTGATTAGGCACAAATGTTGAAAAGAAGACTAGCAAGCAGCTGAAGCACAGAACTAAGCAACACAAACAGGCACCTAGGGAGCTCAAGTAGGCAACCAAGCAGCTCAAACAGCTCAAGCTGGTGGGCAAGCAGCTCAAGCACTTAAGCACACGGCTCAACCTTGACATCAATGACAAAATATTCCAACATGACACTAATCAAAAGCCTACTTGCAGGATGTCTCAAATAAATGTATCAACTTGTGATGTCAGAAAATATAAGCTGCTTGTATTGCATTGCTTTGTCCCTTTAAGCCATACACTACATCCTGGTAAGCATTAGCCAAAGATCTTCATTCAAACCTTGTTTCCTAGATCTTTGTTTTTTGGGTGTTGTAGTCAATCAGTCTAACACTATTATTGATTTATGTTTGTTTATTTTAGATCAATAGAATAGCCATGAATTGCAAGTTGTAACTCATATCAGTATACAATGGTACTTCTTTTAGGGTTCCATTGGATGGTGGTCAAAATCAAAAGGACAAAACAATTTAAAAAATGCAAGAAGTAGTTTTAACTCCACCTGGGTTGTGGGTTCTGCTTAGGTTCGACTTGGGTTCGAACAGGGTTCGCCCATGTTCAACCCAAACGAACCGGGCATCATTTTGAAGCACCCTAAGAGAACCCACAGGCGGACTGACCCATAACCCGAATCAAGTTCAAACCAGACCCGAACCTTCCCCTTAGACCAACGAACCCGGTAACAGAGTTTTGAAGGTATTTTTTGTTTTTTCTTAAACCAAAACTTCATTTCTCTTCATTTGCAAGAGATATATGCAAGGCTACTCGATCAACATTACAACTAGAAAAAAAATTATTAAGGGCATAATAGTAGTTAAAGACTAACACTTTTCCTTTTTTTATAGTACTATTAAATATTCAAACTTAAAGTTGGACAATGAAATTGATATTTTTCTTTTTTTCATCTCAGAGAGGATTGTGGTTCAAGTGTTGAGCCAACCATGCAATGCCTCAGGTTGTGAGCGCAATTGGAGTATGTTTGAGCACATACACTCCAAGAAGCGTAACAGATTATCAGTGCAAAGGTTGAATAATCTTGTTTATGTTCATTACAACTTGCACCTTCGCCATAGACAAATATTGGGAAATGAATTGTCAACCATCATGTTAGAAGAGGTCGATCCACAATCAGATTGGATCATTGAGGCTGCGGATCTCATTTTTAGCGATGAGGACCTTGATTGGGTCGACCAGACGGATCGAGAGGCAAAAGCAAGATAGAGCACAAGGAGACACCTTGGATGCTAGTTTGGGTGCCACTGAGTCTGAGACACAAGCAGAGATGATGGCTGCAACATCATCCAAGACCTGTCTTAGACGACTCCATAGGAGGACTGACGCTAAGTGACGCAGGCTCCTCTGAGCCAAACTTATAGCTTTTGTTTTGATATATGTTTGGAACTTTTGATGCCATGGATTTCATATTCCATGAGTATTGTATACATTTGACAACATTTATATTTCTGATTGTCTTATTACTGTTGTTTCCTTCAGCTAAAATTTGTAATGCCCCCTCTTTATGTCCTGGCTTTTTAATGAGCTTGGCCGATATGTAAACAATGTTTATGAACACTATTTATAATTAAATAATAAAATTTTATTTTGTTTGGCCGACCTGCCTTTGGGTTGGCGCCCTTTTTGGGTTTGCATTTAATTTTCTTTTGTGGCCGACTTCAATTGAAGTGGCTCGAGTAGATAGTATTTATAGGAAGTTATTGTGTGAAGACAATCATCACAGATTTGGGAGTTTGTCTCTGCTTAGTGTGAGAGCGTAGCTGCTCAGCCAAACACTCAGGGTGCGTAGCTTGCCTGAGTCATCTCCGTGTTTAGTTCTTTCCTAGCTTCATCCCAAATGCTCATTGTGCTCCATTCGATTTGCAAGTCAAAGCGGATCCTCTATTAGTGGCAATTCCTCTGGAGGTCTCTACGGGATTCAACAGTGAATGATTATCCCTCTAGCCGAGCCTATCGGCTCTAGCCGGGGCCATCTCTGCCACCGTCGGACATTCCAAGGTCAGCGACATCGAACTGTGAGTCAAGGCACCACCCAGTATCAATCTTGTGACGCTACCTTGGCGGAGCACATTCGCTATCCGATTTGTCGAGTACATCCTTCTAGCAAACGCATTCTAGCTGAGCACCTCCGTCAAGTCTATTTTGTGGGTCTGAACCAATACGGATATAAACTGGAGGCCGCAGATGTAACAAATGCGAATATAGCCAGGAGATCTTGGATCGTTGTCGATCTATATTTATTTTGATTTTGATATAAATCTGGAATGCTGGAAACAGCTGTTTATTATTGATAGATGTGTTTCCCTAAACAGACATATTTGGAAATGAATTATATTTTGGCTATGATTAGTTTGGAATTGTGCAACAGGCTATTCATACAGATCTAAGTGGGAGCCTCTACATATTTCTAAGCGCTTCTGGTTGAGAATCATTTATACTTAGTTAATTACTAGTCTTAGATCTGTGTGCCGTCAAATTTAATTTTGCAGCGGTTGTTAATTCAAATTTGGGTTGGATTTTTTACAGTGGTATCAGAGCCACAATCCTGCCAACCTGTGGACCTAATTGTGTGAATGCAAATATACAACAAACACACGAGTGAAAGGGAAAAAATTGATTGGCGACCTAATTTTTTACCTAAGAAAGAAAACACGGATCTTAAACAACAACTGCTGGAGCAATATTGTAGCAGCCTTAGAACTCAAGATATATTCAGCAAAACACCACAAGATGATCCCATTCGAAGGGCAGTAGAGGAGCAGCTGGAAAGAGATAAGTGCAAGCTTATAGCCTATTGTAAATATGTGCAAGAATCTTTTGTTTATAAGTCCATTATCACCTATGAAGAGTACTTGGAGTCAAAGAAAATAGAAGAAAAGAAAAGAAAGAATTGAGGAAGGAAGAATCGAAATCACAAGGAAATGTTGGGGAAGAAATCAAGAAGGATGACAAACCAATCATCGAGCAAGAGCAAGAAAAAGGTGTCCAACGAAGAGATGAGGTTTGGACAGATCTCCATGTTGAAGCACAAGAGGGAGAGTTCCATTCAGCTACAGAAGAATACACTCCAGAAGAAGAGTCAACATCGTGTGTTGAAGTTGCAAATGATGGCCAAGAGACAACCACTCCCTTCTCAGGTATGGAAGTAATCAAGCCTTATAATGATGACCAGCAATATTTGGAAAGGTTTGATGAAGTACAAGATAAGGGTTATGCTATTGTGAAGAGGGGTAAATCAGCAGTCATTGATCAGCCTATAGGTGAACATAAAGATATGGGCATTACCAATGGTCCTTCTCGTGAGCATAGCACTACTACTTTATCTCTACACCTTTGTAGCAAGGAATGTAATGAACAAAATGACTTGGGTATATGGGATCATAGCCCTTTTGCACGGCTTGATAGAAAAATTCAATTTAGGGTTGAAGTAGATGAGGTGAATGGTTGTGCGGAAGAGAATAGTATTTTCAAGGAGCTGGCTTGCTATGATGCAGCTCTAGCTTCAAATACAAAATTAGATGCAGCAAAACAGTCATCCTTGACCATCACACCTATGAGGTGGGTTTCATATGCAAACGCATATTTCAGTTATGAGATGGATGATACAGCCAATGAGGGTATGCACAAGAGATTGTTCTTGGGACAAAGCTACATACAAGGCATGTCATTCCCTAGCGAGTTCAATGGTCCTTGTTTCATGCACAAGATCACATTTGATGACTATCTATTGGATTGGTATGAGAGACATTTTATGGAAGAGCAGATCATAAAGATTAAGGGATGGCCCAGTAAGAAGATCCTACAGTGTAACATTGTATGGTTTTTCAGGAATAGTACACCTTGTAGTTGGTATGGAATCGTAGGACTCACATGCGAGGATGAACCTATGATGCTGGAAGCCAATGATATGAAGGTCACACCCAAAGAAGATGAAGTTGTTCTCACCTGCCCTCAGCTGGATGTGGATTCACTTCTTACATCAACCAGCAGGGAGTACATGTGTCCTCATAATAACCACAAGGAAGAAGGGTATGTTGTCACAAGATGTGCCAAATCAGCGATGATTGATCAGAGAAATGAAGGTAATGTTGCAGACAAATCAGAAATGTTGCATGGAGATTTTGTGTCTCATAAGTCACACCACCAGGAGGGGCAGATGAGGGTGAATGATAGTCGGGTTATGGTAGCCCTAACTCACTTTGATCATATTCAGAAGATAATGGCAGATTTGTGTTGGAAGACACTAAGTGAACAGGAAGGACTAGGAGGAGGTATATCTCTCGACTCGCGCAAACTCTAGGAGGCTTGGGTGATAGTGAAGTCAAACTACCAAAACTTACTTGAGGATAGAGATCATCCCCTCACACTTGATGAGATTTATGTCAATGCTTTGAGAAGGAAGGAAAATGAAGTGGATAAGCTCACCCTTGAGCTTAAGGACACCAAGGATTCCTTGAAGAGCAAACCAAAAGGCTCTTCGAGAATCGGAAGAGCATGTGGATGAGCTTTATTGGAAGTTGAGCATGGTACACTTTTCACACCCAGCAGAATTTCAAACCTCTAAGGTAACCACATCCAACGAAAAACATGGCAACATGCAGATGGTAAAAGATCTTAAAGGACTCTTTGGTGCAGACATTGTTAGAAGCCATGGGACAGAGTTTGTGACACATGGTTTGCACTCAAAGACCCCTCATGGACCAGCACTAGTTGTTAGCCAACCACTCATGGAAGGAGAAATGATCAAGATTGAGGAAGACCTCACACTAGTGCACAAGGTGAGGGCTGATATTCTGATGTATGACAGCAGATCCTTATCTTCACGCTGTCATGTTATGACAGCCAAGAGGATCGGCCTGGAGGCTTATAATTTTCACAAAGAAACTCAGGTTGGACTGGCACTTGTTAGAGAGCATAAAGCAATGTGGGTAGAGAAGTTTGAGATGATTGAGGGCATGATGAAAAGGTATGTCAGCAATTCTGATTTCCTGGTCTGGAACAGCAGTCCCTCACTTTTACATAATCAGATGAGTGTAGTCCTTACGCATGAGAATGAGAGCAGGAAGACTTCTACTATTGGCACTCCCTTGGGAGTCAAACATGAAGATTGTATGGGTTGTCCAAGGCACAAGATGCCCGAATTGATATGCCATAACATAAAAGAGGCAAAGAAGACTCAAAATATGTGGAACATGAGGAGTGAGCTTGTATGGTGGCTAAGCAAGTGGAGCAATCAAGGTTGAGGTATGATTCAGAAATCTTTGATTATTTACATAGCTTGCTTCATGAGGGTGTAGTGTCACCTCTTTGGGAAAGCCATTTGAAGGCTCACAACATACACTTGGATGGCATGATGAAGAACACACTGAGTGGATCAGCTACTAGTATTATGCCTTCGTATGCAGACGGAGAGGTGGGTGATTCAGATCTGGGTGGGCCTTCAATCATTCTTGGAAAACTTAAGGAGTTTACTTGTGATGAGATACAATCCCATCATATTTATGATTCTTCATTAAAGCATGAGGCTGCCCGACTTTCAGGACTTATGGCACACACCGTGGATGGGCACACACTTGGAGGAATGAAGTTACAGCTGATCGATGATCCTAGGTATGAAGATATTGTCATGATACTTAGATTTGAGTTGCAAATGTTGGTGTCTCAGCAGGACAATGGAGCATGGTATGAATGTGAGCATGAAGATATTGATGCTCCAACCTTAACTCACGGGTCTCCGCCCCATGCTTTTATGAGTGGTGACTATTCTACATCGATACACACAGATTTCCTTGGAGGTACTTGGAGGACAGCGGCTGTCTGGGCGGTTTGGAGAGATATGAATCACCTCTTTATCATTAGAGGTTGGCATAATGATGAGACCCCCTCATTACATGTCATCAGAGGCACTTCTCGCATTATCATAGGTTTGATTTTCAGATTTAAGGGTGTTGTTCTGACCTACATCAGCAGCCTAGGATGGGTTGGTATGCATTTCATGCACCTATGATGGGTGTTTTGCACATCCATGGGAGGTCACGTGGAGTTGGTTAGTTAGTTGGTGTTGATAGCCCTTTGAGATACCTATATCACCGCATATTCATTGGATGTGATAGTGTGATCATTTGGAATCTGGGTATCGATATATTCGGTGCATTACTTCATTGGGATCATGATGAGTTGCCTCACAACAATTCGCTCGATGATGTTTATACCAGAGTGGAGTAGCGGAAGACCTAGTACAAGTGGTCGTGCCTCAGAGAGCATATCTTTCATCTCCTGTTGATAAACATATCACTCATTGACACAAGCTTGCAATTGGGGCAAGCAATTTTGGGAAGGGAGGATTGTAATGTCCCCTCTTTATGTCCCGGATTTTTAATGAGCTAGGCCGACATGGAAACAGTGTTTATGAACACTATTTATAATTAATTAATAAAATTTTATTTTGTTTGGCCAACCTGCCTTTGGGTTGGCACCCTTTTTGGGTTTGCATTTAATTTTCTTTTGTGGTCGACTTCAATTGAAGTGGCTTGAGTAGATAGTATTTATAGGACATTATAGTGTGAAGACAATCGTCACGGATTTGGGGGTTTGTCTTTGCTTGGTGTGAGAGCATAGCCACTCAACCAAACACTCAGGGTGCGTAGCTCGCTTGAGTCATCTCCGTGTTTAGTTCTTTCCTAGCTTCATCCCAAATGCTCATTGCACTCCATCATTCAATTTGCAGGTCAAAGCGGATCCTCTATTAGTGGCGAATCCCCCTGGAGGTCTCTGCGGGACTCAATAGTGAACAATTATCCCTCTGGCCAAGCCTATCGGCTCTGGCTGAGGCCATCTCCACCACCGTCAAACATTCCAAGGTCAATGACATCGGACTGTGAGTCAAGGCACCACCCAATATCAATCTTGCGACGCCACCTTAGCGGAGCACATTCGCTATCCAATTTGTCGAGTACATCCTTCTAGCAAAAGTGTTATGGCTGAGCACCTCCGTCAAGTCTATTTCGTGGGTCTGAACCAATATGAATATAAACTGGAGGTCGCAAATGTAAACAAATGCGAATATAGTCGGGAGATCTTGGATCGTTGTCGATCTATATTTATTTTGATTTTGATATACATTTGGAACGCTGCAAACAACAGTTTATTGTTAATAGATGTGTTTCCTTGAACAAACATATTTGGAAAGGAATTATATTTTCTCTATGATTAGTTTGGAATTGTGCAACAGGCTATTCATACAGATCTGAGTGGGAGCCTCTACATATTTTTGAGCGCTTGCTGTTGAGAATCAATTATACTTTGTTAATTACTAGTCTTAGATCTGTGTGTCGTCAAATTTAATTTTGCAGTGGTTGTTAATTCAAATCTGGGTTGGAGTTTTTACAAAATTTGTGTTTATACTTACATGATCGATGTATGTTTGCATATGGGATCATAGTAGTTTCTATTTGATGATGGTAATGTGTCTTTATGGTTTATTTATTAAAGGGTGCATCAAACAGGTTTGCTCCCATATGTTTCAGGTTCGACTTTGAGGCCCAGGATTACCTAATGCACGCAGTTTGCAGGTGATTGTGTGCATCTCCAAAGGATTAGTCTCGCCTCATCTCGCTCATCCCAAACCCCAACTTGGCAAAAAGTAAGACTAAGGCAAGGCTGGTTGGGTCGTTGGGCTGGGCTACAAGGATACCTCTGGCACAACAACAAAAAAGGGTGCATCAAACAAGTTTTAAATCCTTAAAAATCTCTGAATTTCTTGGGTTTTTCTATTTGCCAAGTCTGCGTCGAGTCTGGGCTCCGAGTCCAAGTCCAAGTCCAAGTCAAAAATCAGCTTGCTAAGTCCGAGTATGGTAACATTGATATATATAATAATATATTTTAATTATAATTATATATAGACATTTATATAATTATTTTGAAAAATAAAATATTTTATTTATTTATTTAAATATATAAATTATTACTAAATATATATATCTATATATATTTTAGGTACATAATTATTATTTATCTTTAATAATAATCATATATATACATTTACATATTTATATATATTAATAATAATATTATAATACCTTTATTATATTATTATTAATTATATAAATATAATTTATAATTTATTACAAAATAAAATTAATTTAATTTCAAATTTTCAAACAAATACTTGAAGACATTCTTTTAGTTTTCCACTTACTATTATTTTCACAAACATAATATAAATCATAAGGCGATAAACTATTTTCCCACTAATTTAACTTTCAAAACATATATAAACGTACTCATTACGCACGATAATATCGCAATCATAATTAACAATTTAACATAATGCAATCATGCAATGCACAAGAATGTGACTATGTGAGTGTGTGAATGCCTCGGGATTCCATCCTACCATTCATTTATCAAACGGCTAGGATACCCCTACTATTACACCCCTAACTTTAACTATGTTTTACTTTTTACTTTTGAAGTAATTAGTAGATGATTACGCCAATCATTTGATGTTTAGTAAAAATGTCTAGAAAAATCAATGTTTTCATGAGTTATGTTTATTTGACTCAAAATTGGCATGTGATTAAAAGTTGTCAAGATGTGATGATTTCATAAGGATTATGAAATGATTAATGATGCATTAATCTCAAGTTGGTGTTTGCAAGTTGCATTCAGGAAACAGGTTTCCGCCCTCTGAGAAAGGGAGGGAGAGCATCATCAGAGAGAAGGGTATAGATACAAGGAAAAGAACAGGTTTTCACCATCTTAGGTCTAGTGTTGATGCAAAATGGTGAACCTAATTGAGTCGGGAAAGTGGTACTCAACCTTTGGGTGTAAGTTAACATTTCTATTCAACAATTGTCAATTTATGTTAAGGAAAGTTTGACTGTCAATAAGGATTACTCGATAGTCATAGTTCTTATGTGTTTGAAATGGATATACTCAAAAGAGAGTAAATACATATATATGCTAGTGGTTTAACTATCATTTTGGTAATTCTCAGTCGAAATACCAATATGTTAACCTATTTATATGTTTTTGATTTTGATGTTTCCACAAATTGCGAGGGGTAGAGTACCTCAATCCCGTTCACACTTCTTGTTGAATAATGAATAACGACATTAGTATGCATTGTTTATGCAATATTTTATTGACATATGTATTTACATGTTTAACATGATCTATAAGAATATTTTATACTTAATAGGAGAAAATGGAGGATTATGGGAGAGTGGTCAAAATGACCAACTACTCCACTTTTGTTGGTGAGCAAGACTCGTTTTAAGGCAAAGACTTTTCCTATGTATCTGCAGCATGGTGGAGATACTAGGCTTGGCAAGAACGGTTTTCAGTTATTCACAGTTATATAACTGTTTTTCAAGTAACAATGGGGGGAGAAAACAAAAAAAAATGATGTTTAACATAGAGAAAACAAGGGGGGACGCAATTGCTAATGCTTAGAGTTTAGATAAAAGTCTTCATTTCGCTAGATAAGCTGGGGGAAATTATTATGTTATCAGGGATAACAAGATATAGTTGTCATGGACATAACTCAGGAGCGGACACCATGAGTATGAAGAAAGGAGAATAGTAAGAGACTCAGGGACTCTACAGGGTTCCATTTTACATCATGTAAATGCCCCTCCTCTGTAATTCAAGCCAACCAATTTCCCATTTTGTAAACAAATATTGTTTTTAACTTTTTTGGGTGTCTATGTTACTGTCCCACTAAACATGACAGAGGTTCTTGTTGATGATAAAAGCAGCTTCGTACGATTCCTTCCAGCCTATCAAATTAAATGATAGTTTGCAACTATTTAATTTATATGTTGTCATGTGAAGAGGCGCTTCACTTCATTTAATTGTTTATCATGTCTTGGCCGACTTGATAATTAAATTATTTAATTTGTAATTTATTCTTCTTGTGGCCGACCTTGTTCTTGAAGAGGTGCGACCTTTCCCAAGCAATGTATAAATACAAGATCATTTGTTCTCATTTGATAATCAATCAAGTTCTAAGTCTTTTCTCTTCTCTCAAGTGCGAATTACCAAGAGCAGATTGTGAATCCACAGCTGCAAGGTTGTAAGGTTATCAAGAGCAGATTGCGAACTCTTCAAGAGCAGATTTGAGTTGCAAGCAAGTGCAGATTGAAGGGCAGACTATTAGTGTGTGCTACAGCCATTGCTGGTGCTGTTTATTGGCCTTGCGTGTGGCCTCATTGTAAAGATACTTGTTGCCATTGCTCATATATATAAGAGTTATATTTGTTGCTGGGTTTTTCTCCCTCAAGAGGAGGGTTTTCCCAGGGTATCTGCTGTGTTATGCTGTTTGATTTAGAATTAATTTTCTGTGCATTAAATCTGATCATAAAACTAACAGTTCTTCCTTCAGACACTACTCGGCTAAGTACTCCTCTTCCAACTCTTCAACCTCTCAGCCCCCTTCAAATGATGATGAGATGGCGGTGAATACTACTTCACCTCTTATCTCAATGAAGGGTCAGAGCAACACAACAAGGAAGAGGATCAGAACAGAGTCGGTTGTCTGTGCTCGCCCTTCTCTTGGATGCCTTTAGAAAGTCCTTGGTGACCTGCAGAGCTGATAGGGAGGATTCTTCTTCCTATTCAATGGAGATCAGTTGGCCTACAAATGTCAGGCATGTTGCCCATGTCACTTTTGACCGTTTCAATGGCTTTCTCGGATTTCCTGCGGAGTTTGAGCTTGAGGTTCCCTGAAGAGTTCCTAGTGCCAATGCCAATGCAAGTGCAAGTGTCTTTGGAGTTTCTGCAGAGTCAATGCAATGTTCCTATGATCCAAAGGGGAACAGTGTGCCCACAACTCTTTTGCTTATGCAACAAAGGTTGTATGCTCAAGGAGGCCTAAATGCGGAAGGTTTGATAAAGGGACTGCGTGACCGAGCGGGAGAAGGTTTATACCATCGAACTAGGGAGTGGAACATCATATATGCTCTGGATAGTAGAACGATGGGTAGAGAAGGTAAGGTGTTGAAAGATAAGGCCAATCTCTAGATAAAATTTATAACTCAGTAAGAGGTGAGGTCATTTTATTCTTTTACTGCGAATAGTGGTAATGGTATCATATTTTGGCATAGTTAAATAATGAGCTATTTTTATTATGTGGCCAAGATGATATATGAGAAGCTATCCTTGCATAAGGCCTAGACAATGCTGAGTCATGATAGCGTAAGACTCAGTAATAAACTCCTAGATATAATACTACTACTACAAATTTTGGAACCTATTGTAAAACCTTGTTTTAGAAGTAAGGGTTAAAATCAATAAGCTTAGGTAGAGATAAAATGGCAAGCCAATAAAAGGTCAATTCAGGGTGAGTAATAATAGAAGATGTCTATTGATAAATTTCTCCACACTATTCTTTCAAGGATGCAATAGATGCTTCTTTCAAGAGAAATAAAATGACCTTTGCTATCCCTTTCTCATGTCTTCTTAAATGATGACATTATAGTCTTAAAGGAATATCTAGGTTGAAGACTATGATAGTTCAATAGATGTATTATTGCTTTTAGAAGCATATCATTGCTATTTATCTGAATGGAGATTTTAGTGAAGATAATAACCTTATGATATTGAAGTGACAATGTTGCATCATGGATATAGAATTCCTTATGCGAAATTGAGTTTCGCATGTCATTGTGTAAAACTAGTCCAGGAGAATAGGCAAGCCAAGGATGTGGAAATTGAGATAGCCTATTGAATAACAACTATTACTTATCTTATGTTTTCTCAGGAGAGAAAGTAATCTAGGCAATGCAAGATATAGATCTTGTAGCCTTTATAGAACTTATTTTATTGCTATGTGCACAAAAGACAAAGTTAATTCTAGGTTGGGCATCACTAGAGTGATTAATTCCAAGGTTGGGATGCATTGTGAGACTCATATCTCAATCTCACAAGAAAGTGGTAAAATATTTTGAATGATGAAGGTTTATGTGACATATATATACTAGGATTTATATATATAGGAGTTCAAAACCTAACTTATGTTGGAAGTCAGTTGTACCCAGTAGACCAAAGGGTCGAAAATAGATTATTATATTTTATAAATCAAACCTTTTAAGGTTGAAAGATTGACTTAGATCAAGACTATTGATATGAAATGATAGTATTCTTTTAGATATTATATTGGTGAGGGAATACCTTGAATACTATGTTTATTCGTGTTACATAAAATGTGAACTCAAGCAATGCCAAGTGGTCTAGGAAAGACTAGAAGCATTTTGCTCTTATGATTTGTTACACTTACATTATTACCTTTGGAAAAACAAGGATGTTTGATATTTCCATGTATTGGGTTAGAGAAGCTAAACCCTAGTATTGAAACAAGGAGGATATAGGAAATCTATAACTCTTATGTCAAATATGACATTATATAAATTGACAGTGAAAAGTCGAGAAAACCATAGAACAAGACAAGAAGAGTCTTTATAATACCTTAAGAGATTCTATGATAATGTCGAAACTTGGTTTAATGCATCAAAGATGTTTGGTATTGAATCTAGAGAGTAAAATGACAGGTAGTCATAAACCCTAGATATTGCAAGAATGCAATAAGGGACTTTTAAAAGGTTTGAAATAACTAAATCTTTACATTACATGTATATTCTGGATTAAGGATTAGTTCTAAGTCAGATTGGCTAGAATGGATTTTCTATACAAACTAGTTTGTGTCTAGAGTACCAAATAAAGTAAAACTATAGGATGAGACAGTTTCTAAGACGAGTCAAAGGTGTGTGTCTAGATGGCATGACCAATCAAAATGATCATACTTAGCTATAAGGGATCTAGAGTTGTATGGTTGATTGAGTTTTGTAGGATACATGACTAAGACTCAGATGGAGAAACTTGGCAGTTCCTTATATCTATACCCTTCGTGAAGGGCAGGGCCACTTCCAGTTAGGAAGTGTGTGAGGGACTACTTGAGTTCGTGGTTGGAGGAAAAGCACTCGAATGATGCTCTCCCTCTGTAGCAGAATACTCACTAAGGCTCGTGAAGATAGATATCAACAATCTAGATGCAATGAACTCCATGTTATGGCATATGACAGTTGAACTTATGAGGTAAAACTATTATTTTACCAAGTGCACTTTATGCAATATAAATGAAAAGTGTAAGGACTTCTCTTTGATTCTAGCTACAATTACATATGAATTCAAGTTTGAAATTATTTAGAAAAGTTGTACTTTATTTCTTGAGCTTATGCAAATGTTAAAAAAATAATCTCTCTCATGTTTACTAAGTTTATTTACCTTCTAGTAAATCCTTGAGTTTCCTTGAATATTAAGAGGATTGGTGTTACACCTACCTCAACCATGTTCTCGCCTCCGACAATTGCTCACTCGTATTTTTGTGCTCAGTTGCACTCAATCACACATTAATAGGTTAGTCCTCAAAAAACCAAAAAACTAAACTCATAATCAAAAACATGATAATTATTTCCATTTCATTTCAATGTATCAAAATTTAACCATCAAATTTAGCAATCACGCACATATAGATACCAAATAATCAAGCAATCATAAATGATATCCAATAGTCTCATCAATATACTAAAAAATAAATGTAACATAGGGTCAAGATGTCACAAAATTCCTTTACCCTCCGGCTTTAGGATAAAGGCAATCTTCGAAACCAATAATACCCACAACCGAGAAACAAATGTTATTTGCTTTTAATCTCATTTGTTTTAACATATAATCCCATGCTCAAGTTAGGGGGCATGTGATTCCCTTGCTTGGCTAGGGTCTCATGGATGAGGGCTTCCTAAAATATGCATTGTAAAGGCAATGGTGGGAGAGTTTGGCAAAATTGATGCTTTGTCAGTGTCTTTGTTAGAATTTATGGTATTCTTTGGAAAAACTAATTGTCACAATCTATTTGACAATAATCCTTTTAATCTAAAACATTGATCTATATATTCCATCGAATGCTCCTTAGTAAGGGAAATCTTTTCAACATAATTCAAAAAAAGCACTTTAAACATACTAAAAACCAATCCATTCATTTTTCTTCAAAAATATTTGTATGGATAGAATAATAAAATGGGAAGAAACATAACATAGAACTTTATCAAAATTTTAAAGCAAACTTTCCATGACTTTTATAAATTGTCTTTTTAGCCCTTATCAAAGACTAAAACTGCAATACAAACCTTATCTTTATAAGTTCATTTCCTACTTCAAGATTTGTATTTTAATGTCAAAGAATATTTTCAAGCCACTTGAGGTATATCTTGAGGTGTTCGTTATTTCTCAAACTCAAAATTTTAATTTGAATTCTTTATATTGCCCTTCCCTGATAGTTGTTATGAATTGATATGGTATATGTTTGGGTAACATAGAGGAACCTTAGTATTTAAAGACATTTAATATGCAATTACTTCATATGAGATTACAAAGAAAAATCATTCTATGATTATTTCGAATTAGAACTTAAAAAATCAATTATACACTTGTATTTAAATATTAGAAATGAATTTTTGCAGGCTTTAACATTGATTTCTGAATTGTTTGTTACAAATCAAATGCTACAAAGATGTAAGCCACTTAGCCGATTTAAGAAGTTTCTTGATTTTTCACAACCCATCATGCTAAGAAATTGAAGATTGTCTAAATTGTCAACTTGAAATGGAAGTCTCTCCAGGCAACAACACTTCGAAATATTAAGAAATTCTAACTTTTCAAACTAAAAAATCAAGGCTAGCAATACTTTAAGTGTAGGGCAAGAATATAATGTCAACTCTTCCAGCGATCCTACAAACACTCCTAAATTTCCAGATATCATTTGAAACTTATCGCAATTTGCGATAGTCAATTTTTTCAGGGAAATCAAAATACAAATGTCAACGGATAATTCTTTGACATCCAGACAATAGGTAATATAATCTCTTCAAAATTACACAACTCTAAAAACATTTCTAATTTTAATTCTTCGATATCATCACTATAGAGGCAATGATAGATTTTTTAAACTTTTTTAAAAACATTGACAATGATCTTTACATGGAGTGACATTCAAATTTTCAAGCCTAATGTACTTCAGCTTTGTCAAAGAATCAAAATCTAACATAGCACCAAGTGTATTGCGAACAAACTTTTAGTTGATTATAGATCTTTCAATTCAAGCATTATCTTCAAAAATGTTGGAAAAGGCATTTATTTTCAATAAATATAATTACAAGAGTCCGGGTTTTTGAAAACTCAAGCTATTTGTTCAATTTCATTCTATCTGTAAAAGTATACATAATTTTTTTTATAAAATGAGTAGTCATTAGTATTGGGCTACATTAATTTGTGTGGAAATGTATATGAATATCAATAAACTGATTTGAAGAAACAAATTTGGGCAGATGCCAATAATATTAGTGTTTTCAATATTCTCACACTTGTCCTAGTGATAAAGTGGATCTAAACTCAACCTCTTGCATATGTTTTCAAATTGGTTATTGTTCGTCCAATAAATAGCTAACTTTCCAAAGATATCATGTTGAACTACATATTACACAGAGGCACTGTCATCTAGACGATCTCTAAGAAAAAATATGTATTCAATTTGAGTAAAAGATATGTAGATCTTTCTATTATTCAAAAAAGAGGAGCGGCACTTCAATTATTAAAAATATGAATTGAAATTAGTGAAACCAACAACTATTTAGATTTTACAGAAAAATATATAACAAAACGTATTCTTTTTGTTTGTTAACTTTAAATAAACATTATGGCTTAGTGTCATTGCATATATATGTATATATATCTTTATGTTACAATTTTATGTTCAAGCACAATAAAAATCTAAAGGAGACTCACCCCGCATCACGATTTACCAAAACCCAACATCCCTTATCTTTCCAATACAATCAAATTCCTACGAGCATGAGTCGAGATTAAGGTGTGAACGTAAAACCAAATACCAAACATGGTATCTACATGAATTTCTTCTATCTCAGGAAACAATATCAAGTTCAAAAATCATTGTTCCAAATCATTATCAAGCATATTTATGTTCAATGTCAAGCGCATGAGAAGACTATTTACATGCTCATTGTCGATGCATCCTACTTCTAAAAGTTTCGTTTAGACATGTTTTTAACAGTTCTCTTTGCTCTTTTCATATAGAGAACTCAATCACCTCCAATGTAAGTAGTAACCCTTGACATTATTTTGCTACCTATTAATAAATTTTATTTAACACCCATATAACCTCAAAAGATGCCCATTCGGTCTACCCACAGATTCAATTAAACAATACAATATTATCATATAATAGTCAAACAAAGAATGGTCATTAAATCTATAGAGATTCAACTAAAGAATATCATGACGAATTCAATGGGTTTTAAGATTCATTAAAATGAATGGTTAAGTTCACACATAGACAAAGGTGTACCTATTGGACTAGTGTCTTGTTATATTTTGTCTTTGGAATGCTTGTTTCATCAAAAGCCCAATAGAAAAAGAGGGACAAAGCATCTTCATCTCCAAACAAAGGCAAATAGTATCACCATGCCATTCAATGGTCTTATTGGATATTACAACAATCTTGTATCCATTTGCTTCAAACAACAAATCTTTAAGATGAAAATCATCAAGCCACATGTCATCTAACACAACCAGAATTTATTGTGTCTGCCTGCTACTAACCCATTCTTCAAATCGTGTACAAGCATCTTTAATGCTCTTAAAATTAGGTGCAAATATGCATTCCAGAGACTATATATATAATAAAACACTAGTTGAACAGGTACACCTTTATCTACGTGTGAACTCAACCATTCATTTTAATGAATTTAAAAGTCCATTAAATTTTCCATCATAATATTTAGTCAAATTTGCGTAGATTTAATGATCAATTTTTGATTGACCATTATATGATAAGATTGTTTTATTTAATTGAATTTGTACATAGACCTGATGGCTACCTTTTGAGGCTATATACGTGCTAATTAAAATTTATTAATAGGTTGCAAGATAATGTCAAGGGTTACCACTAGCTTTGGAAGTGATTGGGCGTTCTTTAAATAAATAAAAAGTAAAGAGAAATGCTGGAAACATGCCCAAACGAACCTTTCAAAAGGAGGATGCATCGATGATGAGCATAAAAATAGTATTTTCAAACGCCTAACATTGAGCATAGATAGGTTTGATAATGATTTGAAACATTGTTTTTCAGACTTGATATTGTTTATTGAGATAGAAGAAACCCATAATGATACCCTATTTGGTATTTGGTTTTTACCTTTATAACTTAACCCCGACTCATGCTCGTAGCAATCTGACTATACTGGAAAGACAAAGACAGTTGAGTCTAGTAAATTATAATGTGGGGTGAGTGTCTTTTGTTAGATTTTCGTTGTACTTGAGCTTAAAACTATAACACAAAGATATATACACATATATATCTATGCAATGACATTAATCCACAATCTTGATTTAATCTTAACAAACAAAAATAATAATCTTGATATATCTTTATGTAAAATTTAAATAATTGTAGATTTCACTTATTTCAATTCATATTTCTAATAGTTCAATTGTTGCTACTCTTTTTTGAATAGGACAAAGAGTTACATATCTTTTACTCTAAAAAATTAAATGCATCATTTTTCTTGGAGATTGTTCAAAAGGTAGCATCTATGAGCATTATGTAATTCAACATGGTATTATGCGAAAGTTATTTATTTATTAGGCGAACAATGACCAATTTCGAAATATATGTAAGAGGCTAAGTTTTAATCCACTTTCCAACTGAAACACGCCTGAAGAAATTGAAATCGATATTATTGTCATCCACTCAAGTTCGTTGCTCCAAACTAGTTTATTGATATTTATATGTCTTCACACAAATTAGTGTAGTCCATTATTAATCCCTATTCATTTTATAAAAAAAAATTATGTATACTTTTGTAGAGATAATTAAAATAGAGTGATAGCTTATATTTTCAAAAACATGGGCTCTTGCAATCATATTTACTAGAAACAATTGTCTTCTTCCAATACTTTTGAATAGAATGTCTAAATTAAAAAATTTCATCATAAACAATCAGAGATATGTTTGCAATGCACTTGGTTTCATGTCAGTTTTTTATTCCTTGACAAAGCTGAAATACCTTAGGCTTGAAATTTTGAATATCCCTCCTCTTAAATATCATTGTCAATCTTTTAAATAAAGTTTCAAGAAAATATTATTGTCTCTGTAGTTGTGATAACGAAAAATTAAACCTATAAATGTTTTCATAGCTGTGTAATCTTGAAGTGATTAGTATTAACTATTGTATGAATGTCAGGGGATTACTCATTGACATTTGTAGTTTAATTTCCCTAAATAAATTGACCATCACAATTTGTCATGAGTCTTAAATGATACCTTTGAATCTAGAATTGCTTGCAAGATCTCTGGAATATTTGACATTATATGTTTGATGTACTCTCAAAGTATTGCAAACCTTGATTTTTCAGGAGCTTCTTGATATTTTGAAATATTATTGCTTGGAAAGACTTCCATCTCAAATTGGTGATTTACATATCTCCAATTTCTTAGCATGGTGGATTGCAAAAAAATCAAGAAACATCCTGAATCAACTAAGGGGCTTACATTTTTGCAGTGTTTGATTTGTAACAAGAAATTCAAAAATCAATGTTCAAGCTTACAAAAGTCCATTTCTGATCTTCAAATAAAAGTGTATAACTGATTTTTTTAAGCTCTAATTCGAAATGTCCATAGAATGATTTTTCTTTGTAATCAAATATGAAATAATTGCACATTGAATGTTTTTAAATACCAAAGTTGCTATAAGCTATACAAACATACCAAATGAATTCATAACAACTATTAGGCAAGGGTAGAATAAAAAATTCAAATTAAATTTTGAATTTGAGGAACAATAGCAAACACTTCAAAATAAACCCCAAGTGGCTTAGGAATATTCTTTAACATTAAAATACAAATCTTGAGGTAGGAAATAAACAGATAAAAATAAAGGTTGTGTTGTAACTTTAATCTTTACTAAGGGCTAAAGGAACAATTTACAAAAGTCATGTGAAGTTTATTTTAAATATATGATGTAGATACTCGATAATCAAGCAATCATAAATGATGTCTAATAGTCTCATCAGTATACTGGAAAAATAAATGTAGCATAGGATCGAGATGTCACAAAATTCTTAACTAAGTGACCAATCTATTAACAATGCTTCAAATGCAGTACAATCTCTAAAAAAGAGTCTCTTGGAAACTACTTTACAATCTTCTGTAGCCTGTCCACAAAATCATGGTACAAAATTTTTCACTCAAATTCCCCTCACATAAAGGCTCTCAAAGCTACAAAGTTGATTTACAAAGAGTAAGAAAAAGACATTGTCTAAAGGCTCTGCTACATAATCAAAGCATTATTACATCAAAAATCTCTTATTCCTCCTCAAATTCTCTCTTCACTTAGATTCTTGAGAATTCAATCCAAGAATGTGATGATCCTGGAATGTCTCCTACCACTCCTTTTTATACTTGCAGTTTGCCCATTTGGGCCAAAACCACCAAATTTGTAATTTTCCTCTTTATGGAAAAATCAAAACCAATCCCCCATTTTTAATAAAAACAATTAAAAATTTCCCTAAAAAACATTTAAAATTTGTTTGAGCCCTAACCACCAAATAGCTCGAGAATATACATGGACCCCTAACCACCAAATAGCCCAAGAATATACATGGACAAGGGCTCAAACAAATTTTAAATGTTTTTTTAGGGAGATTGTTAATTGTTTTTATTAAAATGGGGGATCGGTTTTTATTTTTCCATAAAGAGGGAAAATTACAGATTTTGTGGTTTTGGACCAAATGGGCAAACTGCAAGTATAAAAAGGAGTGTTAGGAGGCATTCCAGGATCATCACATTCTTGGATTAAATTCTTAAGAATCCAAGTGAAGACAAAATTTGAGGAATAGGAGATTTTTTATGTAATAATGCTTTGATTATGTAGCAGAGTCTTTAGACAGTCTTTTTCTTGCTCTTTGTAAATCTACCTTATGGCTTTGAGAGCCTTTATGCGAAGAGAATTTGAGTGAGAAATTTTGTACCACGACTTTGTGAACAGGCTACAAAAAATTGTAAAGCAGTTTCCAAGAGGCTCCTTTTTGAGATTGTATTGCATTTGGAGCATTGTTAATAGATTGGTCACTCGGTTGAGATAGACCCGGAGACGTAGTCCACTCGAACGAACTTCATAATCGATCTTGTGTCCTTTTCTCTCTCTTTTTTTTGTGTTATAATTCTCTCTTTATTGTTCCTGTTGCTCCATTATTTAATGTCTTTTCAGTTAATCTTAAGGCATTAAGGATTTGTTCACCTTTATGCACATTCACTTTAGCAAAGTTTGTCATAGATCCCTTTTGCACCAGATCAATAACCCATCATGTTAAAAAATTAGTGATTATATAAACTACCAACTTGAAATGGAAGTCTTTCCAAGCGATAAAATTTTGAAATATCAAGAAATTTTAACTTTTCAAGTTCAAAAATTGAAGTTGGCAATACTCTAAGTGTAAGACAAGCATACAACATCAACTCTTCCAAATTTCTACAAGCACTCTTAAATTTTCGAGTATCATTTGAAACTCATCGTAGTTTGTGATGGTCAGTTTCTTCAAGGAAATCAAAATACAAAAATCAACGAGTAATTTTCTTACACCCACACAATAGTTAATATGAATCTGTTCAAAATTACACAATTCTAAAAACATTTTTAGTTTTAATTCTTTAATATCACCACTATAGAGACACAATGATAGTTTTCTTAGATTTTTTTTAGAACATTGGCAAATGATCTTTAAGAAGAGTGGCATTCAAATTTTCAAACCTAATGTACTTCAATTTTGTCAAAAAATCAAAGTCTGACATGCCACCAAGTGTATTGCGAACAAACTTTTGGTAACTGATTATAATGAGATTTTTCAAATCAAACATTCTCTTCAAAAATGTTGGAAAAATGCATTTATTTCCAGTAAATATGATTACAACAATCCAAGCCTTTGGAAACTCAAGTCATTTGTCCAATTTCATTTTATCTATAAAAATATACATAAAAAATTTATAAAATGAATAATCATTAATATTGAGCTACACTAATTTGTGTGAAAACGTATATGAATATTAATAAACTAATTTGAAGAAACGAATTTGAGCGGATGTCAATAATATTAGTGTCTTCACTATCCTCACACTTGTCCCAGTGATACAGTGGATCTAAACTCAACCTCTTACATATGTTTTCAAATTGGTTATTGTTCGCCCAATAAATAGCTAATTTTTCAAGGATATCATGTTGAACTACATATTGCACATAGACATTGCCATCTAAACGATTTTTTTAAAAAATATGCATTCAATTTTCAGAGTAAAAAACATATATAACTATTTTTATTATTCAAAAAAAAGTAACATTTCAATTGTTAAAAATATGAATTGAAATTTGTGAAACCAATAACTATTTAAATTTTATCGAAAAATATATAGCAAGACATTATTTTCGTTTGTTGACTTTAAATCAATATTGTAACTTAGTGTCATTGCATATATATGTATATATGTCTATGTTACAATTTTATGATCAAGTGTACAGTAAAAATCTAAAGGAGAAGCTCACCTTGCATCACAATTTACCAAAACTCAACAACATTTATTTTTCCAATACATCAGATTCCTACGAGCATGAGTCGAGGTTAAAATACTAAACATGGTATCAACATGAATTTATTCTATCTCAAGAAACAATATCAAGTTCAAAAATCATTGTTCCAAATAATTATCAAGCATATTTATGTTCAATGTCAAGTGCATGAGAACATTATTTTCATACTCATCATTAATACATTATACTTCAAAAAATTTCATTTGTGCATGTTTTTAACAATCCTCTTTGCTTTTTTTTATATAGAGAATGCAATCACCTCCAATGGAAGTGGTAACCTTTGACATTATTTTGCTACTTGTTAATAAATTTTTAATTAGCACCTATATAACTTCAAAAAATGGTCATTCGGTTTATACACACATTTAATCAAACAAAACAACCTCATCATATAGTATCCAAACAAATAATGATCATTAAATGTACACATTCAACTAGAGAATATCATAGCAAATTCAATGGACTTAAAAATTCATTAAAATGAATGGTTGAGTTCACACGTAGACAAATGTGTACTTGTTGGACTAGTGTCTTATTATATTTTATCTTTAGAATGCGTGTTTGATCAATCAATAGTCTTCCTGGACATCACAACAGTCTTGTATCCGTCTGTTTCAAACAACAAATCTTTAAAATTAAAATCATCAAGCCACATGTCATCTAAAATGACCAGAATTTTTTATGTTTGTCTACTACTAAGCCCTTCCTCAAATCATGTAAGAGCATTTTTAATGCTATTAAAAATTAAATGCAAACACGCATTCCAGAGACATGATATAACAAGACACTAGTCCAACAGGTACACCTCTATCTACGTGTGAACTCAACCATTCATTTTAATGAATCAAAAAATCCATTGAATTTTTCATCATAATTTTTAGTCAAATTTGTGTGAATGATTACTTTTTGATTCACTATTATATGATGAGATGGTTTTGTTTAATTGAATATGTGCATAAACTTGATGGCCATTCTTTGAGATTATATATGTGCTAATTAAAATTTATTAACAGGTAGCAAAAGAATATCAAGGGTTACCGCTAACATTGGAGATGATTACATGTTTTTATATAAAGAAAGCAAAGAGGAATGTTGAAAATATGAATAAACGAAGATTTCAAAAACAGGATGCATCGATGATGAATATAAAAAATAGCGTTTTAAGACCTAGCATTGAGCATAGATAGGTTTGATAATGATTTGAAACTTTTTTTTTTTTACTTTATATTGTTTCCTGAGATAGAAGATATCCATATTTATACTATGTTTGGTGTTTGGTTTTGCCTTTACAACTTAACCCCTACTCATTCTCGTAAAAATCTGATTATATTGGAAAGACAAAGGCTATTGAGTCCAGTAAATTATGATGTGGGGTGAGTGTTCTCCTATTAGATTATTATATCTTTTTGTAAAATCTAAATAGTTGTTGATTTCACTTATTTCAATTCATATTTCTAAAAGTTTAATTGTTGCTACTATTTTTTGAATAAGAAAGATAGTTACATATCTTTTCTTCTGAAAATTAAATGCATCGTTTTTTCTCAGAGATCGTCCAAATGGCAACATTTCTAAGCAATCTATGGTTCAATATGGTATTATGCAAACATTATCTATTTATTAGGCGAACAATAACCAATCTCGAAACATATGCAAGAGGCTAAGTTTCGATTCACTTTCTAACTAGGACACCTGAGAAAATTGAAGCCGTTGATATTATTGGCATCTGCTCAAGTTTGTTGCTCCAAACCAGTTTATTGATATTTATATATGTTTTCACACAAATTAGTGTAACCCATTATTAATGTATATTCATTTTATAATTTTTTTTTATGTATACTTTTGTAAAGATAATTAAAATGGAGCGATGGCCTGAATTTTCAAAGGCATGGGCTCTTGCTATCATATTTACTGGAAACAATTGTCTTGTTTCAATACTTTTGAATAGAATGTCCGAATCAAAAGTTTTCATCATAAACAATCAAAGGTTTATTCATAATACACTTGGTGGCATGTCAGTTTTAGTTCCTTAACAAAGCTCAAGTACCTTAGACTTGGAATTTTGAGTAGCCCTCCTCTTAAATATCATTGCCAATCTTTTAAAGTAAGTCTCAGAAAATTATTATTGTCTCTGTAGTGGTGATAACGAAGAATTAAACCTATAAATATTTTCAAAGCTGTGTAATCTTGAAGATATTAGTATTAACTATTGTATGAATGTCAAGGAATTGCCCGTTGACATTTGTAGTTTGACTTTCCTGAAGAAATTAATCATCACACACTGCCATGAGCTTTAAATTATACTTTCGAATCTAAAATTGCTTGCAAGATCTCTGAAAGATTTGACGTTATATTCTTGCCCTACTTTTAGAGTATTGCAAACTTTGATTTCTCAATTTAAGAAGTTAGAACTTCTTGATATTTCGAAGTGTCATCTATTGGAGACTTTCATCTCAAGTTGGTAATTTACACAATCTCCAATTTCTTAACATGTGATGGGCTACGAAAAATTCAAGAAACTTCCTAAATCAGCTAAGGGGCTTATATTTTTATAGAATTTGATCTATAACAAGTAATTCAAAAATTAATGTTCAAGTCTGAAGAGTCCATTTATGATCTTCAAATAAAAATATATAATTGATTTTTTTAAGCTCTAATTTGAAATGTTTATAGAACCATTTTTCTTTATAATCTCATATGAAGTAATTGCACATTGAATGTTTTTAAATACCAAGGTTGTTATAAACTACACAGACATATATCAAATAAATTCATAACTATTAAGGAAAGTAGGATAAATAATTCAAATTAAAATTTTGAATTTGAAGAGCAATAGCGAACACCTCAAAATAAACCTCAAATGGCTTAGGAATATTCCTTGGCATTAAAATACAAATCTCGAGGTAGAAAATAAACATATAAGCATAAGGATTTTGTTGTAACTTTAGTCCTTGATAGGAGTTAAAGGGACAATTTACAAAAATCATGGGAAGTTTGCTTTAAAATTTTGATAAATTTTTTCCATTTTATTATTCCATCAATACAAATATGTTTGAAGAAAAATGAGGATAGGTTTTTAGTGTTCCTAGGGGTTTTGTTGTAACTTTAGTCCTTGATAAGAGTTAAAGGGACAATTTAAAAAAATCATGGGAAGTTTGTTTTAAATTTTTGATAAATTTCTATGTTATGTTTCTTCCCATTCTATTATTCTATCAATACAAATATGCTTGAAGAAAAATGAGTGGGCAGGTTTTTAGTGTTTTTGAAGTGTTTTTTTAATTATGTTGATAAACATTCCCTTACTAAGGACAGCATTAGATGAAATATATAGCTCAATGTTTTAGGTTAAAAAGATTATCATCAAATAAATCGACTATCAATTTTTCCAAAAAATAACATAAATAATAATAATAAAATATTTTATCTTTTTTTTGTCTTATCCTCGACCTTTTGAAATAAATTGATAATAGTTTACAAAATAAAATTTTTGGGCTATTAAAAAAAAATAACCATCAAATTGATGACTACCATTAGAGAAAGAGCTCGGTAGTAACCAATATAGGCACTCTCACATGTGCATTCCACAAGGAAGTACATCCTTTGACAATAAGTCTAATAGAAAATTTGAATCACTTCAACTAATTCTAGCGAGGAATATCTAATACAATATGATATTATATATGCTTGGTGTGAAGTTTTAGTAGTAGACGAGGAATCTTAGTGTTAAAGCATGAGCTATTGTTTGTGTCCATAACACAACATGTTATGCATGCTATTGGTGTTTGTGGAACAAGGATTAAAAAAAACTCCAACAATAGCCCAAACATTTATGTTCTTCAAGAATTGAATTGCTTTACACAAGACCATTTCTCAAGATAGGGGAGAGGGCCTCATAATGGGCCACCCTAACTTTCAAAGTCCACTTGGAGTGCAGCATGTTTCAAAGAATAAAAAACCTTCACCACTTGTGTAATGACTATGTTGACAAGAAAATATTTTTTGAGGGGTATTCAACATATTTGTCATATGGAGGATGAGAAGAGTTGTAGCAGGGTATTTTCCAAGTCATTTTGAAGGTTATTGACAATGGATCATGAGGACCCTTGATCTCAGTCTAAGATCCCGTAAGTATGTGTTGACCATGTTATGTGGTGATTGGGCACAATACCACCTTCTTTTAAACATGCTAACAATATACACTCATCACCTACTCTTTCCTTCCCTACTAGACACATTAACCTTGTGTCCATCTGTGGGTTTAATTGAAGAAGAACAAACCTAACATAACAAACTCCTAAATAATGTTTATAAATACATCTTTTAAACATAGGTTGAAAATACATAAGTGAACAAATATCTAACACCCAAATGTATTGAAATTCATTTCCATAATATTATAATACATTAAATTTTTATCCATACAAAGATTACACACATTTTTCTCGAATTACCTTTTTGCTCTCTATTTCAAACTGCACAGTAAAATAAATTTAAATAATTATTCAACCCACAATCCACAATTTTTTTTTTGTTCTTCAAACTCCACGCGATTGAACTAGGCTGTTGGAGCAAATTTATCAATCCAGCCAGTTTAAATAGTGTTCTTGTTCTACAATTGTTATTTGAAGATAAAAAATGGACTTCCTCAAGCTCGAACATTGATTTTCAAATTGATCATCACATATCAAACGCTGCAAAGATGTAAGCTCATTAGTTGATTCAAGAAGTTTTTTTATTTCTTCGCACTCCCTCATTCTAAGGCACTAGACATTGTGTAATTTGTCAACTTGAAATGAAAACATCTTCAAGTGTTGATACTTTGAAATATCAATGAATTTTAACCTTTCAAGCTCACAAATTGACTCTTGCAATACTATGAAAGCAATGCCAACATATAAAGTCAACTTTTGCAGACATCTTGCAAGCCCTCCCAAGATGTCACATACAATTTGAAGCTCATGGCAGTTTGTGATGATCAATTTTTTCAAGGAAGTTGAATTACAAATGCCAACGACCAATTCTTCGATATCCACACAACGGTCAATATTAATCTCTTCAAGTGTACGCAACTTTGAACACACTTCTATGTTTAATTCTTCCTTATCACCTCTGCATAGACATAATAATAGCTTCTTGAGACTTTTTTTAAGAGATTGGAAATGATCTTGAAGAGGAGGGACTTTCAATTTCTCAAGCCTAAGGCTCTTCAACTTTTTCAAGGAACCAAAGGTTAACAAGCCATCAAGTTCAGTGTGAACAAAATTTTGGTTGATTATAATGAGGAGTTTGAATTCAGTCATTGTCTTCAAAAATGCTCCAGAAGAAAACATTCATTTCCAATAAATATCAATACAAGAGCCTTGGCATTTGGAAACTCCAACCTAGACCATCAATTCTCTTTCCTTAGGTCTACAAAAGTATACATAAAAAAAATTAATTTAATTAGTAAATTGAGAAAATTAAATAGATTAAAATTTCATGAGCTTGGATAATTTTTCTTTATATGGGGAAAATAAATATTATATAAATATATATATATGAACATATAGATTTGTTTAATTTATGTTAATATGAAGATTAGTATTCTAAAAGTATTTGGAAATGAAAGAAAATTAAAATGAGAAAAAGTAATTATTGACAAAATATATATATATATATATATATAAATAAAAGTCGTGCGTCATTTATCAAAATACATTTAAAAATTGTACAAGTAACACATGCATTTGCATATAAGCCTTAAAGACATTGGCATGGAAGCATTTATATTCTGTAACGGTCAATGGTGGATCAATAATTTGAAATTTAAGAACTAAGGCATCATGTTGGAACAAGCCTTAGTGATTGTGTGCTAATATTAATGGGATTTAATGCTACGCATGTGAGGGTCGTCGGGAATTGCCATTACTAAGGGTGGTGGCTTATTGCTCCATATTCATTATTATGTTACGACTCAATCTTAGCTCAAAATGCCAAGATTGGCATGACAACTTGGGGGCATCGATTTTGAAAAATGTCCATGGAGAGGGAAAAATCAAGGCATACCCTTCACGAGAAAAAGGATGTCGACACTGGATGGGCAAACGAGAACATACCTCCTCAAACATTTCAACTCGAGCTTCTTCTTGCAACAAATATTTATCCATTACCAACTCGAAACAATATGTCATCAGATCGAAGTCTAGAATTTCTTAAGGTAAGGATACCTTTCATCTTTCTCGTATCATGAAATTCAATTGTAAGCCTGTCATCTTCCACCTATTCCTATAGCAGCCGAGTCTTTCCTTAGCCCGCATGGCTATGTGTTCATGGAAAGCTTGCTTCCAACATCAAGATATTTACTCGAGGGCTTCGTTGGCTCGATGAATTTGAGGGCATCCTTGTAAAATCCATTCCATGCCATCCTGCAATCCTTATGATTCATGGGATAGCTTCTCTTAAGGCATTCGGTCAAAAGTTCATGTGCTTGGTCTAAGCTTATTGTTTCTCTATTTTACATGCATAATATAGATAACCAAACTGAGATCATGTTATGGCAAATGTATGAAATTAGTCGATCACCTTTTTCCTTACTTGCTTAATGTATGGCTTTGTTTAGCCTAAAGGAGGAGGAGCAAGTATTCCTTACTGGGATCTATTGCTTGCCTTCAAATCAAAACAAAAACTCTTTTCCGTTTGTAACTAAGATGTTATTCTCGAACTAGACTATTTGCATGTGCATGCCGCAAAATAAGCAACCTTGCCTTCATAGGATACCTTAGAGTAAGGTCCCATGGAGGGGGCTTCCTTAAAAATCTCAATGTATGTTGCTTAGCTTTTCTAGGAATATTTTAAAGTTCTTGGTCCCATGGATTTAATCTTGCAATTCTGCTTAAAATTTTAAGCTCCAAAATTTAAGGAATGAACTTTAGTGCTTTGATAAAAAATAATATATAAATGAAAATTCTCTCATTTTTATTTTCTAATAAGAATTTAAAATTTTAGATGAGAGACAAGTGGCATAAAAAACTCATATGCTATAGGGGCAATTTCTAGCCCCACCCCAATTTCCCCAGCTGAAATATCCATTCCTAAAAGGTAGGGACTCCTATTTTTATTTTTCTGGAAAAGATTCCAATTAATCCCATAGCACAATTTTTTTTTCCCATGGGACCTCCTGCTCCATGAAAATAGAAGCCCAAACCCCCCCATGGGACCATGAAGTTAATAGATTTCTCTCTCTTGCTTGTACCAAGGCAAAATCCTTACTCAGACCTCTCCTTGATAATGGGCGAAATAAGTCATTCATGTTGAATCTGATGCGATTACATGACCGGTTAACATGAGCATAGAGTGAAGTTGGATTCACAATGATAATCCAACTTGCTCACCAATACATGGCAAAGTCAACGTTATCCTCTCGATTTGTTGCATGCAGAGGAATACATCGTGAGACTTAGATGCACACTTACATTCCTCTCAAGTCTCGATTTCCAAAGTTGATAAAATGAAACCATCTCTTTCATCTAGCGTCCGAACAACTTGGGCCCACTTAACACTAACCTCGCCGTCCAAATCTTCACTTTGTAACGGCATGGTTTCTCAAGCAGCCTGTGTGTTAATACTTCCTTCCATTCTTGCGGATGGTTGTGGTTCTTGAGATCATAAATCCATCTAACATTATTTCAGAAGAATGTAATCAGCGATGTATGTGCATGCTACCAAGTTAAAGCTTTAGACCCTTCCAATATCATCAAATCTCCCTTTTGGGTGCTATCCATCTTTGTTAATTGTCCACCATATACCTTCCGGGAGAATTTAAGAACTCATAAACACTGAATGTTTATCTACACTATGTTTGTATAGGCATCTTTTACTAAGTTAATGGGTAGGCCTTTATTATGGATCCTTAATCCGATTTATTGTACAAGATTATATGGCCTTAGCAACTATAATAATCTAAGAGCAAAATCAAACCTTAGAAAAGTATGAAAGCATTAGAAAATAGAACCTGAATGTGCTTTTCTATTGTAAAAGGGTAACCTTTATGATTGGGAATGGGATGAATGCTTAAGTACAAACCTTCATCACTTGTTATTATTCCTTTATTATATTACAAGCCATCCTTAGAAAGGTCAAGAGCATCCTTCCTTCCATATAACATCTAAAAGTGAAAAGAGGTTGGTCCTTGGGTTATAAATGTTGTTCCTCAATTACATTGATATGGGGTCATAAAAATTAACTCATAACAAGACCATGATTATATTAGTACAATAGTGGGTTTCTAATTGTACTTATCTCCACATATTTAGGGAATGGTTGTGAAACTTCTCTTATCTTTCTTTTATTTATGGATAAGGACCTTACTTAAGGATGAAATAGATACAGACAGAGTTGATTATGGATAGAAGTGAAGATGACCTTATAGCAGACACTGGAAGTATAATATTGACTAAGTTGTTGGACTAATTGTTCATTCCATTATTTTTATATAGGATCTATACATAACACATTCTAATTAACAAAATAGAGGTTATGGGGATTACAATGCCTAACGACACTAAAATTGGGTTTTCTTAATGTGCATAACCTATTGGAAGGTTTGTTTGAAAGTCAAGTCTAAACTTCTTTAAATACTTCCTAGTGGGTAAAATGGATATGTATACATGGTTGCATTCTTAATCTACAACACCATAATGGATCAATGAGAGCTAGATTTATAAGAATGTGTACACATAATTAAATATAGTTATATGTACCATGAAATACATACATGTGATACACCTTTATTTGAAATTGCATTTTATTTACTTTCATGTTTGTACTTGCATGCTCATATATTAGCACCTCTACATTTCTTGATATGCACTTATGAAAGGATTATTGAAAGGTTTTCTTGCATGCTTACAAACTAGTTAACATGATTAGCATACTTGTTGTTTTAAGAGATGTTGGACTGAGCAACGTTGACGGTAAACTAATATGTTGCACTCATGATTGACTATGTGCATGAGCGTCAAGTATGGTGTCGTTTTGGTGTAATCTATGTGATGAACATGATATGATTAGATGATGATGTGTCTTATTGCACATATTCCATTACTCCTATTCAATATTGCATTGCTAGTTTTCCTCATGTTGGGTCGGCATTCTTCTTCCAAGAAGAATACTAGGTAAGTGGTTCACTTCGTGGTAGGGCGAAAACACTCTATAACAATGTTCTCACCCTTGAAGAGGTCGAAGGAGTTTCAAGTTCGAAAGGATCTTGTCAAGAAGGCTCAAGTTTTCAGTTCATTGTATAGTCTTGCTATCGACCAAGAGGTCTATTGTAAGGGAAAATTTTCCATATGAATTGCCTTGTAAATGGCAAATGTACTCCAAATTATTAATTTAATATAATCGTTTTATCTTCTTCTTGTGCATTGGACACGTGTCTTTCTATGTGTGTGATGATGTGTAATATGTGAATTTTAAATGTGTTTAACTGATGGGGGTCATTACAGCTACACTAATTTACGTGAAGACGTATATGAATATCAATAAACTAGTTTGAAGCAATGAATCTATGCACATGGCAATAAGCTTAATGGCTTCCATATTCTCACACCTTTTCTAGCACATAGTGGATATAATGTCAGCCTCTTGCATATGTTATCAGATTGCATATTATTCACCCAATAAATAGCCAAGTCTTGCAAGACATCATTTTGAACTATATATTGCTCACAGGAGCTACCATGACTAATCCCTAGATAATCTTTGAAAAAACATAAGAGTAAAGATGCATTCAAAAAGATCTATAGATTATTGTATTATTCAAGCAAGAGTAGCAGCACTTCAATTATTAGAAATTTGAGTGGAAATCAATGAAACCAACAACTATTTAGATTGTACAGAAACAAATATGCAAGATTTATTCATTTTGTTTGTTAATTTTACATCAAAATTGTGGCTTGATGGTCATTGCATATTTCTCTTTGTGTTACATTTTTAAGCTCAAACTCAACGAAAATCTAACATGACACACTCACCCCGCATTAGGATTTACCAAACTCGACAACCTTCATTCTTCTAGTATATTCATATTCCTACAAGCTTCAATCGAGATTAAGTTGTGAACATAAATCCAAATATCAAACAGAGTATCAACATGGATTTCTTTCACTTCAAAAAACAAAAGCAAGTCCAAAAAGTATTGTTTCACATCATTATCAAGTCTATCTATGCTCAATGTAGGCACTTGAGAACACCCTTTGCATGATCATTATTCATAAATCATGCTACTGAAAGTTGCATTTGGGCATGTTTCCAGCAATCCTCATTGCTCTCTCTATATAGGGAACACTCAATCACCTCCAATGCACGCGGTAATCCTTGACATTCTTTTGTTACTTGCCAATAATTTTAGTTAGCAACTACATAACCTTAAAAGATGGCCACTAGATCTACACCCATATTCAATTAAACAATACCATCTCCTTGAATCTACATAGATTCAACTCAAGAATATCATGGCAAATCCAATGGACTTTAGGATTCACTAAAATGAATGGTTTAGTGCACACGTAGACATAGGTGTACCTGTTGGACTAGTCTCTTGTTGTATCCTCTCTCTGGAATGTTTGTTTGCTCAAATGCCCAATAGCAAAAGAGAGAGCATCCTCCTCTTCAAGCAAAAGCATTTCATAAGTGTCGTCGAGACATTTAAAAGTGTCCTTGGATATAACAACAATCTTGTATCCATTTGCTTCAACAACAAATCTTTAAGATCAATATCATCAAGCCACATAACATCTAGCATGACCAAAATGTTGTGCCTGCTGCTAAGCCATTCCTAAAGTCGTTTACGAGCTTGAGAAATGCTCTGAAAAATTAGGTGTCGATCGAGGCCTAGTAATCTTCACCCATATGCTCTCAAGAATATCTTTGATTTCTGATGACTCTAAAACTTTTCTATAAATGATCTTGTGTCCCCAAACCACTCTAAGAACCAATAAAAGAATGGACAATGAGAAAACAACATAAAGCCCACTTTCAAAATATAAACAAATACTAGTAAGGGCTCTGCTCCTGGACCTATTCTTGGTGGGCCCAGCGTTGTCTCCACCGAAAGCAAACGTTTCACCCGTCATTCAGGTCGAGAGCAAGATTTTGAACAGTACTGTTAATGTTGGCCTGACACCCAATGCAAGCACAGAAACAGGAATTCAGCAACAAGTTTGCACAGTCTCTAAGGGAAGCACAAGAAAAGGTCGACGATGTGGCACAAAGCATGTCAGATGACAAAGAAAATGAATGGAGCATATCAACGAGGAGAACAAAAAAGTTTGGTGGAAAGCCGAATCTGTCTATGGATGCGGGAGGATCAAATGGCAAGGGGAGAAAAACTGATGCTCACAAAGCCAAGATCAAGGCCCTGGAGGATTTAGAGAAAGGCTCTCAAGTTTCGATGAGAAAGTTTGTCACATCTGGAGGCGAGCACCTCCCTGCAACAGGGAATTAATGAAGGTGCTCAGTTGGAACATCAGGGGTCTCAATGGCCCTGAGAAACACCGGTACCTGAAACGACTCATTGAGATTGAAGCGCCTGACTTGGTGTTTATTCAGGAAACTAAGGTGGAAGAAGCCAAATTCAGCGAAATGTTGCATAGGATCTGGAAGAGTGGGGACGGTGTGGCCGAGAGTGCCATTGGCACTACTGGGGGATTGGCCATAATTTGGAACAAGAATGATATTAGTGGTTCTCTTGTGGAAGCCAGACCTTTTTGCATCTCTGTGCAATGCATGGATGTGAGAAATGGCAGACAGTGGATGGCCTCTAATGGTTATGGGCCAAACTCAGAGGCTGAGCGCGTGATGGTCTGGGACTACCTCTACTCTCTCAGATCGTCCCACGCCCTCGACAATTGGGTGGTGGGGATTTTAACACTATTTTGTCCCCAAAAGACAAACAGTGAGGCAGACTTCTTGGCAATCAGGGCTCCATCAATTTCAAGCGTTGGTGCGATGATCTTGCTTTGGTGGATGTTAAGCCGAAGGCAGGCTGGTTCACATGGAATAACAAGCGATTGCTCGAGGACAATATTCAATGCAGGTTGGACAGATTTTTCCTCAATTCTGAATGGTTGTTGGATCTGGGCGAGTTCTCCACAGAGGTTTTACAATTTGGAGGTTCCGATCATAGGCCTATCTCCTTGTCCATGCATTGCTCAAACAAGCCAAAGGGCATCCCCTTCAAGATGGAGGCTTTTTGGTACGAACACCCCGACTTTGACAATTTGGTTGGTGGCTGGTGGCACACCACGTTTAGGGGCTGCAGTAGGTATATATTAACAAAGAAATTGCAGGAAGTAAAAAAGAGGGCCAGGTGCTGGAACAAGGAAGCCATGGGCAACCTATTTGTCAATAAGAGCAAAATCGAGGCCGAACTGAAAGATACTAGTATTGCTATATCGAAGGCTGGATACACGCCAGACATCAGGGAGAAGGAGACCAAGCTTTTGAAAGATTACAATAGACTGCTTAGAATGGAAGAGATCTTTTGGTGTCAAAAGTCTAGGGTCAAATGGTTAAAGGAAGGAGATAGAAACACTAGTTTTTTTCAGTTGTCCACCAAAATAAGGAGGCAACACAACAAGATCATGAGTATTCGAAATTCTGACAATGTTTTGCTCGAAGACATTGAAGCTATCAGACTTGACGGTTTGAGATTCTTTCAGGAGCTTCTGGGCCACACAACTAATAACGATCCACATGCGCAAGAGGAGTTGTTGGCTGGCATTCCTAGCCTAATAACAGACGCTCAAAATGAAGCCCTCTTGTCTCCCTTCACCAAGGCGGAGATTAAGATTGCTGCCTTTTCTCTTGGTGCTAGGAAGGCTCTTGGCCCTGATGGCTTCCAGGCTGAATTTCTTCAAAGATACTAGGACCCGGTGGAAGAAGATGTTTGGCGGGTTGCGGAAGAGTGCAGGCTGAGAAGAGCGATCCTGAAGTCCTGGAATGCTACTTTCTTAGCCTTGATCCCGAAGGTTAAGGACCCACAAACCTTTGATCAATTTAGGCCCATTGCATTGTGTAATGTAATATACAAAGTGATCTCCAAGGCCATGGCCACCAGATTGAGGGGGTGTTTGAATAGTATTATTTCTGAGGAACAAAGTGGGTTCCTTAAGGACAGGCAAATTCTTGACGGCATTATCACCGCCCATGAAGCTATCCATTCAGTTCAAAGGAAAAAATGAGATGGGATGATAATCAAATTGGACATGAATAAAGCTTATGACAGGGTTCCCTGGGACTTCCTGATCAAGGTCATGAGGAAATTTGGATTCAGCGAGTCTTGGTGCCAATGGGTTTACAGCTGTATTTCTACTCCTACCTTTGCTGTCCTGGTGAATGGTGTCCCAACTAACTTTTTTAGCGCCAAGCGGGGCTTATGTCAAGGGGACCCTTTGTCCCCATTTTTATTCTTAATCATTGCTGAAGTTTTGGGCAGAAATTTGAAGATGGAGGTGAGGAATGACAATTTGGAGGGCTTACAAATCTCTGGAGGCATAGGTAATGTTTCCCACTCACAGTTCGTAGATGACACTCTCCTTCTCGGAGCTGCAAAGGCCAAGGAGGCTAGAATTTTTAAGGTGGTGTTAAGCAAATATGAGGCGGCTGTTGGGCAAAAGGTGAACACATCCAAGTCTAGAATCTTCTTTTTAAAAGCTGGATGCTTAGATAGATTGGAGATTCAATGAATTTTGGGTTTTGAGGTTGACAACCTTCCTAGTAAGTATTTGGGGATGCCATTGACAAGTAACAGAACGTCCGAAAGGGAATGGAGTCACGTCATTAACAGGGTCCAGGCAATGTTGGCGTCATGGAAAGGCAAGTGGCTTTCCTTGGCTGGGAGAATCACTCTTATCAAGGCTTCTCTGATGGCTGTTCCAATCTACACAATGTCAGTTTTCCAAATTCCCAGCAAGGTTTCCAAGCATCTTGAGGAGGCGAAAAGAAGCTTCTTATGGAGGGGCAGCAAAGAACAATTCAAGTTTAATTTAGTTAAATGGAATGAGGTGTGTAGGCCGGTTGAGCAGGGTGGGTTAGGCATCAGAAAATGCAAAGATATGAACATGGCTTTGGGAATGAAATTGGTTTGGAGGATATATAGTGAGGAGAATAAATTTTGGAGCAAGGTCCTGCAAGCAAAGTATTTGCAATGCAATGTGGATAATTTGTTCTCTAGTGAACTCCCTAGAGGCTCTAGCATTTGGAATTTTCTCAAGTCTTGTTGTCATTTCCTCAACTCAGATATGAGGTGGAGGCTGGGCAGTGGTGACAAAATCAAATTTTGGAGGGACTGTTGGCTGGAGGACAAAGCTCTTATTGATCACCCTCTTCACATTCCCTTGATGACACACTTCGAAGGTGTTGAGGGTATGTGGGTGAAGGATTACATCGAAGGCAACCCCCCTTTCAGAACTTGGAAGAAGTTGGTCACTCATGTCGAGGAGTTGAGGCATGTGTGTGACGGGTTACAGGCGAAACTTGAGAGATGGCCTCTATCGGGCGCTGTCCAAGAGGACAAGTTGGTTTGGAAAGGGCATGGCAGTGGGGTGGTGTCGGTCAAAGGTGCCTTCCTCACCTATTGCTCTAAGTCTTCGACCAAGGGTAATTCCAAAATTTGGAATAAATATGGTATTCCAAAAATGAACGCCTTTTTGTGGATCGCATGGAAGAAGAGGGCTTTGACATGGGACAGACTTCTGCAGATGGGCAAGGTTGGCCCCTCTCGTTGTGTCATGTGCAAGGTTGAGGAGGAAAGCAACAGTCATCTTTTTGCACACTGCGAGGTGGCTTGGCAGATTTGGAATCGTTTTTGGGAAAGGTGGGGTCTTCAGATGGTCATACCCAAAGATATTGATGGTCTTCTGGAGTCTTGGGTGGTAAAGATAATGAGTTCGAGTCTTCAACTTATTTGGGGTGTTGCACCTGCTATCATTGTGTGGAATATATGGCTAGAGAGAAACCGTAGGACTTTCAGAGATGAAGAATGTTCAATTGACAGGTTATGGGATACAGTGGTTGGCACAATAGAAGAGCTCGGGGAAATACACAGGAAAGATTGTTGGGCCCTGGATGTTGCTGAGATGAATTGGGCTAATGCTTGGCCCAACTTTAGGGGGATGGTTCAAGTCCCGATGCTTGCTCCTCGCACCATGAAGCAGCCTAGGTGGGAGGCTCCTAATCAAGGGTGGTTCAAGTTGAACTTCGATGGTGCAGCCAAAGGTAACCCTGGCAAAGCCGGTGGTGGTGGTGTCTTTAGGGATGTTGTGGGGAAAACAATATTGGTATATGCCTTAGATTTGGGCATTGACACTAATAATCAAGCTGAAGCCAGAGCTATGTTGTGGGGTCTGATGTTAGCCAGGGAAAAAGGATGGCGAAAATTCTGGATTGAAGGCGACTCCAAGCTGGTCATTGGGGCCCTGAAGGGAGGTGAGCTACACAACTGGAGACTGGAGGTGATTGTAGAAGTGGCAAGATGCTATCTACGCGAATTGGAGGGGGCAGTCATTAGTCATATTGGTAGGCTTGGCAACCAGGTCGCTGACTAGGCTGCAAATGAAGGCATTGAACTCAGTCTCAAGTCTGGCCTATCCAGTAAAGTTTGGTCAAGCTTATTCCCTGTCGATGTTGCTCAGCTGGCAACAAATGACAGGAACAACTTAGCTTATACTGACAAGGACAGTGAGGCGGCTGTTTAAATGTTTTCTAGTTTTTCTCTTTGTGGTGCCCGCTCTTGTTCGAGTTGGGCACAACAGTTAATTTGGTGATCTCAGTTCGCTGAGCTTGGGAAGTCTCCCTCTTTATTTTTTTTATTTTTTTTAATTTATCGGGTTCCTAGTCCTTTAAAACCAGGTTTCTTATATCAAAAATTTACTAATTTGTTTAACAAACATAAATAAATTTATTTACTGATTCATTGAATTTGTACTGCATTTATGTTTTTTCTTGCCTCTTATTAGAGAGTTGTTTATTTCATTGGATACGGTGGTTAACAAAGTCAACTTAGAAAACATTGCAACATAACATCAATTATGCCAAATTCTCCCACTATTGTCTCTATAATGCATTTGGTGCATAATGACAAAGCTGGCTTTTGGATTCTTTATTGAGAGTTCAATATGTAAGTTTGATCCCAATTTGGTATTTGTTAACAATCCGCACTTGTGAAACAAGAGGTCATATATTCTATTATCTCTAGAAATTTGACGTAGCCAGACTAGACGCTTCAAACACACCACTCTTTCAGTTGGGTCATCTTCTAGCATAAGCAATCATGATTACTGTCATGACCCCGAATAATTCAAAATGCATTTTGGAGGGAACTACAAAAGTGTTTTTAAATACTACTCTGCATTTAATAAATATTTAAATAATAAAATATTTATTAATATTAAATAATAAATTTAAATTATTAAAACTAATATTTAAGTTTATTATACTCACGCCGACCATTTGGAAGGCGTTTCTATTTATGTTGGCGTATTTGCTCTTTGGTGGCAGGTTGGATTGGACAAAAGACTTCTGGTAGCCTGGGAGACGAAAACCTCTGCAGCTCCGAAACCAGGTGTTGTGGTGTGGAGTGATTGAGGCGTTGGTTTAGAGTGACCGTTTGCACACCAGTCAGACTTAACTCCATATTCAGTGCAATCTTCTTGGAGAGTCATCAAGCATCAATCTTTCATTTGGTCTAAGTGAACTCAAACAACTCCTCCATCCTTGACGAGAGTCACTGCAGCACCATTGCTGGATGCCGACCCCTCCCAGATCGAACTTCCAAGGTCAACACTCTCTGAAGTCGATCTTGCACAAGAGCGAAGATTCTAACAGTTGTGAATCGGCTATCTAGTCTTTATGGGAGTCTATCAGAGTAATTTTCCATGAAACTCTTCCCTGCTACCATATCAATTGCATATGTTCAAGGTCGGGTTTGTGTGCAGGGTATTCCTGTGCAACTGCGAATTCCACCCAATATATGTATGAGCCCAAGTTCTTGGTAGGACTGTATCTACACCTATTGTTCTTCCCAAGCATTCACCTGTTGTATGGTTCCTATTCAATACTAGTTGCAATCGCTGTGTTCACGTATTGCATTTACAAATTAAGCTCGGGGATTTAATCGTGCCAATGGATACATGGTAATTGTGATTAACTTATACTTGCTGTAATTATTCATACCTACTAAGTTTCACCTCCCTGACAACTGATCCGGGAGTATTTCTGTGGACGGGTCCTTTACTGGTTCATTGTACATTGCTGACGATTAGTGCAATTTTGAGTCTACTAGTGGTCTCTTCATAATACGCATGGTTACATGTTTATCTTGATTTTGAATATAAACTATTGTTCCTATTGATGAACTAAGTTGGGTGTAATTCAAAGTGTATGGTTAATCAAAGATAAAAAGTAAGATCAATAGTTGTTTTGATGATGATTTGAGTTTGGCACATTACAATTACGGGCCCACACTACTTCCCCAGCAAAAATAAATGCTAAACTAAGCATCAGGACACAGCCCATTGGCCAAGGAATTTGACGGTAAGGTTTTCATTCATAGATTAAGGGTCTCAATTGATAGATCGAACATGAGAAGGAGAGAAGGCTCCAACAAAAGAAGGTTGAGGTACCAAGGGCCTTTAAGACCATATTACATCATAGCCCAAGGAGGAAAAGGGAATATGAATGCTTCGACGAAAGCAGTTTGAGGAATGAGTAGCCTGAAGTTCTTAGAGGAAGGGGAGGGGACTACCTAACTTGACTAATTGAAAAGATTCCATAAAAAAAAACTAAATGGAAAAATGATCCGTAATTAACCGATGCCAATGAAAAAGGACTGCCCAGTTTGACCAACATAAGACTTCTCAGCTTGGCCAGTCCAAAACCCCACACTCGGTATTAAATTTGATGGCATATGACAGTAATTGTGCATTTTTACTGGAAAAAATATATATATAAATCTATATTTTTCTTTAAAATAGACCTAAAATTTTAGAAGAGGAGGGTGAAGATTCAAAACAAGCCCAACCAACACATAAAAAACAATTAGAACAGCAGAGAAAAATAAAAGGGATTACCAAAATACCAGACAAGCTGGGTCGATGCAAGAGCTGTCTTAGCTGGTGTTCCTTATCTAAAGTGGGCGGCTAGTGGAAAAAACTCTGGCTTGTTTTATGGGCAGCGGTGGCTGGAATCAATAATTTCCTATTCTAAGAAACAACAGTGCAAGATGAAATTCATAAATAATGGTATAGTGTCAACTAATAATAGTGGTGGCTTTTAGTCATACAATTTGATGATGGGGCAAATGGATGCGGCCAAAGATTAGCATTTCTTTTCATTTTTAGTTAATGAAATGCTTTAAGTTATTGCTGACAGCTTGGGTAGACATTTTGGCGTATTTCACTCAAAATAGAATCGAGCTTGAATACTCCTATCCATTGATTTCATTTATTAATGCCTGGAATTAACAATTTATATATTTTTCCAGCGAGGCAGAGAGAAGAGAAGGTTTCCAGACTTTTTGAAAGAAAGGTCCTTTTGGTAGAGAGGTTTGTTTTGATTATAGGAAAATACAAAGTGAATTTTGTAATCGTGTTAACATAGTTTTTGTAGAATGCTGAATGTGATACCTGTAGGCTGTAGATAAATCCTGAGAGTCCAAGTCATTGGTTGTATTTTTGAAATCAAAGTCCTAAGGATCAAAGCATGTTAACAGTATTTGTTTGTAAGGAGCTTGAAATTAGTAGAGCAGTCTGTATGTGTGTGGGTTTGATTTACATTTCTATGTTATTTAGATTATGTCCATCGAGTGAGTCATGTTATAGTAGAGGTGTGAGCAATCAGTATACATATGTTGGAAGTCAAAACTTGATCAGTTGTATGCATCAGCACTGTAATAGATAACTACTCATTTTTCATAATCTGAGTATTATATTCCAATAGTTCTGTTACTTTATTCTTGAAATCTCTCATTTTCTTTGGGTGAGCTGCCTAAATCAATAACCCTTCATTGGGATCTTGGTTTTGGTCTGCATCATGGGTGCTCTCCAAAAGAACTAAAAATGTCTATTTTTTCATTGAAAATTTTCAGACATACTGTGTTTCTCCTAGCCTGCATAAAAAGCACGAGGAGACTGTACTTTATAGAGGTTGCAGCCTCTAAATTAAAACAGTTCGCAACCTTGCATGCAGTACTTTAAAATTGTTCATGTTTTTTATTACAAAAACTTATTTTCATTACAAAAACTTCATGTAAACTATATCTAAAAAACTGTCTAAAAATAAATATCTCTTCCCAATTCTAGATATTAGAACAACCAATATAGAAATGCACTAAAAGCAAAATGCAAGAGGTGCGCCAAAATGCAAGAGGTTAGCGTGGTTAGCATACCTTTGATTTCTGTCAAGGTCGTTTTGCCTCACACGCATTGCGCTCGCTCCCAGCTTGTTAACATTGTCTCTAAATAGCCGTGTCTTCAAACCCTGTAGTCCAACATCCAAGTCACTCTACATTTCTAACATAAGTACTAATAAGAAAACATCTCCACCAGGAAAGAAAAAAACACATAAAGTTATTAAGAAAACAAAATAAACGCGTTAAAATTAATCAAATACATGTTAAAAAAAGGGGAAAGATTTTATGTGACCTCAGCACCAGCATATCCTTGCGCCATACTCTTCTATGAGTCGTTGCCCATCTCCACTTGATCTGCTAGTCTTTGTTCTGTAACTGATAAGAAGATGGAAACATAGATAAATAAACAATGGCGGAAAGAGTATATCGGGTGCGCATAATAAAATAGTGACTCAGAAAAGAAAAGAAAAATGTTGGGCATTGGTTAGTGGAAGGTGGAAAGGAGATGATTGTTCGCTCAAGTCATTGCTGCCCTTAAACTCCATACTTTGTGTGCTACAGAGAAATTATATGGAAACAGCGATGACTTGTGGGGTTAGGGTTGCTCTTGCTTGGAGTTGGAAATTAAATGGCTGTTCAAAATGCTAATAATTCCAAATAATCAATGAATATGAATAGTGATCTAGCTAAATTTATAAATGAGTCTGACTATTTCAGTTTTCTCCCTTTATTTAAATTTAATCCCCCATGTACAGAGAACCATGGGCAATGAAAGTAGTGTTAGTGGGGTGTCATAAAAAAATGCAGTATGCTGTTTTAATTACTTGTACATTTCTGCCCAAATTTGCTTCAAAGTGTAATAATTACCTATCGTAAAGATGACTGCACTAATATCCCAATTAATTCCAGCAACTATATCATGGAGTGATTTTAGAGCAGTAATACTTATGTTTCCGGGAGAATCTGGAATACATGAGCTTCCGGTTGAAGATGAAGCCGAACACTCGCTCTACATTTCTTTAATGCTACGCAAAAAGTATGAAGCAATCTTTCCACCACACAGTTTCACAAACCCTTGAGCCAAGCATGTTAGAAGAGTATCAATTATGGCGCGTGAATTCAATTAGGGAGATCCTCATGCAGTGTTTAGTTTATTTTGGCTAGTATGCAGTCCCTGTTTGTTTTAAGTTTCCAGTATTTTTTACACTTTATTTTCAATTTCTAAACAAGTGACGCAAGTGTCAAGTTCCTGCCCGTTTGTTTCCAGCATGTAGGTTGAGAAAAGAGAGTGGATAAAAAAAGTAGCAGGGAGGAAAGTTTGAGTCATAAGAAAGTATGCATATGCAGCAATAGCGTGGCACATCATTTTATTTTACCTTGAATTTAATAACAAAAACAAATTTGATTGCACCATAGCTTCTATACGTGCAAAGTTTTATTTTATTGAAATTCATAGAAGCTTGATTAATAGAGTCAAATGCAGTTTTAAGCTTGAGAATGTGAGCTTGAACAAAGGTCGAAATAAACATAAACATCATACAATCCTGAACTCAAGAAAAAGCATTAACAGTGATAGCTTTTGCAGTGTATCGATGCTTGTACTGGAAACAGGGGATCCTCTTTCTAGAGCTTTAATTATTCATTCTTGCAAACTGGCTACTATTTCTCAGGTATTTGTCCACCAATTAGTTAAGGACATCACATCTATTATTTTATCAGCAATTTTAGAAAGCAATTTGTCATCCTTAACTTTTAGTTCTTTGAATTACAAAGTTGAATAGAAGGAAACAAGTTGCAGGGTATGCATATCACATGATCCTGGCTTCTCACAATGCATTCAGTTATCTTGAAAAGGTTTCCTTCCACTTTAGTATTTTAAGAAGGAGAGCTTGGAAAGTAGATCAATAGACCTCAATGTCACAGGTGTAAACTCCAAAGATAATCATCATGAAGAAAGAAGACAGCTACAGAAAAATTGAGATTCAATCATGTATAATAGATGACAGAGGATAGTTTGAAGTCTCATTATCAATACTATGAGATCTGTCAAAGGCATCCTGCTTCTCACAGTTCACAGTGGCAGTTAAGAAACAACATGCTATGTACGGACAGCATACAGTCTGCAATAAGGAAAAATTCGTTACAAAGCATGAGCAGTTGATAAATAGGATAGACTTATGCATATTGGAAGACAGTGTATGAATAGCTACATAGGGCTAATTCAATAAAGAATGCATAGCATCAAAGAAGGAAATAAAACATATTAATGTTCAAAAATGAACAAAATAGGTTAACAAGAGTGGAAAGAACATCAAGCCACAATACAAATCTAGATTGCTAAAAAGAAACTTCATCTAATAATCCAATTAACTATTGGAAAAAAAAAGAAGTAAGCCACAACAAAAATCAGGAGTGCTAAAAGGAAACTCCGTCTAATAATCAAATTAATAAATGAAAAAACAGAAACAGAAAAATACTTAGGAAGGACTGGAGAAAAAATAAGAGGATAGACCCAAACTTAGGAAGCAATAGAGAAAAAATAAGAGGAAGCAGTGAGAGGATACAAAAGTTCCTTGTCAAAGGAAAGAGCCAATAGAAAGGAGCTGACCAAGGCAAAGCTCTATTCTGTGTCAGAGTCTAAAAAGTTAAGACATGGACAAACAGTTAAAACGGATGATAGAGTAGAGCCTAAAATGCTAAAACATAAACAAAAACAAATAAGAACGAGGAACAAAATACATTGGATAAAGGAATATATGGATTGAGTGAAAAATCATAGAGACCAACTGTAAGGCGGATTGCCTTTCTTTTAGTGTCCATTAAGATATGTATATCGTTTCAAACAAATGTTAGACTAAACGAATGACATAGACTGATATATACCCCTAAAGTCTTGCAAGATCCCGATGATGCGATCAAACCTCAACTGGAGAATTTAATTTTTAAGTTTTGCATGAGCAAAATATCTAGTTCACACTTAAAATTCTTCATATAATAATGTGAATCATTTAATCTGAGAAAAAAATGCAGTTCATACCCAGATAAGAGAAAAATAATAGTATGTCCAGAACAAGGGCATCCAAACCCAGAACAAAAGTTTGAGTCATGATCGAAGTATTATTCAATTGGGTATATTATAAGTTCTGATTTCAGCTAGGTTTATCACTGAATTGAGCACCGAAATTTTCTATCAACCATGGCCAGCTGTAAGAAATCATTAAAAATAATCGAGAGCAATAAGTTGAATTAAGCCATACCTGGGTTAGAATAAAGCTGATGGGTAATTAGTGCATGTCATCACCGGGTACAACAAAGAAAAAACAAAGGAATCAAATTCAAGTCGTATCCAGCAACTAAAAACTATTTAATTCAAATGAGTATTCTAGCAACGATTGGAAGGATGTTGAATCCAAACAATGAAATGATTGCAATTATGAAAAGTTGTATACCTGACCAGATCATTGCTACCCAATTCCAGCACACCGTCTATGAGAGGGATGCAGATGACATTCTACAGCATTCACCACATAGAAAAAGTAAGATTGAGGCCTCACTCTTTTATGTGAATTATTTGGAAATGATGAAGATTTCTCATGCAACAAAATGCTAGGATAAAAATTACCTGAATATCGGCACTCTGCAGATGACATGTATATGCAGCAGTTCCATGAATAATGTAAGCATCGTATCAATATAGCACAAAATAGGGCATCAAAAAAAACTTGGTTTTCATAGATTTATTTGTACTATATAATAATGATTGTAAGATGTTCATACCTTGGCAAGAAGGCTACGTCTGAAGACTTTAGTGTCAGCTTCATTAGATCCAAATAGCCACAAGGGAGACCCCTTTGCCAGAGCTTGACCAGGTAATCTACATTCAAGTAGTACAGCATGCTTTGACCTTGTTGGAAATACAAATGAATATCTAACCTAAAACTTCAACATTTTATGCAGATAAACAGAGGAAGATGTTGAGTTATTTAAACTACAAAAATATGAACCTTAAAAATGTACATTTTCTAAGTATGAGCAGAAGAAGATGGTTGGAGGTACTTCACAAATAAATAATTATTATTAACCAAGAGATCTATATATTTACATTTTACTGTCTAAAGTCCTCACAATGAAAAAGCAAAAACATTACTCAGGATTTTATAGGTAGAGGAGCCTCTTCAGCATATACCCAAAAAAAGAACCAAAGCTGAAGGTCATGGAAACAAAGTAGAACTGTTCAGTGTCAATCAGGTCTTCGGGAGATAATAAAGAAAAAGGCTTCCATTGATGCTCTTCGCCCTCTCCACCACTGCAAAGGCGCTCATAAAGTTCTCCCAACTTTAATGTCCTCTGCAGGCTCTCACCCACCATTTTTGTGTTGTTCATTCTCCCATTGTAATACCCACCACCCCACTTCCGCAACTTGTTTACCAACAGTAACACTCTCAAATAAAAGATACATCAGAAACATCATTAAGATATTAAAGAGAGACAGAGAGAAAGATTAAAAACTTGCCTATGGTAAGGGCAGTATTTCGAGAATATTAAGTATGTCCATTGAATGCTTTTCACAGTAGCTTGTAGGCATTTGGTCAGATTGTCTATGGCGGGTGGTTCATCTTCCCATGCTTGCCCGAGATGAGAGAATTTTCCAGAACAAATTGTCTGTGGACCTGCAAATGGAAAGAAAACTGAGGGGTCTTGAACTTTTGAAAAGATCTGATCTTAAACTTAAACATTTTTGACCTATAAGCACAAAAACATTGAAAGAAACAAGGCAGTTTGAGGAGAACAGGGAGTGGGGGAATTTTTGTCTATCCTTTAGTCTTCTTTCAAGATTGCAAGTTTGTCGTTTTTTTGCGTGCATCCATGAAATTCCTGCAAAACTACTTGTCCAAGTCTAGCAAATCACTTTCATGGGTTTGGGGTTGCTTTTGTTTCAATGTTAGAAATCAGTACTTATAGTATTGATGACATAGAACACCTTACAGAGGATACCTGGAGCATTCTTATGGAAAGGCCATTTGCCTGACGGGTGCAAATAAAAAAATGTGTGAAGCCATCATTGCGAAGAAAGCGACTGAGATGCTAATGAACCCCTTCCACTGATTCCTCCTCGGTGCTGTCGCTTTCAGAATTCTGCATTCCACCGGGGCTTTACTGGCCACTTGAATTGCCGCTGAAGTCCCACTCTGTTGCTGCTGCTGGTTATTGCTGTGTTGCCTTCTGTACTCGAAGCAGACACAAATCATAAATCATGTGCAGCGTGCACAGCAGTGCAGAACCTACCGGGTAAAACAATTGCAGAAATTTGCAAGCAAACCTTATCGAATGTTCCAGAAACCCGAAAATTTAGGTATGGCATTTTATGCATTGAGGCATTTCGATGCCACCGTATTCAGCCAGTACAGCTCTCACAATTTGCATTTAATGTAAAATATTTGCTCAAATATCTATGCCATCTTAATTTTTGTAATTTGTTTAAAGAAAAATAAATTATAGAGCTACTCCAACGAATAAAATAAATAAATACTAATTTTTAAATATAAAAAAATAAGTTTTTAAATTTAAACTACTTATAGAAGCACAAAAGAATATATTTAAATTCTAGAATGGGATTGGTCAAGGCAGCATAGCAAATACATATTGAATAATTGCAATTAGTCAATAGTCAAGGAATGTCAATGGGGTGAAGTTGAAAGGTTCGGAATGAGCCCGACACCCAAAAAAAGGGATGAGGCTGGATCGTGCCCTAGGCGGATTTTGGCAGAGTGTATCCCTCAGTCCTTGGCGCTAAGCTCAAGGGGACCCCCTTGGGGGTATCTCCAAACAAAAAAATAAATAAATAGTCAAGGAACTTATAATAATAATAATAGTTGATGTAGTCTTTTGTTTGTCTTCAATTTCCATTTTTTTTTCAGAGTTTATTTTCAATTTTTAAATAATAGTTGTTCCATCAAAATAGGAAAGAAATAAAAATGGAAATGGTTCTTCAAATAAAAATAAGAAATAATTTAAATAAAATAAAATATTATTTATATAATTCTAAAGTAAAATAAAATATCTATTAAGTGATAAAAATTTTAAGTATAAAAAATAATTAAATAGAACTTAAGAAAAAACTAGCACTTGCATTTAAAGGAGGTTCAAGGATTATGTCGATAGAAAATTATATGTATGTTAATATGTTAGAGAGTACTTATTTGTGCATGGGTGTGTATGGATGCCATGTGTTGCAAATTCTAGTTGTATGTGGTTGGATTAAACAATTAATAATAAGTGATAAATAATGAAATGAAATAAACTTAGACAGACCTAGATTTTTTCCTTAAAGAAAATTAATTATTATCTAATTTTGAAATATTTGCATTAAGATTTAAAACATAAACCAATGCAAATGAAAAAAAAAGTTGTCATCAAATTGACAAAAAATATTGCAATGGAAATAGAATGTTCCCATCTAGTTGGAAAATCAATATTTATCTAGCTTTTACATGATAAGTGACATTTTGGAGAGGCTTTTACCATTAAATGGCAGTTGGTTTACCATTAAGTGATAGCTAAAACTTGTTTTATGATGACCGATAATGGTTTGCAAGCGTGAGACTTGTTTCAAGCTCAAATCTCACACTATATGTAGCCTATTCTTAAACAATACCAAGTCAACTTAGAAAGCACCACGACAGAACATCAATTTTGCCAAATTCTCCCACCATTGTAACATCTTTGAGTGGATGCAAGCTAACAAAATGCTACCATGGCATGCAAGGTCAAGAAGGTAAGGTTTTTAGCTTTCTAGTGGTCCATCTTGTTTTATTTCAATGGATGTTAAGGCACACCCTTAAGAACACCCTCCTAAATATAAGCTAAGCTCGAAGTGTTGGAGAGATAACCCACTCTTGTAGAGTTGGCCATTAACCTTCCATATTTTCTTGATGACTTGATTCAATTGCATGACAATCCTAGCATTGTGAGTGAGATTTTGTTCTAGGAAGTGGAGCAACATTTTTGAGACTCAACACTATGCACCCATAACAATTGATATAACCAGGCTTTTATCATTAAGAGAGTTATGAAATGAATCTACTTTACGAGGATTAGGTTTACACAACATTATCATCTATATAAGGGTTGTATGCAACCAATTTTTTCTTAACCAAGTGACAACATTTGGGGTTAATATTGTAGTAGGGTTTGGTTATTGTTATTTTTGTTGTCCATTTTGTTTGATTTTAATACCTCTTAAAGTACACCCATAGGAACACCCTCCTAAGTCTAATGTGAGCTTAAAGAGTAGGAGAGATAACCTACTCTCGTTGAGTTGGCTCTCAACCCTCCACGATTGATTGATGAGCTAATTTCACTTGTATGGTAGTAACCCTAGACTTGTGAGTGAAATTTAGTTCTATGAAGTTGAGCTACATTTTTGGAACCCAACATAAGGAATGGGAGAGTTTAGCGATAGAAAAAATTAACCTTTTTTGGGGATTGACTAGGTCGCTATTATACTAGTCTATTCAATTATATGGAATTATATAGTTGTACTAAATCCTTGATTATCATGCATGTTTAAAAAAATAATAATATTTTTATGTTGTCTATCATTGTCATTTTCCTAGTATAATTTTTTGATTAAAAAAATTCAAATATTTTTTTATAAAGGCATGGGCCATTGGGGTACTTGCCCCAGGCAAAACCTTGGGAAACAAGGCCCTCAAGGCCTACCCCATAAAGGGGTATGGTATGCCATGAAGGGCATTCATACAATAGTTTTTTTTAGTAGTTTTGCTACATTTAGTAGGTTATTTAGCAATTCCATGAAACTTGGTAGCACCTCCAATATTTTACAAAGTTTAATTTGGCAAAGGTTTTTTTCTTGTTATAGCTACAGTTGGTAGGACCTCCACATTTTCTAGTAGTTTTACCAAATTTAGCAATGATATTATGATGAAATTGGTAGACACCTTGACTTTTTTGTGCTCCTTGACCATTGATAGTTGGTTTTGTAAGCCTATCTTCAAATACTTCATTCTTGTAGATATGTGTTTATTCTTCAAAGTATTTTTTATAAGTGAGGAATAATTTTGTACTTTTCTTTTAATTTTAAACTTTTAAGTGGTCTAGTTGTATAGTTCTCACTTTGGGAACTTTGAAGAGCCATAACTTTTGCATACATACTTCTTTTTGGGTACAATTTTTTTGAAAGTTAATATTTTATTATTATTTTACAGTGGTTCTTTTTGTTTCCTCTCATGTTAAATAGTAAAATTATATTTTCAACATGTGGTCATTTTTAAACATTGTAAGCATTTCATAAATACACTTCTTAATTTGTAAACACACTAAGATAAAATTTCACATATTATACATTAATTTTGTGGATCTTGCACATCATATTGTGTCATTATTGTATTCACATTACTTTATAAAGTACCATTGAGGTTTATTGTGTGTGATTTATTATTTATAATAAAAATATTGTCCACTTTTATAAGAGATTATTTTCACACACTTTTCTAGTTGCAAGTAATATCTTGTACACATATTTTGATGTTATTTTTCCATCTTCTTTGTCATGTCCCTTTTTCAAAATCAAAAGAAATACTATTTGCTCAAGGATTCATCAAAGTTCAAGGATTGGATCTCATGTCTAACCAATGCCAAGGATCTGTTCGGAGGTCAATGATCGTAGTTGTGGCTCGATGCATGCTAAGAACCTATCAAAGTTTAAGGATTGGGGTTGCTACCCGACACATACCAAGGACTTGTCAAAGGTCAAAAATGAGGCTTTTTCCCTAACACATGCCAAGGAGCTATCAAAGGTGAGGAATCGAGGTTGCGACTTAATGCATGCCAAGTTGAAAGGAAGGAGAAACTTCAAACCTCTGATGAGAAATGTTATGTCTTGTAAGGATGACATGTGATGTAACATGCAAAAGGCTCTCTAAGGTCAACTTGTGATGTAGCATGTAGAATTCAAATTTATTGTCCAAGCTTTTCTGTTTGTGAAAAAATGGGAACTTTTGAAACTTACCAACCAAAATTGTAATTGGTAGGTGTAAGGTTGACTTCCTTCCCATCCCATGTCCTCATCCACTTGTATGTAGAATGTTTGTCTCCCCAAAAACATAGACCAATCATTGCACACTCGTTTTCTCACAAAAACTCCCAAAGAGACATGTTGACAGGGTCCAAGGACTATTCTTTCTTCTATAAAATCAAATTACTAGCTAAAAGTTTTCCTCAAACTTAGATCCTTTTTAGAAGATAATTGAAACTCTACAACACTTCATTTATTAAGTTGGATCCAATATCTATTTTCTTAATAGTTTATATAAATCCAAATGTGCATCGAAATTGATTTACTTCCTAATAGTTTTGGTCAAATCCACATTCACTCTATTGAGGTTGTAGTGTAGAAAAATGTAACCCTTTACATTTTCTCACTTGTTTGGAATCTTCTTATTTAAATTGGACTTAATGATGCCTTAATTTAGCATTGTTAAATGTACCTCTTTACATTTACACACTTATTTGGGCCTTTTTAATTAAATTGATCTTAATTATGCCTTAATTGGCCTCTTTAATTTGTTGACAAGCCTAATTAATTACATTTTCCAAAGGGGAAACCTGAGAATAATTAGTTCATAAACATAACACTTTACATTGAGCAATGTGTTCTCTAGGTTTATGGACTTGGGACCCATTTGCCCATGGGCGAATGGGTCCTCCCTAAACCTTAGGACCTAAATATAAATTATGTTTTTGGTGGTATTTTAATGTTTTCAAATCCATAATTCAATGTTCGCTTGTGATATTTGAATTTAGGGAAATTAAGGATACATAGCTATAAATACAAGGTTATTTCACTAAGTTTCACCTAGATTTTCAAGAGAAGCAACCTAGAAATTTGATGTGAGAAAAATTATAGAAAATTTTATGATCAAGAGCATTCAAAAATAGATATATCAGAACTTTGTTGCAGTATTCAAGATCCATTCATCACGTCAAAGTCTTCTTGCATCATGCACGTTTTTGGAGCTAACATTATGATGGAGGTTTCATGATCAAGTCAAGCATTCAAAGTATCATTTCAATCAAGATTCAAGTGTCAAGATCCACATCCAATTTAGCCATCTCATGCAAGTTGCAGACCTCCTAAGATCTCCATTATCAAGTTTTGATTCAAGGGTTTTGTTGTCACATGAAATTGCACCCTACTAAGCACAAAGCTCAACATTCTACTGACACGATGCAAACGAACTGGAGGTTGTGGGACCTTTGCACAAATGAGTTTGAATCTCTGGAGAAGGTTAGCTTTCTTTTTCAATCCCAGTGCAATGTGTTGGTCCAACCCAACAGATGAAATCCTACCACTAACTTCTCATGAGGAAAAGGAGAGAAGGAGAACATGAAAATGAGAGGAAGGTGATACACCAAAATAGAAAGGCCACTTCTTCCTAACTAATATTGCACAACACATCGTTGAAGAGGGGAAAGGGGACTTTCACAAATCTCTGTTTGGTCAATTTTTAGAGGCATACATGAAGGCTAGGGTTTGACAAGGCACTGGAAGGGAAGAGGGTTTCACAACCAGCAACTATAAACCATTTAATCACATACATGCATGAAAATTCAATAAACACTCTGATATGAAGGTAATGACTTACAAAAACACCAAAGAGATGAAAAGAGGAAAACTTGAATGATTTCATTAATGTGGAGGAAAAAAGCCAATCTTTACAATGGCACAGATACAAAATGCAAGTCTACAAAAAAAACCAGAGGAGCCAGAGTAAGAAGAACCCTCAAAATGAATACATTTTTTGCCTTTATAAATCAAGCATAACTAAGAAAACACAAGTCGAACCCTAACCCTAACCAAGGTTAGCAATGAAGACTATGCATGCAAGATTCGAACCATCCTGTGAAAATTGCGACCTAGGGCACAAATCCACAAAGAAGTCAACAAATTATAATAAACAGGCATGGGCGCCCTTGAAATCCAACTACAAAAGGTAAGGGATGCCATAAATTTCATCCTTGAAGCTCAAGAATCATATCTAGGTGCTTAAGTGTCAAATCGAGCCTCAAAAACATTGCCCAAAAACCATGCCAAAAATTTGTCAAAAGGTTAGGGCGTTGAGCCCGAAAAGAATCCTATACAAGCCTAAAAAAATGGTCTAAAGCCCTATAAATGCTTTTGTTGGGGGTTGGGCATTGACTTGTAGAATGTCGAATGTCAGCCTTATAGTGTACCGAATGCTAGAAGAAAGGAGGAGCTGAGCATGAAGAAGGAAGGAAGATTTGAGGTAAGTGAGGAGGCTTACCTCCAAAAATTGGGGGTAAAGGATAAGCCTTACCCCCGAAATCCAAAAATTTGACACTTAGTCGAATCCGAGAAAAAAAAAGGGAAAAGTGAGAAGGAAGGAAGGAGAAGGAAACATCAAGCATCGGACCTTGGACCGTCTGAGTTCGGAGGTCAGACTGATGAGATACCTCTTATTGATGATGGGTAAGAGGTAAGGGGGAAGGACAAAGGCCAAAACCTGAAATCCTGACACTTAGTCAGATTTTGGAGTTAAGGCATCGATGAGAAGGAAAATGGAAGGAGAAAGAAGAAAACAAAAGGCTTGAAGAAGATTTTAGAGGTTGAGGTCGGACTGAAGCCTTACGCGCTGCAAAGTGAATGGTAAGAGGGAAGAGGGAAGGCCAAAGGCTAATGAAGAAAAGCATAAGGATGGAACAAGAAAGGGAAGAGGGAAGCGAGAAGACCGAAGGCCAAAGGCCAAAAGGAGAAGGGTAAAAATGGAAGAGGAGTAGGATGGTAAGGAGTAAAGGGTAAGGCCAAAGGTCAAAACCCGAAACTCTTAGAAGAAAAAGGGGAAGGAAGGGAATGATGGAAAAATGAAGAAGGCATGCAAGGTAAGCAAGTAAGAGATGGCCCAAAAAATTGAAATTCTGGGACTTAGCAAAATTTAGTAAACCTCCAAGAAAAAACATGCAAGATGGCCTAAGGGGAATCTCTCAGATCAGATATCAATGATGGGTCAGCTAAGGGGGCATGAAATGACAAAATTAATGGCGACTTCTACAGGATGATTGCTTGTTAATCATGGGATCCAAAGGCCTTATTGGTCTATTGGGCATAGAGTCATGAGGGTAAAACTTCAATAGTTGGGCCTCCTTAGAGTAAAACAAGACATGTACAACTGCACTTGGAGGAAAGCATGGAAACTAGGAACATACATTCCCTTGAGGAGAATGTAGGGTGTGCAAATGCACTTCATGAAAATAAAATATTTGTAATATGTACATTAAACTAATGGAAAGTAAAGAATGGAATCTTGCCTCTATCAAAGATGAACCTTTTAAAGGAGTTGATCTCCCTGAAACCATAGTTGCAGACCTCACCCAGTTGCAACCACTTAAGATTGTTGCCAACATGCATGGGAATGCACAAAATGCTTGCAAGGTGAATGATCGCTTCATTGTAAATTTTTCCATTACAAGGGAACCATATGATGCAAGTGTTAGAATCATCTAACACTGGTGTCTTAGCTAAACATACAATAGCAGGGGTGAAACACTTTGAAGGCAAGTTAACATCCAAGAACAACCCTTCTATAAGAGGAAGAAAACTCTCCTCACAAAAGGATAGGCCAATACTATCATTGTTGACCTCTTCATTGCATGAACTAAAAGAAAAAGAAAAAGCTTCCAACTCACATGTTGATACAAAATATGCCAAATTTTATTTTTTATTTGCAAAAGAAACACCTTCTTCATGCACCTCAAAAGAGAAATTTTGAAGCTCGGGCATACAAACAAATAGAGCAACGGGAGCATCACTCTCCAAAAAAATGTGCAGTTGCTCAATGGTGGATTTTTCAGTGTGTTGGCTCCATGTGAAGCATTCTAACTTAGTCACATTATCCCTAATGCCAAAGGTCACATCTTCATCTTGAATGAAGACCTCATATTCAACATTGCTACATTTAAGGACAACAAAAAACCAACATCATAATTACTTGTATTGATGCACACTTCATCAACATATGCCTCAGGTTTGTGAGACACTTTGGGTGAAGAACTAAATTCTTCAAATTGCCTCTTGATTTTAATTCTTTCTTGGCAACTAGATACAAAAAAAATTAGACTTGTGGCATGTAATGGTTGCCACATCCTCTACTATTTCCTTACTCTTATATTGTTGCCTACAAAGATGCTATTTTGGGAGTGAAAGGTTGGCATCCAAGCTTGAACAAAAAGCTTCTATAACATCCCAAAAGATGTTCTCCACCTTAGAACTGCAAACCTCAATAGATTGGGGATCTTCATTCATAATAATAGAGGATAAACATGTATGTTGCTGCTACTCCAAAACCATGGAGTTGTCTTCATCCATCAAGCCAAGACCAAGTTGCTCGGAGGCTTTAATTGATGTAGGTATAACTGATATATCCTCGTCAACTTCAACAAAACAAGGGAGGATATCAAATGAGAGGACTGATTCCTCTACTATATCATATTTCTCTACCTTTTTAATGTCTTGTTGCTACAACACTATTATATCCTCAACTTTTTCTTGCAACAAACCAACACTCATTGTCTTGAGCACATGAAGGCTCCACAACAGCATAAACCTCTTCACTCCTAGCCCGAAGCTGCTCCTTCTTTTGTTCTTTTGACCAATTACGATCCCATACCACAGGTCCACCTTTAAAGAGTGAAATAGGGAAAGAGGGAGCAAAATAATCAAAAGGGCATTGGAATTCTTATTGATGTTCTGGAAGGGGTTGCTCAATAGTAGTAAAAGGATGAGCCTCCTCAAGGATAGGTTATTGTGAGGAATGGAGGCTCACAAAACTTAGGATCTCCAACATATAAGATCCACTTGATGGCATAGGAGGTTGAATGGGAGTTTCAAGAGGCTGATTAGGATTCTTGAAACTAATTTTTTTGCTTGCAAACCTCTTGCACAATAGGTTGTTCTGGAACAAAAGGAGGGATAATGTGGATTTCAAGAGGCTTGCTAGAGTTCTTGGAACTTACAAATTTATGCTTTCTTACCTCCTCCTTAGTAGGCTATTCTAAAAATGGTGGAGGTGCTTGTTTGAAACTAGGCACACAAGGGGCTACCTAAGTCTCAGGCACTTGTACTAGGGTAAGGGAAAGTCTGATTTTTTCTTGCCTAGTAGCAACATTATTTGTTGTACACTCTTCTTGTTTTTTCCTTATGTGTGCCTCCAATTGTTGCTCATACCTCCATTGAGCTTCTAATTCTTGTTGTTGATGGTGAGTTTGGTGGACAAGCTCATCACGATGTGGGAAATAACCTTCTTTATGCCCTTGATAGGCTTGATTTTCCCACTCTCCCTGCTATAGGTCAAATGCTTGATGATGCTCCTTAAGCTCGGTAATTTTGTTAAAGAGATCCTTCACCATGAACACGAGTTCACTCTCATTTTGAGGCTAAAATGAAGAATAAGGAGTATCTTGGGGTTGCTAATATGAATGTGTAGGTATCAAAGACATTTGAGCAGGGTGGGGTGGTTGGTATGCATTTTGTGAAGATTGAGAACCCACAACAACAAGGTTCTTTGAAATGAAATGGGAGGTATAACTAGCCTAATATGGCTGACTAGGAGGTGCAAAGTTGGCATTATCATGGAATGGGGAATTATACATATGGTTTCCATTAAAATTAGACATTTTAATGCATAGGAAACACCTTGAAATTTACAAAATAAGAGCAGAGGACTGCACAACCACAACTTTTGGTTACATACCAATGAAGTCACCCAAATATGTTGCAAAGTCACCAAGTTCTTGTAGAACTGCCTCCAAAGGTTGAAATATTGAAGAGTGCACCAAATCCTCAACATGATGAAATGGAACCAATATTGCTTGAACCAAGAGATGTGCAAGGGGTCACCATGGTGTTTGATGATATGCCTCAAAAGGCAAAATGTGTTGAAGAAAGCACCAGATTCTTCAATGAAAAGAAGTTGTCCCACCGGGTGTGCCAGAAACTGTTGTCACATGAAATTGTATCCTACTAAGCATTAAGCTTAGCATTCCAATGACATAATAGAAACGACCTTGAGGTTGTGGGACCTTTGCGCAAATGAGGTCAAATATTTGAAGAAGGCTAACTTCCCTTTTCAATCCTAGTGTAATGTGTTGGTCCAACCCAACACATGAAATCCTACCACTAATAGATCACGAGGAAAAGTGGAGAAGGAGAACATGAAAATGAGAGGGAGATGATACGCCAAAATAGAAAGGTCGCTTCCTCCTGACCAAGATTGCATAACACATCGTTGAAGAGGGGCAAGGGGACTTTCACAAATCTTTGTTTGGTTGATTTTCAGAGGCATACATGAAGGCTAGGGTTTGACAAGGCATTGGAAGGAAAGAGGGTTTCACAACCAGCAACTATAAACCATTTAATCACAAACATGCATGCATAAAAATAAAATAAACTCTCAGATATGAAGATAATGACTTACACAAACACCAAAGAGATGAGAAGAGGAAAACTTGAACAATTCCATTAGTGTGGAGGCAGAAAGCCAATCTTTACAATGGTAGAGATGTAAAATGCAAGTTTGCAAAAGAAAAACCCCAGAGGAGCTAAAGGAAGAAGATACCTCAAATGAATATTTTTTTTCCTTTATAGATCAAGCATAACTAAGAAAACACAAGTCAAACCCTAACCCTAACTAGGGTTAGCAATGAAGACTATGTATACAAGATTTGAACCATCTCGTGAAAATCGTGACTTAGGACATAGATATGCCAAGAAGTCAACAATGAGTAGGCATGGGCACCCATGATATCCAACTGCAAAAGGTAAGGGATGTCATAAATGTCATCCTTGAAGCTCAGGACTCAGATCTAGGTGCTCAAGTGTCAAATTGAGCCTCAAAAATGTCACCCAGAAAACACACCAAAAATTCATTGAAAGGTCGGGGTGTCGGGCCCGAAAAGAAGCCTTTATATTCCTAAAAAAAATGCTTTGAAGCCTTGAAAATGCTTTTTTTAGGGGCTGGGAATTGGCCTATCAAATGTTGGGCATCAACCTTACACCGTAACAAATTCTAGAAGAAATGAGGAGGAGAGCGTGAAGAAGGAAGAGTTGAGGTAAGAGAGGAGGCTTACTCCAAAAGTCGAAGGTAAAAGATAAGCCTTACCCCCGAAATCTAAAAATTTGACACTTAGTTGAATTCAAGAAAAGAAAGGGAAAAGTAATAAGGAAAGAAGGAGAAGGAAACATTAGGCATTGGACCTCGAATCGTCAGAGGTCAGGCCGATGAGATACCTCCTACCGACTAAGGGTATGAGGTAAAGGGGAAGGACAAAGTCCGAAACCTAAAACCCCAACACTTAGTCAAATTTTGGAGTTAAGACATCGGTGAGAAGGAAAATGGAAGGAGAAGGAAGAAAACAAAAGGCTTGAAGAAGATTCCGGAGGTTGGAGGTTGGATCGAAGCCTTATGCGTTGCGAAGTGAATGGTAAGAGGGAAGAGGGAAGGTAGAAAGTTGATTAAGAAAAGCGTAAGGATGGAAGAGGAAAGGGAAGAGGGAAGCAGGAAGAACGAAGGCCAAAGGTCGAAAGGAGAAGGGTAAAAATGGAAGAGGAATGGGATGGTAAGGAGTAAAGGGTAAGGCCAAAGGCCGAAACTTGAAACTCTTAGAAGAAAAAGGGGAATGAAGGGATCGATGGAAAAATGAAGAAGGCATGCAAGGTAAGCAAGTAAGAAACAACCCGAAAACTGAAAATTCTAGGATTTAGCAAAATTTAGGAAACCTCCAAGACAAAATCATGCAAGATGGCCCATGGAGAATCTCTTAGATTGGATATCAATGATGGGTCATCTAAGGGGGCATGAAATGACAACAAGTTTGTTGAGTGGTAACATAGCTTTATTCATTCTTCATTCCCTCTTCATTTCATTATTTCAATTCAAGGTTTGATAACCAAAATGGGGTTTGACCAAGGTAAACCCCCATTCACCAGAAATAAACATTTTTTCCTTTCTCTTTGTGTGCTGCAAATTTTCAAGTTCATAGGTTGAAGAAAGGTTTAAGATGCCAAAATTGAAAAGTTACAAAGTTGTATTTGTTGTCACCTTTGTTTTCATCTCACAGAAACTCAGATACCAATTTTATTTTCGACTGTCCGACTATGAAACCCAGAGGATCTAAAAGTGAAGACATAAGAGCAAAGGACCAAGAAATCAATTTTGAAAATGTGAACAAAAACCCATTCACCTATAGGCGAATGAGTCCTAGGACAACTTCCGAAAATAGTGTTTTGTGATAGGTACACAACATTTCCATTCCCATATTTGCTATAAGTTTTATTGTTTCTGATAGCCCTATGTTTCATCTATCATATTCAACATTTACATGTCATAAATGAGTGCATTTGGTATTTTTAATCTCTCCCAAAACCCATGTTCAATCATTTTTGTCAAAAGACACTTTGCAATTGATTTTGAGGTAGGTTTTAAGTGTCTTTCACTCATCCAATTTGCATAAAGTTGATTGTTTTTGTTAGAGTTATGTTTCATCTACATGAATTAGGTTTTAGGTTATAGACTTGAGATCATTTTCTATCCTATTTCCATCTCCCAAAAGTGTTGTTCAATCACATTTACCCTGTGCACACACATAAAAGAAATTTACAAATCCTCCAAAGAATTCACTCACTTAAGGGTTGAAAGTGGACTTTGATCTAAGGGATCTCATTTCTCGAATGAAATAGAAAATAGGTAGGTTCAGGTGCCCCATTTTTCCCTTTCTATTTATACTAAGTTTGGTGAAACATACCAAATTTAGTATGAAACCTTATGTGTTTTGAACCTACCCTATTTTTCTATGTTTCATTTCAGTGAACCCGATTATTTGAGCATTCTAATTTCTGATTTGGAGTGCATTCAAAACGTAGATCTAGGATTTACATTAATTCATTGCATTTAGGGTTTCTAAATTTGGCTTAAAGTTGCATTGCATTTTAGGTGTAAACTTGCATTTTGCATTCATTTTAAATCTGAAAATTCAACAAAATTTATATAATGTTAGATTGATTTTGCATATTATTTACATAATAGCATACTTTCAGTCACTTAAATTAGAAAATTGAGTCAAAATTGTATTTCAAAATGTGTCATATAGTTCATCATTTGTCCTTCATTTCACTTGCATTTATACATCAAATTCTAGAAAAAATTGTCACAGAAGTTACAGTATGAGACCGAGAACAAAGAACACATATAATCAATCATAAATTACATTTTTCATTTTTAAAAACCCTGAATAGAGACCCATTCACCCATGGGCGAATGAGTCCTTCAGGGCCTCTAAAAACTAGCTTTTTTGAGCTTTTTTATGGTTTTCTGCACTTCATAGATCTATTGGTAACTCACTATTTCAGTCTGGCAATTTTTAGGATTTTTTTGTTTTATGCATCTAGGTCTAATAATCCATTTAGTGTAGCCATTTTAAATCATTCCAAAATTATTTAAGTATTGAAAATCATTAGATCCGAAAATGTTTACATTCCTAAAGCTTTACATAATATGGATAAAAGTACTTTTCAATTTTGGATACACAATGTTTACATTCTTAACACTTTGCATAAGTTGGATAAAAGTACTTTTCACTTTTTGGATACACAATGTTTACATTCCTGAAGCTTTGCATAAGTTGGATAAAAGTATTTTTCATTTTTGGGTACACATTGTTTACATTCCTGAAGTGTTGCATAAGTTGGATAAAAGTATTTTTCACTTTTATGCACACAGTGTTAGTATCTTACCTTTCTAAGCATGCCAAGAAAAAGTTAATCTCTCCTAGTTATGAGAATGTTTTAGTGAAAGAGAATACAATAGTGGACAATCATGGCAATAAAACTTGGTCTTCTCCCAATATCTCTCCTATTTGTGAAGAAGATATTTTGGTGTTAGAACATGCAATCAATGAGAGTTATGAGAATCCTCTTTGTTTCTCTTCCCCTACCTCTCCCACTTGGGAAGACATTGTTGGATACAAGCATGAGACCATTGACACATCCCCTAATATCACTTTGCCTATTTCTCCTATTTGTAATAATGATTTGATACAAGAGAATGCCACCATTGATAAGCAAGAAAATCCAACCATTGATGTCTCCCCTACTTACATGATGATGCTATTTTAGAAGATTCAACCATTCAATGTCATGAACATCTAGTTTTTTGCTCTTATAAAAGCTTTCCTACTAGGGAAGATATCATGGTGTAAGAACATGACAAAATTGACACATGTCTTTCAAACAATAGTAATGTGGATTCATTAGATGAGGATGGTGAGGTAACATTAGTCTCTCCTTCGCCAAAAGATCATCAAAATAAGGATAAGTCTTTTGAGGTTATGAACATTAGATATCCCTTGAAGCAATCTCCTAAGCCACTTCTTACCATCTACCCACCCTCACATCAACCCCAAGTTCAAAATAAACATGTGCTTATCCTTGAACCACCTAAAAAGCAACCATTACCTCCAAGAGCTATATGTTAAGAAGGTTCCTAGTTTTAGATCAATCCCGCTTATAAATAATAAGGTTTGGCATGATATGAGATGGATGCCCAAGATGCGCAGAGGTTCACCTACAAGTAATGGGGATCATCATGTTATTCTCATAGATGAATCACTTCAACCCCAAGTTCATGATCTTCAGGAGCTTGCTCTTGTGTGTAAGTTTTGGAAATTCTCCCCTGATATTATTGTCTTGCAAAATTGAATTTTTTAGACTTGGGCGGGAGCTAATCAAGTTTTTTTATCTTGATAAAGGCGAAGGATTTTTTGTGGTTATTTTTGCTTCTAAAGATGATATAAATGATGTATATAGAAATAAATCTTGGATGTGTGAGGGGTATGGTTTGTTTACTTTTCTGTGAACTCTGAATTTTGATCCCTCTCAAAATATAATTAAGTTTATACCATTTTGGGTCCAACTTCAAGGATTTCCTCTTGAATATAGATAAACTCATCTTATTGAACTATTGAGCAATCAATTGGGCATCTTCCTTCATTAGGATTTGCAGTTTTTTACAAATCCTTCATTACTAGTAAGGGTTTGTATTCTTCTTGATGTTTCTAAAACTCTTCCCTCAGTTTTGAACATCAAATCTAGGCATGGGCTATGGAAACAATCACTGGTAATTAAGGATCCACTTGTAATTTGTTCTAAATGTCACTTTCCTATCCATCCCACTTTTACTTGTGAGGTACTTATGGATGATGGTGTTTCATCTCAACCTTCCACCCCTAAGTGCAAATTTTATGATCATTCAGCTAATCCTCCTAAGGATTCTACTCCAATAGATGATCATTTTGAATCTGGTAATGAATTGGTTATCTTTAATGAAATGGAGGATAGTAATGTGGAAAGGAGCTCTATGGTTGTGTTTAAGGAATCTTTGGTTAACAATATACAATCAACTCTTTCAGTTGTATCAATTTCTATTAATTGGTCAGTTGTGCTTAAATTGCTTTCACAGAGCAACTCACATGGGCTATTACATATAAATGATACTCCTATTACTGATGCTCATACCATGTCCTCTTCAAAGGGCTATGAGGTTTCAATTCTTTTCTCAAGCCCTCAGATATATAGGCCCCTCAATATTTCATTGGCTTCAGGTTGGGAAAAGATGTTTCTTGCCTAAATTAAAGTTTGATACTCCTCATCAATTAAATCATTGTGCTTCTTTGTTAACAATGGGTGTCTCAAATCCATTTATTGAAAAACAAGAAGCTGATGAGGTTGATTTCATTGACTTTCACTCAATTTTAGAAGAGGGAAATTTAGAGAGTATAGAAAATAAGATAACTTTGATGGTTGGGCCAAAAGTAATTGATGAAATTGCAGAGGCTGTTGAGAGGGAGTTTGAGGGAACTAAAATTTCACAGTCATTACTTTCAAACCGAGAGTTAAAGGATTTTATTGTGGTTGATAACACACTAGTTGCACAACTTTCAAATGTTACTAATGCAAGTTCAAAAGGGGATCAAGGATTTGAGGAATTTGATTTCTCCACATATTTATCCATTGCTTAGTCACCCTGTTTGTCTTCTCCTTCTCAAAAATCACTTGGTAAAAGAGGTTGTAAATCAAATGTAGTTAAACTCCAAGAGGAGATAGCAATGGGGAAACAAACCACTTTGGATGGAAGTATTAAAAAAAGGTTGAGGAGAGCATGTTGGTTTCCAACCACAACATGAAAATTTTATCCTGGAATGTTAGGGGCTTAAATGCCCCTAACGAGAGTCATTTCAAAATGGTCAATGTGGAAATCTTGTCAATTAAAGGGACAATGAGCTTCTGGAGGGGGGTGAAGCCACAATAGTGGTTTACAATTTGATGGAGGAAGGAAAACTGAGAAAAAATGACTCCATGGCAAAAAAATCAGTTTTAGGGGTTCGAATTAACCTACAAGTTTGACCAAACCAAAAAGGGGTTCGAGCAAACCCATTAATTACTGGGCCCACATTTCCCACCAAAAAAAAAAATGCAATTTGAAGGGGGTTCGAATGAACCCTAGTTCGAACGAACCCCTATGGGTTCACTCGAACCCCCCTTATTCCTCATTCTCCCCCTGAAACACAAAAAAAACCTAAATTTTTATGCTTCAAAGCTCGGGTTGAGGATGAAAATGGAGGATTCTTCACAAATCCAATTGAAATTTGGTAGTCCTCAGAACGAGCTATCTAACGAATATAATTTTAATATGTTTTGGTTTTATTATGTATTTGTGTTTTTAGTTTTATTAAACATAGGTTTTTCATCAAAAATGAAGGTCTTTGTTCTGCACATGTGGAAAAATAGCAGATTATCAAAAAAAACATTGAAAAATATGAGTGCACCAGATATTAAAGTCTTTGATCCAACAAAAAAAAAAAAATGAATTTTGATATATACAAAAAAAGTTACGTGTTATACAGTCGCGCTATGTTTGAATTGTAATTGGTTTGACTTCGAAACTTGATTAAAGAAAAAATATTCAATAAAAAACTATCTAACCAATTGGAAGCACTAGATATCAGAGTTACAAGTATAAATTCAAAAGAATTAGAATTTTATCCTTCATGGAAAAAAAGTTATGCGTTATACGATGTTCATCACTTTTTAAAAATGTTGTTTTCTAAAAAAAACCAGTTTTCATGGGAGATGGAAAAAGAAGTGCAATGTGATTCCAAATTTTTTGAAAAGAATATTTTTAGAATCTACAAAAAAAATGTGATGAGACTCTAGCTTGCATCATCTTCAAATTCCTCACAGTTTAGCCGCTATAGGTGCCTGAATGTGAAGATTTATTTAAAAATAATAATTTCAGTGTCTAGTTTGGCCAAAAATTGTAAACCACTATTGTGGGATCACCTAGGGTTAATAGCATTATGGAATTCAAAGATTGTTATTTTAGATCGCATCTCAAGTGAACCAAATTGGCTGCTATTAAAGGTAATACACTTTGATTTGTAGTTCTTATTGTTCAATGTTTATGCCCCCAATTCTACTTTTGGTAAGAAGTTGGTTTGGGATGCATTGTCACAAGCTCTAGGAAAGTATGGTTCAACAATACGATCATTTTGGATGGTGATTTTAATGCTCTTTTCTCTTTGGAGGAAAAGCATGGAGGTATTATTCCTCCACCTAAGACAATTGAGGAGTTTTGTTTTTTGTTCAAGATAATGCTCTTATTGACATCCTTTCTGGAAATGGAAAATGCACATGGACAAATAAAAGGAAATTTTTTTGTTAGATATATGAGCGTCTTGATAGGTTCCTCATCACACCTACTTGGTTGTTTGAGAATTATGGTTTGCAATATGTAATTTTACCTTGGATTGGTTATGATCATTTTCCAATCGCTATGGATATTCTTAATAAGCAAGTTGCACCTTCTTGTAAATCTTCTTTCAAGTTTGAAAGGATATGGTTTCATCACCCACAATTTTTAAGACTTCTAAAAGATTGGTGGTTGTTGTCCCCTATGGTGGATGGTACCTTCATGTACATATTTTGTATGAAACTCAAGTTTCTTAAAGATAGAATCAAGCATTGGAATTCTTCTATTTTTAAAAATGTTTTTCAATCAAAAGTTGAAGTTTTCAAGAAACTTGATCAAGTAAATGCACAAGTTATTGCTAATGGGTTAAGTCCAATTCTATTTGAGCAACAATCACAATTACAAACAAAATGGGAAGAATTGGCTACATGAGAATAAAGATATTGGAGACAAAAGTCTCGGGAGCTATGGCTAAAAGAAGGTGAAAAAAATACTAAATTTTTTCACATGTCTGCACAAATAAAAAAGGCAAAAACTTTATTTTTTCAATCCAAGATAGTGTTACAGGAAATGCGTTAACAAAAGAGGATGATATACAAGTAGAAGGAGTCAAGTTCTTTACAAATCTGCTTTCAGCACCCATTCTTCAACCTCTGCAAGTAGGTAGGGAGAGAGAGGAATTTCTAGAAGCAATACTAACAATTGTATCACAAATGGACAATGACATGTTACTTAAGCCATTCACGCTTGATGAAATTAAAGTTGTTATGTTCTATATGCCTCCAGATAAAGCACCAAGTCCATATGGTTTTTCAACTTTCTTCTTCCAAAACTATTAGGACTTCATTGCTCATGATCTTCTTCAAGCTTTGGAAGAGTCTCAGACTTCAGGTACAATGCTTAAGCGGTTTAATGTTACCCATATAGCTCTCATTCCTAAAACATCCACTCCAAAATACTTTGTTGAATTTAGGCCAATTTTTTTGTGTAATGTGATTTATAAATTTTTCACAAAAGCAATTTATCTACGATTAGTGCCTATTATTCCTAATCTAATTTTTGAAGAGCAAGGAGGTTTTGTTCCTTGGAGGGAAACTGCGAAAGGAGCTTTAGTAGCTCATGAGGTATTACACTCTATCACAACAAATGCCATACCATCATTGATCATGAAATTGGACATGATGAAGGCATATGATAGGGTGGATTGGTCTTTTCTTTTGCAAGTTCTACTGAAGTTTGGCTTTCATCCAAAATTGTGTAAGTGGATAATGTCTTGCTTGAAGGGAGAAAAGTTTTTAGTTCTTGTCAATGGTTCACTGGTGGGTTTTTTTAGTTCATCTCAGGGTGTAAGGCAAGGAGACCCATTGTCTCCTTTCCTTTTTATTATTTTGGCTGAGGCTTTGAGTAGATTCATGCACAAGGTGCATAGTCAAGGTAACTAGAAAGGAATCTTAATTCCTCCTACAAATATCATAGCTACTCATTCATTTTTTGCAAATGATACCTTATTATTTGGGAGGGCCACAGTATTGGAAGCCAAGCAAATCAAGCTTGTTCTTGATAAGTATACATCTGCTTCTAGTCAAAAGATCAATCCAGCTAAATCAAAGATATATTTTTTTAATGCCTCTTCAGTTCTAAAAGAGTGTATTGTTAATACTTGGGCTTCCAAGAAGCAAAATTGCCAAGTAAGTATTTAGGCATTCCCTTTTTTACTGGTACAAATCGGGTTTCCTACAGGGATAATGTTTTAAAAAGTTTACAAGCAAGAATTGTAGGATGGAGAGGAAGATGGTTATCAATTTCTAGAAGGATTTTAATGATTAATTCAGTACTCTCGACAATTCCAAATTACTATATGACTGTTTTGAAAGCTCCTTGAACAATTATTGTGAAAATTGAAAAGTTGATCAAAAAATTTCTTTGGAAAGGTAACATGGATGAAAAAAAAAAGTTCCCTTAGTATCTCTAGATAATTTATGCAAAGAAAAATTGAAAGGAGGGGCTAGCATTCACAATTTAACTGTAAGAAATATTTCACTAGGTGCTAAGCTTGTTTGGCATTTATATTCCAAACCTCAAACAAAATGGTGCAAACTTATACAGAAAAAATACTTAGACTCCATTGCACCTGACCGTATATTTTCAATTATTAATCCTCCACAAGGTTCTGCTATGTGGAATTTTTTGTTAACTTACATAAAATTTATTATTCCTTAAATTATATAGGAGATTAATAATGGAGAGAAGGTAGAATTTTGGGCAGACTCATGGAAAGGGCACCCTCCCTTGAATACAATACAGGAATTTCATCAAATACAACTATATATAAGCCCAATATGGGGATCAAAAGTAAGTGACTATTTTCAAGGTTCAGATTCTTTGACAGGAAGAGTAATATGGAGAAAATTTGCAACTCCTTTATTGATTGAGATTCAACAAACAAATCTAAATAATTTGTTAGCTATTTCTAGAGTTGTTTTTGCTCATAATGCCAATGATAAGCTTATTTGGGCTCCCTTGAAATCATGGCACTATACAGTCAAATTGGGCTACAAAGCTTTAATGAATAGAGAGGTTCATTCAAGTCCACAAAGAGCCTTCTCTTTTTGTTGGAATTCTATAATATTACCAAAAGTTGGATGTTTCACTTGGCTTGCATTGCCAAATAAGATTCTAACAAGTTCAAGATTACACAGTTTAGGAATTGTTGATCCATTTAATTATGTTTTATGTGGATCAAATTTAGAAGATATTAATCACCTTTCTCTACAATGTTGTTTTGCAAATGATTGTTGTAAATTTAATTCATGCAAAACTAAGTTGGTATGCTCATATTCCAGCTTTGGGATTTCATATCATGTTGGCCTCTTCTATATCAGTCATCATTGTATGCTTGTCTTTGGAGAATTATCACGTCTACTATCTTGTGGTGCATTGGTGGGAGAGAAATAAAAGGATATTTCACAAGCATATTTCAAATATTGAGCAAGTTCTTCACAAATTAGAGACTTCAATATGTGAAAGTGTTAATTATTTTGTACATAATGTTAAACATGTCAGGTCAATTTTCATAGTTTGGGATTCCATGCAATTAAAGAATTGGCCTAATTTGGTCATTCCATTTAGAGGCAATTTACAAATTCATATCGTCAACAAAGTTGATAGAGAAAAGGTAATTTGGAAACCACCTTCATTTGGTTTTGTTAAGTTGAATTTTGATGGAGCTAAAGGAGATCGTAGGAAATTAGGTGCTGGAGTTGTGTTGAGAAACTCGAAAGGTCTATTAATTAGAGCAAAATCAATCAAATTGCCATCAGGTACAAATGATGTGGCAGAAGTGCAAGGCCTTTTGATAGGATTACAAATGGAAATAAATTTGAATTTCTTAAAGCTTCATGTTGAAGGTGACTCTCAAATAATCATCAATGCCCGTAGAAGCAGGAAACAATATAATTGGAAAATCACATATTTTCTTATTTAGGTATGGAGACTACTAGATGCCTTGGAAAATTTTCAAATCACACATATTTATAAAGAAGGAAATCAATTTGAAAATCTAGGTTGCGAACAAGTTCAAGAAGAGATAACCTATGAGGTAGAGTAAAAAAATATCACGTAGGAAATGCAATTCATTGTTGACAGAGACAAGAAAGGGTCTGCATAATGTGATATATTACAAACCAAAGCACAAATGATTTTGTTCATTAAAAAGGCTTTGGGTGTGAACAATTGACAAGGATCAATTGGAAACTCAAAAAATAAATCAAATTTTCTAATTTGAAATCTCTAACGGTTATTATCTTATGCAAAAAAAAATTTAACTAACATCTGGTCTTCCTCTTGCTTGTCCACGTCGATGCTAGCGTAGGGATGTGGCAGCCGGTGAAAATTTGTTTGTTTTCCTCTCTTGACCATGTCGATGCCGAGGGAGGGTGCATTGTCATCAAGTTTTAACAACTTTTGGTCACATCATCAACCATTGCACAATCATCGAAATGGTACAAACATTCATCAATTTGCAATGCATAGTATGAGTGGTGGGAGCACACATGGTACTTTCCATTATCAGCATGCCTCATTCAAAATACTTGGTGTCAGGGAAATCAAAAGAATTAAATACTTGCACAAGTTAAATCCTTTCAAACTTTGTGAATGTTTTGGGCAATACTACAAATGGCATTTCAAATAGTGAATTGATCAGGCCACATTCATTTGAAGCACACAACTGGAAAACTCTTCAAATATCATCAATGATAATAATTACAAGTGTAATACAAACCTGCCCATCGTATTAACACCTCACTAATTGTAATAATTTTGAATACCTTTCAAGCCTTGCAAAAAATTTCTTGTACGAATTCAAGGTGCATGGAGTCTAGTGCCATAAGTTTTCTCGTAATCTGTGTAACATTCATGATGAATTTCAGCAACCATCGTTCAAATTTTCCATAAGGAGATGGGAAGCTATTCATTGAAATCACTATCTACATTGAAAATTGTTGGTCTGAAGGGTTTGCTGCAAGTTTGTTAATGGCATTGTAGGTGCTTGTTGGTTGAAGGTCTTTATGTTAATGGTAAATCTTCCTTTGCTCCTTGAAAATTGTTGTGTGCATTTTCAATTTGTCGGTTTTAATTCTTAAATTGGGTTTTCATAACTGATATTCTGGGAAGGGCATTGGGGTTTCATTTGGGTTCTCCAAATTGGGAATTTCTTGTGCTGGGTCGAAAGTGTTTAAGTGTCAAAGGTCATTTTTGCACAATGTGTTAGCATAAAATGGAGTATTTGCACAAAAAATTTAGGATTGAAGTGCAAATTAGGGAGGGTGAGCCTCCTTTTTTAGAAGAGGCAACATAATTTCAACTTTCTAAAGTCTTCAGAGTGTCCTATCCAAGTCTTCTGGATAGCATCAAAACTGCAATAGGTAATGAGGTGTTATGCCCAAATTCTCCTAGGCTGTTATTCCATACACAACTTCTATCCATCTTCTTGTCGAATGTGATGAACATGGTGCAATATTTTGAATTTATAGCAATTACAATTCAAGAGTTAGTTTCTTTAAATTATCTTGATGACAATGATCTCCTCCAGGCAACTCAAGCTTACAAACTAGAGAAAGGAAAGGCTTACGTTGGTGGCCTTTTTCCAAAGTACTAACTCAGGAAAAATTGGCATACAAGGAGGTCTACAAAGCAATTAAAAAAGGGATTCACAATGATGATCCTTGGAAATTGTACAGGGTTCTCAACACCCACGCTCAAGAGCTCGGTCCACTAATGGTGGAGAAATGCAAAGACAAATATTTTGCAGTTTCTTTCATCCTTCTACACCACATTTGTCATGGTAGCTATGGCTTTAGCCAGGGACATTTCAGACTATCCACTAGGTGCAGAAGTGGGTGAAGGTCATCAAAATTCTTCTAATCAAAATATTTGCAGGGAGGATGCCTCAATGAGCATTGGGCCAATGGAGGTTGGCAAATAGAAATGAGGCATTAGCCTCAATTTAAACATGGGTAGGGTTGACACCTCTACAAATTCAGGCTCAATGGAAGAATGATTTTCATGTTCTCTTTCTCTCTCATGTTCAAATTGATATATGGTCTAGTATTATGGGTTTTTTGATGTACATGTCAATATGAAAAGCTCAAATTATCCAAAGGTTATCATATATTGAAGCTTATTTTGGGCCTGCATGTCACGACAAATTTTGATTAATTATGTAATGAATGAAAATTTTATAAGATTGATTTTGATACAGGTCTATCAATGCCACATTTTCCATTATATGGGGCTTTGATAATGATTGTTAAAACTACCATACTTGCCTGTTTATGGGGCTTTGTGAAAATATGCCAATACTATAATTCTGACACAGTTGTAATCCTTTATGCATTATAAATATATACCGTTGCTCACACATATAATATAAGGAACAATTTAGGCAACTACAAACCACTCCTATTTCATTATCATTGCTTCAACCTATCTTGCCTAGTGCTCCTTGTTTGCCTTTAGATAGTGGAAAGGAGTGTGATCTTGTTAAATAACTTAAAAATACTCATGCTAAGATTTCTTTATGGGACCTTATTCAGGCCTCACCTAGTTATCATAACATGCTTCAAAGTGCTTTACAACAAGTTATTATCCCTCCTAATGTGCAACCAAATGATATAGAAGTCATAATTCAAGGAATGAATTTAGACATTGTTTTCCACCGAAGTGAACTACCTCCTTTGGAAGTGCAAAAAAAAAGAAGCTTTCATGATACTATCTCACATTAATACGATTGGGATAAAGAGAACCCTTGTTGACAATGGATCATCCCTTAATGTGTGTAGTGTAAGCCTCTCAAATAAGCTTGGAATGGATAAGAGCAAGATTGAACCTGATTCTTTGTCCATTCATGGGTTTGATAACATAGGAAAACAACCACTTGGTGTGATAACCTTACCTATTTGAGTTGGAAAAGTCACATTACAAAATATTGTCCATGTTATGCCTCAAGATTGTTCATGTAACCTTATTTTAGGAAGATCATGGATTCATGAGATGCATGTGGTGCCTTTGACCCTTCATCATATAATGAAGTATGTCTATGGAAACAAGTTTTATATGATAAAAGCTTACCCTAAACTAGAAAGTTGTTTACACACTGAGAAAGATAAAGAAAGTCTTTTGAAAACATTGACACCAACTACACAAGTGGAACCCATGCAAGATAAAGAAAAAGAAAAGCATATTGAAAAAGTCACAAAGTTATTGGAAGATGATTGGGGATCCTTAGATTTTACACCTACATTCATGGGTGAATACAAGATCATCACAAAAAGGTATGAAAAGGGAAAAGAATCGACGATAATGTCGACACAAAATTTGGAAGAACCTTTGAAAGCATCCACTTCAACCACTTTAGAAGAAGAACCAAATTAAACAACAAACTTTGATGAAGTTGATTATGAATAACCACCAAATCCAAAAGAAATGGAAAAAAAATATGGAAAAAGGTTGTGAACTTATGAAACAACTCGGTTAGAGTGGAAAAGGATGTGGTGCTAGAGAACAAGGTATCTATGTCCCTATAGAGCCTAACACGCAAGAAACCACTAGTGGTCTTATTTTCCTTTGAAAGAAACAAAAGCATCAAAAAAGCCTTCACTTAATATCAACACTCTTACAAAAGATTCTTCTAAAACAACTTTAACCTTGGTGCATCCTAAACTAATCAGTACTACATGTGGGAATATCTCATTAGATATGCATAAAATTGATACTTTGTCTAGTCATTATAATCACTAATATTATTTGTTGCTCCTTGTCATGTGGTAATTGTAGTATCATAGCATATTCACTACCATGCATGATGGTATAAACTTGGATTTATGTAATCATATTTCCTTTTCGCAAGGAGCAACATATCATCATCCATTTTCAACTCACCTTTTGCCCTTGGGAGGCAAGGGGTTAGGTAGCCTTGTCCTAGTTTGGGACTTATGTTGTCCCTTTGACTAGTTGTCCACCTTCTACATATTACAAACAAGATTGGGAGGTAGACAACTTGATATAGGTTGATTTGCATGTGCCTTGCTAGTCTTGTCTTTGTTTTCTTTTTCATGTTCCTTTTATGATTGCATGTGCATAATGTGATCCCCCATGTTGTTTTGTTTGATTTATCTTCATGTTCATTCCTCTATTTGTATCTTCATTCTTCTATATGTCATAAACCCTTTTATATTATTTCTTGTCTTGTGTTTTCCTTTTGGGGATGACGCAAGGTGTCAATACATTTAGGTCTCTTCCATGTTGACCTAAAAGGATTTTCTTTGTTTTCAATCTCTATGTGTCATTCTTCCTATTCCATGAGTTTTTTGGGGAATGATGACATTTTTGAGCTCTATAATATCATTGTAGCAAAGACATATGTTGACCTTGAATCCGTGGATCCCTTATGTGTGATTTTGGGATTTTAGTTTGTGGGAAACCCCTTCCTTTATCATGACGTAGCTTCATTTGGAAACATATGACTTGGCATTGGGCTTTCCAAATAAGCTCTTATGTCTTCTGTATTGAACATTTATCATTTTTTACTTTAAAGTAATTGCTTACATCATGGTGTTAGCAATTTATTTAAAGTGGGGGCATACATTGGTATTATCATTTTGGGGATCTTGCACTATATTCCTTATATTTCATTGTGTGGTGTTCTTACTTCTTGCAATGTGTCTTCTTCTTGGTGGTGTCATTGGGTTTGATGTCCTCCAAGAGTGTGACCTTTCTTGGCATATGACTTTCCTCTTAGTGGTAATGCTACACGTTGCATTCCCTAAGTTGTGAATCTTTTATCCTAGACTTGTCCTCTCTTGGAGACATTAGGCACGATATTCCCTAAGAGAAGAACTTGCTAAGCCTTATGGAGCTCAAAGTTCGTATTGTGTAGTACCTTATTAAACGTAACAAAGGTATAAATTTGGTATGGTATGGGAGCCTAATAATATTCTCTCATTTTCCACCCTTGGGGGCTCACCTAGTGGACAACAGATTTTACTAGCTCGTGTGAGAGTGCATTGTTATTTGCATAGTGGAAAACAAGTTCCACTTGTAAACATTTTTGAATAAATAGTTGAGGTGTGTTCCACATCGCGTTCAATAGTCGAGGCTTGATCCTTTCTCCTTTCCTTTTCCTTTTTCTCTTTCTTTGAGTCTTTGGCATTGTATGATCGAGTATCTTGTTATTGCTATATATATATGTTTAACATATGCATGTGTCTCCTTGTGCCTTTGTTGGTTTTTCCACAAGATCTTAGATCTTGGAGGCTTGATCACCTTCCTTGACCTTTGTCTTCGTATCCTTCCAACGATTATACAATTAGACCTCTCTTGATTGTCTACTTTAATGTGAATTTGATGCAAGGTCATCCTCTCACTAAAGTGGGGGCTAAATGTAGTGTAAAAAAATGTAACCTTTACATTTTCTCACTTTTTTGGGCCCTCCTTATTTAAATTAGACTTAATAATGCCTTAATTTAGTGTTATTAAATGTACTTCTTTATATTTACACACTTATTTGGGCCCTTTTAATTAAATTGAGCTTAATTATGCCTTAATTGGCCCCTTTAATTCATTTACAAGCCTAATTGATTACATTTTATGAAGAGGAAACACAACGATAATTAATGCCTAAACATAACACTTTACATTGAACAATGTGTGTTCCAGGTTTATGGACTTGGGACCCATTCTCCCATGGGAAAATGGGTCCTCCCTAAATCTTAGGACCTAAATTTAATTTTTTTTTTTGGCAATATTTTAATATTTTCAAATCCATAATTCAATGTCGGCTTGTGATATTTGAATTCAAGGAAATTAAAGATACATACCTATAAATACAAGGTTATTTCACTAAGTTTCACCTAGATTTTCAAGAGAAGAAACCTAGCAATTTGATGTGAGAAAAAAGATAGCAAAGTTTATGATCAAGAGCATTCAAGAGTAGATATATATCAGATTTTTATTGCAACATTCAAGATCCATTCATCATGTCAAAGTTTTCTTGCATCATGCATGTTTTTGGAGCTAACATTGTGATGTAGGTTTCATGATCAAGTCAAGCAAGATTCAAGTGTCAAGATCCACATACAATTCAACCATCTCATGCAAGTTGCATACCTCCTAAGATCTCCATTATTAAGGTTTCATTCAAGGGTTTTTTGAGTGTTAACATATCTTTGTCCATTCTTCATCCCCTCTTTCATTTCATTATTTCAATTCAAGGTTTGATTACCAAAATAGGGTTTGACCAAGGTAAACCCCTATTCACCCAAAACAAAAAAAATATATCTCTTGTATGTGTGATTACAGTTTTAGATTGAAGAAGACTTAAAAACCTTTTGAAGTGCAAGATTTACAAAGTTGTCAAAGTTGCAAAAGTTGTCAAAGTTGTCAAATCACGAAATCTCACCTATAGATTAGATTTCTGACTTTTCGGCACTAAAACCTAGACAAATTAGAAGCTTCATATCTACACCAAAGGCTATTGAAATATTGTTGCAACCCTTGAGCTTGGACCCATTCTCCCATAGGCGAATGAGTCTTCGATCGACTTTTGAAAGCACTTTTGGTGACTGGTATACAAGTCTCTTCCCTTCTCAGATCTGCATTTTGTTTTCTGGTTCTACAAATATTGATTTTAATATTGTTGTTTCAAGTGTTAGATTGCATTTGGTGTTGATTTTCTATTTTTTTAGTTTTTCTCCCCAAAGTGTTGTTTGACCTTGCCCCTTGTCCTTTAGTCATAAGGAAATATGAAGATTCTCACTTTGACTTGATTCACCTAAGGGTTGATAATCGATTCATTGTGTGGATCTCATTTCCTAATTAAATAAAGGAAAATAGGACTATCTATTATCATTTTGGTGAACCTCCTTCCATTAAACCTATTTTTCATTGTTTTAGAGGTTAATGTATAAAGAAGAAGCAATAGAGGAATGCACTCAGCTTGATCCAATTTCATGAAAAAACAAGAAATCTAAACCCCTTTGACATTTTAGTTGTAATTTACCTTCTAGAATTAGAACTCTCGAGGAATAATTTGATGAAAAAGTCTAATTTATATCTACTAAGCAACAATATTCAATAGAGTTCAAGTGGAATGCTTGGTATTCATTCTCAAAGAGTGACAAAGTAAGGTTATAGTCTACTACATTCATGTATTAATGTGTTTGACACATATGGTTTGAACAAAAGAAAAGGTTAGTGTAGTGTAGGAAAAAGTATCCATTTTTTACTCTCAATTTTCCTTAATTTAGTGTTGTAATATGTTTTTCATATTCACATTAAGTTTAGGGCCCTTTTTAATAAAATGGTCTTAATTGTGCTTTACTTTTGATGTTGTAAGGTGTATCTTTACACTTTCACATTCATCTTGGGCTTTATTAATTGATTGAGGTTAATTTTCCTTAATTGGCCCATTTAATTCAAATCCAATCCTAATTAAATATAAATTTTGAGGGATAAAACTCAACATTCATAAATGCCATTACACAACACTAAACTTTGGAAGACGTGTGTCCTAGGTAAGTGACCTAGGTAAGATGGTGAATGGGTCCTCACTTAGACCTAGGACCTTGATTTTACATAATATTTCACCTTGAGTTATGTGTGTCCTAGGTAAGTGGTGAATGATTTCTCACTTAAACCTAGGACCCCTCTTTAAAATATGTTTTTGGTGGTATTTTAATGATTTCAAATCCATAATTCAATGTTGGCTTGTGATATTTGAATTTTAAGGATTAATGTTAAGATATATATAAATAAGAGGTCATTTCACTATGTTTCACCTAAGATTTTCAAGTGTTCAAATCCTAGAGAAAGGTTTATGATCAAGAGTGATTTCAAAAGAATTCAAGGGAAAATTTCTTCACCATTTGTTGCAGCAATCAAGATCCAAGTATTGTGTCAAAGTTATGTGGAGTCATGCATATTTTTGGAGCTAATATGTTGATGTAGGTTTCATAATTCAATCAAGCATTCAAATAACCATTTCAAGTAAATATTAAAAGTCAAGATCCACATCCATTGAAGCCATTTCATGCAAGTTGTAGACCTCCATTATAAAGGTTTATCAAAGGTTTGGTGAGCTGTGGCATAAGTTTGTTCATTCATCATTCCTTCATGTTTCATTATTTCATCATAAGGTTTAATTACCAAAACTAGGTTTGACCAAGGTAAACCCCCATTCACCTAACAAAACAACATTTTCCTCTCTTGATGTGTGTTTATAGATTTTAGGTGAAAGATCTCTTGAAGAACAAAAATTGAAAAGTTGTCAATGTTGTCAAAGTTGTCACCATTCTTGTAAAATTGCGGAAATTGACCTCTAGAATTTATTTCTGGCTTTTCGACTATGAGATTCAAGAATATGGGAGTGCAAACATAGAAGAATAGAACCCATTAAAATTTTTTAGGAGCCCTAGCTAGGATCCATTCACCACAGGGCGAATGAGTCCTTAGTGAGCCATGAAAAATTACTTTTTGCAAAAGGTACACAACATTTATCCCTTCCAAACTCTCCCTAAAGTCTATAGGTTCCATTAGTATTATGTTTAAGCTTCTAAATTCACTTTATATCTTGTAATTTGGAGTTTATTTGATGGTTTTAATCTTTCTCTCCAAAGTGCAATTCAGCTCATACCCCTATCCTTGCATACATAGGAAATTTGCTAATTCATACCTTGAGTTGACTCACCCAAGGGTTGATAGTCAATCCTTGGTGTGGATCTCATTTCCTTGAATGAAGTTAGAGAAATAGGTCCATCATACCCCCATTTATCAATTCATTTTGGTGAACCTCATTTTTCTATGTTTTAGATAGTAACACCTCATTTGAGATAATGGAAATGAACTCCAAGATGAATAATGAATAATGAATACAAATGTGCTAATTTTTTCTATAAATACCATCATAATAACTTTTCTTTATTTATTTATTACTACTACTCCTTTTCAATGTCATTATGGGGACATGATAACATGTGTCCTAAGGTTACAAGAAATACACAAATTTTATAATTTAAATGCAAAAAGCACAAATATGACATTTAACACCAATAAAATAACAAAATATCTCGACCAAAGCATATATACTAATTTCATACTAAAGTATAATACACATAGTCTTTTGTAATTTCGAGTTTGCCCATGTTCTAGTTTTAGTGAAAATGAGTCCTTATGCTCTCTCATTGATGTATTATTTAGATTCTTCTTAGTTATTATTACATCCTTAACATAAACACATATGGAATAACTTTCTCTTCATAATTAAGATACAGGTCTATTTAGAAGCCATCATACCACACGAATAGGCTCGTGAACTTTTAATTTTAAAATTTTAAAATAGGCTTGTGCTTACCTTGTTTAACTAGCTATTAGTAACTCACTAGAGCATAAAATATTTAAATTACATGCTAGGGTGTTGTATAAAATAACAAACCTTTTTCATTATTATCATTGAGAATCTAGAATCAAGAAATCATTGAGTATATTTAGAAGCTAGCACATATGGACATCAAGGAATAATTATTTGACATCAACATTGCATCAACATTATAAGCATGCTACATAATTGTTTGTTGTCTTCAATCATTATCTCATACTATTGACTTAATAAGAAGGGTTTGACCGAAGAAGAACAATCCTAACATAACAAACTCCTAAACAATGTCTATAAATACTACATCTTTTCAACACAGTTTGAAAATACATAAGTGAACAAATATCTAACACCCAAATCTATTAAAATTTATTTCGATAATATTATTTAATACAATAATTTATTTTATCCACACAAAGATTACACATCATAATAAAAACACATGATATAACTAAATTAATTAAGTATATATATGTAATTCTAAGCCACATTACATTTTTCTCAAATTACCTTTCCAGTCTCTGTTTCAAAATGCACAGTAAAATAATATTAAACAAATTATTCAACCTACAATTCATAATTTTTTTTTTTTTTTTATGTCCTTATTTTGAACTCCACGTGATTGAATTGGTTGCTTGAGAAAATTTATCAGTCGATCTAGTTTAAATCATGTTTTGGTTCTACACTTGTTATTTGAAGATCAAAATGGACTTATGTAGGCTTGAACATTGATTTTCAAATTGCTCACCATAGATCAAATGCTACAAATATGTAAGCCTATTAGATGATTCAGGAAGTTTCTTGATTTCTTTGTACTCCCTCATTCGAAGGCACTGGAGATTGTGTAATTTTCCAACTTGAGATGGAAGCATCTTCAAGCATTGACACTTTGAAATATCAAGAAATTTTAACCTTTCAAGCTCACAAATCAACTCTAGCAATACTTTGAGAGCAGGGCAATCATATAAAGTGAAATTTTGCAAACATCTTGCAAGCCCTCCTAGATTGTTAGGTATCATTTGAAGCTCATGGAAATTTGTGATGATCGGTTTTTTTAGGGAAGTTAAATTATAAATGCTAGCAAGAAATTCATTGATGTCCACACAACAATCAATATTAATCTCTTCAAGTGTACGCAACTCTCAACACACTTCTATGTCTAATTCTTCCTTTATCACCTCTGCATAGACAAAATGATAGATTCTTGAGACTTTCTTTAAGATATTGGCAATGATCTTGAAGAGGAGGGACTTTCAATTTCTCAAGCCTAAGGCTCTTCAGCCTTTTCAAGGAACCAAGGGTTGATATGCCATCAAGTTCAGTGCAAAAAAAAAAATTGGTTAATTATGATGAGAAATTTAAATTCAGGAGTTGTCTTCAAAAATGTTGGAAGACATTCATTTCTAGTAAATATCAATACAAGATCCTAGGCATTTGGAAACTCCAACCTAGGCCATTGATTCTCTTTCCTTAGGTCTACAAAATTATATATAAAAATGAATAGTCATTCACATGGGCTACGCTAATCTATGTGAAGATGTTTATGAATACCAATAAACAAGTTTGAAGTAATGAACCTGTGCAGATGGAAATAAGCTTAGTGACTTCCATATTCTCACAAATTTTCTAGCAACATAATGGATATAATATTATCCTCTTGTGCATGTTTTCAGATTGGATATTCTTCACCCAATAAATAGCTAAGTCTTGCAAGACATCATTTTGAACTATATATTTCTCACAGGCATTGTCATGACTCATCCCTCAACAATATTTGAGAAAACATAAGAGTAAATATGCATTCAAAAATGTCTGTAGATTATTCTATTATTCAAGAAAGAGTAGAAACACTTCAATTATTAGAAATTTGAGCAAAAATCAATGAAACCAACAACTATTAAGATTGTGCAAAAAGACACACTCAAGATTTATTCATTTTGTTTGTTAATTTTACATCAATATTGTGGCTTGATGGTCATTGCAAATTTCTTTTTTGTTACATTTTTAAGCTCAAACTCAATGAAAATCTAATAGGATATACTCACCCCACATCACAATTTACTTCCTTCATCTTTCTAATATATTCAGATTCTTATGAGATTTAGTTGAGGTTAAGTTGTGAATGTAAATCTAAATATCAAAGTATCAACATGAATTTCTTTCACTTCAAGAAATAAAAGCAAGTGCAAAAAGTATTGTTTCACATCATTATCAAGCCTACCTATGCTCAATGCTAGGAGCTTGAGAACACCCTTTGCATGATCATTATCTATAAGTCTTGCTCCTGTAAGCTATGTTTGGGCACATTTGCAACAATCCTCCTTGCTCTCTCTATAGGGAACACCCACTCACCTCCAATGCAAGTGGTAATCCTTGAAATTCTTTTGCTACCTGCCAATAATTTTAGTTAGCAACTACATAACCTTAAAGGATGGCCATCAGTTCTACACTCATATTCAATTAAACAATACCATCTCCTCAGATCTACACAAATTCAACTCAAGAATACCATGGAAAATCCAATGGATGTTAGGATTCATTAAAATGAATGGTTTAGTGTACACATAGACATAGGTGTACCTACTGGACTAGTCTCTTGTTGTATCCTTTCTCTAGAATGCTTGTTTGCTCAAATTCCCAATAGAAAAAGAGAGAGAGCATCATCCTTTGCAAGAAAAGGTGATCCGTAAGTGTTTTTGAGATATTTAAAAGTGTACCTAAACATAACAATAGTCTTGTATCCATCTGCTTCAAACTACAAATCCTTAAGATCAACATCATCAAGCCACATAACATCTAGCATGACCATAATGTTTTGTGTTTGCTTGTTGCTAAGCCATTCTTGAATCTATCTATGAGCTTGAGGAATGCTCTAAAAACTAGTTGTCGATCAAGGCTTGGTAATCTCCACCCATATGCTCTAAAGAATATATTTGATTTTTAAGGACTCTAAAACTTTTCTGTAAATGATCTTGTCTCCAAATCATTTTTTGAACCAATAGAAGAATGGATAATGAAGAAACAACATAGATCCCGCTTTCAAGATATAAAAAAAGACTAGTAAGGTTTATTTACTAATTTGTTTAACAAACATATATAGATTTATTTATTGATTCATTGAATCTATATTGCATTTATGTTTTTTTCTTTCCTCTTATTAAAGAGTTGTTTATTTCATTAGATGTAGTGGTTAACGAAGTCAACTTAGAAAACACTGCAACACAAACATTAATTCTGTTGTAACATGCCCATAGTTTACCCTATTATTTTCACCTAATTTTTTAACCCGTTTACGAGAAATGATATAGTTCTCTAACGCATAAAAATAAAAATTTCAATTCAATAACATAGATGCATATTTGAAATAAACTTGTTCCAAATCACATTGTATTAACAAAGTATCTTTATATGATTCCAAGTATTGAATACATCTTTCATTCACATTTTCTAAATAGATGCAATAACATAATTGCAAATGATATCTTACAAGAGCTTAATGTACAAGAATATATTGGTCAAGTTGTCCTCATCTGGAACACATATCTTCATCTTATTTTGTTTCACACAAGTCTCGGTTGCCAACTGCATAAGGGAGAGCATCACCCAAGTGCTTTTACGCCAACCATAGACTTAATGTGGTCCCTTGCACATCTATTTAACTGGTAAGATGGCCCTACCCTTCAACGAAGAGATCGGTATGGAAACCTTCTAATTTAGTGCCTATATGAGCATGGTGTTGTGTCCTACATATCTAGTTCTACCATACAATGAATGCTTGCCTAATTGCATGAAACTCCCTACTAGGTATGCAATACTGGCTCACAAAAAACTGACAAAGTGTACGCAGTGGTAACTACACTTACTTTGGCCAAAGATTTATCATATATATAATTATATATATAAATGCTTAGTACTTCGAGTGATGTCATTTGTTCACCCAACCCCTCGCTCGACTTGGAAACTATAATGACCATGAATAACTCTTGACTAGGTTTTACCTTAATAAAACATAACAAGATTCTATTCCAACAAATAATGTAACATTCAAGTGATATAATTGATCATACAGGTTAATCCCAACCTCTAGTTTATCCTAATCCAATGAATAAACAATTAAATGAAATTCACAAAACATCATATCCAATATTTCTAATATGAAATCAACTCCTTTGCATTACTAACATCGCAATCTTAGTCAAGCACGAATGCAACATATGATTACCTAGATATCTCAATAATTCCTTCTAGATAGTTTATCTATTACAAACAAACACTTAAGCATGACAACTATATACAAATCAAACTAATATGATTAAATCACAACCATTATGTATACAAGCTCTATTCAATAAAGAAACATCATTTTGCACAAACACTTGCAAACAATGGTAAACTTGATATTGAAATAGAAAATATAATGGATAAGAACACTAGCATGCTTGGTAATAAAGCTTCCAAAGAAGAACTTTGCTGGTTGTCCTCTCCAATCTAGCCTATCTCCAAACCAATGCCTTCAAATTTTCAATACTCTACCTTCACTAATATTGAAATTGCTCCTCTCACTCACAAAGAAATGTTCACAACTCTCACAATAAATTCAAATAAATTATCTCAACAACTAAACAACAAGAATGCAATCATAAAATCATCCCCAAACCATGAACTATTGACCCGTATATATACAGATTCAAGGAGAGACTTCACACTACATATTAGCTATGGTGTTTTCCAGTTTTCTTCCCCAAGTCACCACCTTTCAAACAACAAAGAAGAACTCTAATGTAAATCTAATACTCTGTAGATTTATTAGGCACAACTAGGTGCCTTATTCCAAATTAATAGCAACTTAAAGAATCAATCATTTGACACATAAGCAATTTGAATTGCATAAAAAATTTGTTTCTTTGCCAAGTCATTGAAATCAAGTTGCACACGCTAATTTATTGAGTCAAATGGCTACACCATTACTTTCTAGTTTCTTGCTTGCTCACTTACTCTATTCGTAGCATTTGTAATCCTCTTACTCAGCTAATTATGGTGCCTAAGAAAGGCTAGTGTTATTATAACAGTCATATTTCATATGCACTACTTAACAGTTACAAGTTTCACTTGCAACCTTAGCTAATTGTGGAAAATTTGACTTAGTCTATCAACCTTTTATTTTTGCTTGTGTGTGGCTTATATTGCATGTCATTTCTTCATCAAACAAATGTTTTATCATCACATTAATATGGCGATGCATTATATATGCACATATTATGCAATGCCTTTATACTATATGTGCAATGTATTATGTGTAGCATTCAACTTATTCATTGTTTACACCATCACATTATAATGTGATTGATATTTCATTATATCATATAATATATAACTTTATATATATTAATATATATTATAATACTTTATTATTATAATACCTATATGTATTGACATATCTATTTAAAATAATTCATTTGCCAATGTTTACACATATATTTATAAATAAATAAATATATTAATATGTTTGTATGTATGTATATATATTATTTAATTTAATATGTACATATATACATATATACATACATATATATATACATACATATACATATATATATATATACATACATATACATATATATATATATACATACATATGTATATATACATATATATATATATACATACATATGTATATATATATATATATATATATATATATGTATATGTATGTATATATATATATGTAAATATATATATGTATGTATATATATATATATATATATATATATAATCATAATACCTTACAATACATATATCGATAAGCAAATATACATAGTGTATATATATATCCACTCAATTTCCCATATGTATGACGTATCCACGTATGAGTATACGTTGATATTTCCACCTACGCATGCTCACATGTGTATATGACCATATACATGAGCTATTGTATACATAAATACATATATATAATGTATATACATATCCATTCATATATATATATATATATATATTAAATACACGAAGTAGACCATACACTCAATATAAATATTTAATCACCATGACACAAATCATCTTAACAAACATAGATATATCACAAATAATCACCCAAGCATTCCTATCCACACGAGAACTATAACCAAGGTTTACTTACTGACTCAAAGCTCATATTGACTTGACTAAGACTAACTATCCTAGGTCATGGATGTGTGTTAGCTCATGTAGGCACATTAGTGGTTGCCATACCAATTTCCTCTCTTGGGTGATACTCTCCTTCTCCTTAATGGAGGGCTTGATTCTTTCCTACATCCAACTTAGTGCATCATAATGAAGTTAGCTGATAACATGAAATTCATATACATCATATATCATTTGCATCATCAAAGCATTTTAAAAGTGCTCACTTCATAATACATAATCATCCATATCATTCAATGAAATATACAAAAACATAATCATGCATTAAAACATATTTATTCATAAAATGTAATAGTAACTAGTAAATATACAATGGGGTGTAACATATCCCCCCCCTATGAATCATCATCCCCAATGATCTAAAGTATCAAAACATAAACATAAAACATAATAAAGATAATTTTTAAGAATTTTGAAAAAAAATTAAAACATGAGGAAACTTTTTCTTACTTTCCAATTAGTCCTCCCAAGTGGAAAAATCTTCTCCATAGTGGTCTCACTAAACCTTGCATTGCAAAACCTTTTTGTTGCGTAGGTGGAGCCTACACATTTTTGTTAGCATATTGTTGTCATTGATGTCAAAAGGGGGGTCAGGTGTGAGATGGAATTGATCCTGCATAAAGGAGAACCAACATTGATGTCAAAATGTTGTCATTTATGTTTGTGGAAGATGATGTATTGTGGACCTAGAAGATTGAGTGAAGGCTGCAAATAATACTCGATTGTTGTCATGCAATTCTATCATGACATTGTAATAAATTATCTTGTACCCAAAAGAAAAATCTGATTTCCAATTTGACATGGGTTTTCTGAGAGCACCTTAGAAATGTGTTTTGCAAGACCAAAGGTCAAAGGCTATGCTCAAAAAAGGATTACGTGTGCTCTCAACTAGAATTAGGGTTTGTTGGTTAAACCCTAGGTATATACTGTCATGAAATTAGAACAATGTTTCTAATTTGATGGTGACTTGTGTTTGACGGTTATAGGTAGCCTAAGTGATAACTTAAGCCTATTATGTCATGTGGGGAACTAACCCCTTTACCTAGCAATTAATGATTGTCGAGAAGATATTTGCAGCATTTAAATATTTCCTAAGTCTCGTGCAAATATTTCCTTTTGGCAAAGTCAATAGTGTTGGTTAAGAATGCAAGATCTAACGGTCTTCCTGCCAACCCGTTGAGTTTGTGGTGGGTACTAGCTAAATCCCATGGGGAAGTAGGGATTGGTGGAAAGAAATCCATAGTGGACATAATGTATTTGGTGATGAGGACAGTGGGATCTATGGTGGTAGTAGACGAAGTTAATGAAGTATGATGTCACCCTGGACAGTTGGAAAAATGAGGTTGATCAATGGTTATGATCATGCTAAGGTCAAAGATCCAATGGTGCTCTCTAGGCCATGGTACATGTGGTGGAACCTGTTCATATCTTTTAGGGAAATAGGGAACTATGTGGATCAAACGAAGTTGATCAAATGATGCACATTGATGATGAAAAGAAATTTGGTGGGACCTACTACACGTGGCATCATCGCTTCACATCATTGTTTGTGAAGCAATGTAGTTGGGTGATAAGATATTGAGACACATGGCACATGCCCGCTAGCCTGCGAAGATCGTGTGGGCTTATTGATAGTACTAATAGGATAGTGAGGGACAACACAGATTGATCAGTAGCTAATCTAACAGTGATTGCTACATCAAGGACATGGATGCAAATGTTCTTGAAGGACATGATCAATGGAGGAGAGTTAAATGATTGCCTAAAAGATGGTCATGATTTAAAGTTGTGACGATGAATGATGAATGCAGGTTTGTGGCACGAAAGTGGGAGATCAACGACCCAGATTTAAACAAGGTGATCACGAATGGCTAACTACGTGTAAATATGGTTTTACTTGCTAAGCGACTTGGAGTTGAAGATTTAATTGGTCTACCTGCTTCAACAATAGGTGTAATGTGATTGGATGCACAGAGCGGCGATACAGATGGCCACAAAGACAAGGATCAAGAACATATCAAAGGATCAAAAGAAATCATTAACTACATATCTAATTTTAGGGTTTTGCAAGATGAAAATGAAAGAAAATTCTCTGCACCAGGAATTAATGTTGTGTAGCTTAGTGTAGCTAGAGGACTGTGAAGAAGATATTCCCCTAACAGAAGATCAAATTGAGTGGAAGATCCTAAGGCAATCATGATTGATTTTCACTACTCAAAACACATGAGAAGGGTGTCTAAGTGTGTTAATGAATAGGTACACAATGTGATTTTGAGCTCCAGAGATAATCAGAGAATACACAAGAAAAGAAAAGGAGAGTTGTTGAAGTGTACCATGGTGCATTGAGGCGGACAAAGAATGCACTAAAGAAGAAAGAGAGAAACAGGGCTGAACCAGAGAGCTGCATAGTAGTAAAGAGAGTTGCAGTGATACCAACAAATAGTTGAGTAGTTACAAAGTAGGTTGTAACATTGATCAAAATTCCTTAAGAACAAATTGTAAACATCTTATATGTTCTAAATCTGATTGGTTGGTGCCATCAGATAACTGAGTTGGTGCTCAGTTCAGGGGATAGGTGTCTCCTTAGGCTTGTGCCCTTAAAAGCTATAATAGAGGACTTTATTGTGAGGTTGGATTAGGAAAGTAGCTCCTAGCATCATTTTCTCACCGTGGTTTTTCCCATCTTGGTTTTCCATGTATTTTTTTTGTTATGGGTTGATCTTTTATGTGCATGTATTTTTCATATCTTTAAGTTTTAATTTGCATATCTAGTTTTTTAAGTGTTGCAGTTGCTCTTAAGAAAAGAAGGCTAAAATTTTGGAATCTACTGATTCACCCCCCCTCTCAGAAGATTATTGTGTTCCTACAATTGGTATCAGAGCACTAGGTTCCCTAGGAGAAGCTTAATCAGCTTGGGTAGATCCTTGACTTTGTGAACACAAATGGCCAATCAAGAAAGCTCTTCCTCAACCAAGCCACCTAATTTCGATAGAACAAATTATGCATATTGGAGCTCATTAATGAAATGATATTTGGGATCTTTAGGTTTTGACGTATGGATGTCAGTGGTAATTGGATACACTCCACTTGCCACACCTCCTATTGATGTTGCAGCTAAAAAGGACTTTGAGAACAGTGAAAAAGCATGGTTTGTTATCATGAATAGTCTATCTAGGTTTGTGCACAACAAAGTTATGTATTGTAAGAATGCACATGACATTTGGGATACATTAAAGAAGCTTTATGAATGAGATGACAAGGTAAAGTTGGAAAAGCTACAAATACTAAAAGCTAGATTTGAAGGCCTAAGAATGTCAGAGGAAGAAAAGATTGCATACTATCTTTTGAGAGTTAATGATATTGTGAACTCTATCAAAGGATATGGAGAAGAGTTGAAATAGGATGTAGTTGTATTGAAAGTACTTAGATCAATGACATTCAAGTATGACTCTAAGATCTCAACTATAGAAGAGGGGAGAGAAATAGAAAAACTAACACTGAATGAAGTACATGGTATATTCATATCCTACGAGATGAGGATGAGAGATGAAGAGCCATCCAAGAAAGAAGTTTCTCTTAAGATAGTTAACAAGGAGAAGGATACACCAACCAAGAAAGACAAGGCAAAGATAATCCCATCTGAGGATGATGAGAATGATGAGGAAGAGGAAAAATTCATTAGAAGGCTAAGAAGAGGATCTGGAAAATACAAGGGCAAGTTTCCATTTAAATGATTTGAATGTGGTAAAGTAGGTCATTTCGCTACCTAATGTCTTTACAATATGAAAGGCAACTATGGACAAGAGGTAGATGATAAAATGAAAAAACCCTATACCCTAAGAGAAGATTTTTTTAGAAGAAAAAGAAAAGTCTATACATTCAAGAAGATAGTGATGTATCATACTGCAATAGCTCAAATGATGAACAAAACTATGCCTTTATTGCTAGAAACAATGAGTTTATCTTTCTGGCTAAAGAATTTGAGGAGCAGAAGAATGAAAAGGTTGGAGATCTTCATGAAGAGGGTGAAGAAGGAGTGGCTGACCTGGAGGGAGAACTCATCTTTTCTCTAGATGAGATCGATGATCTCAGAGATGAGATTGAGAAGTTAAAAAAGGAGAACAAGCAGTAGAAGAAACTTGCACAAAAAGAGTTTGATAAACTATGCAAGGAACTAGAAGAATCTACCTAGAATGTGGTAGATTTGAAGCTAAAGCTAGAAGAAGCCAAGAGGGAAGAAGATGTGATTCAATCCAAGCTACAAGCTGAAGCTGACAAATGCATGAAGCTTGAGGAAGAGATTGTTGCTCTAAGAAGAGATCTGGAAAAGGAAAAAGAACAAATAGAGAAAGGACTCAAGCTGAAAGGTGGTTCAAACATTTTAGATGAATTTTTAATCACCCAGAAGCCCACAAACAAAGAAAAATTAGGCTTAGGTTTGGAGAAAGGGAAAATCTCCTTTGTTGATGCTTCTGCAAAATTATATGAAAGATTTAGAGCAGAAGAAAAGTCTAAACCTGTCAAGGAGGGCAACTGCAAAGGAAGAGACTGCAATGAGAAATCTACATAGGCAGAGAATACTAAAGAAGAAAAGAAGCTTACTGTAGACAAGAAGGATAACCAATTAGATCATGTTCACTAGAAGAACAAGCAAAGTTTCAAAATGATTGATGCTAATGGGTTTACTAGGGTGAGAGACACACGAAGACAAATGCACAAAAGACCTCCTCATCCAACACAAAATGTTGTGACCAGGTATTCTTCATATTTCTATGGATATTGCTATTCATGTAATCAATTTGGTCATAGGGCTAGAGAATGTAGAATCGTTCCTAAAAGGAGTGTAGACTTTGAAAGCATAAATTCATTTGCACCTTTATTGGATATTAATATAGTTTGTTATAATTGTAATAACTTTGGTCATATAGCTAAAAATTATAGAACAAAGTTTGTCAAAGCCAAATGTTAAGAATGAGAAAAGGAAAATTCTGGCTCCTAAGATGAACATAGAATCAAAAAGTAAGGAGGAGAAGGTAGTAAGGAAAGAAAAGAAAACCAAGAAAAGGAAAAAGATCCACACAATTAATGATTGCACAAACAACCTTGCATGCCAAAAAGCAAAATCTATGAGTAATAGCTAGTGGCTACTCCAAACACATGACTGGAGATAAGAGTAAGTTCATAAAACTCAAAAAATGTAATGGAGGTTCTGTGAGTTTGGGTGATAATACTATAGTCAAAATATGTGGTAAAGGTATATTAAGTCTAGATGGAAAAAACACCACAAAAGATGTCTTATATGTTGAGGGATTAAAGCACAATTTGTTAAGCATGAGACAAATGTATGACAATGGTTATAAAGTCACATTTTATTTAGAAGGTTGGAAAATTAGAAAGAATGGAAAGATATTTGCACAAGGATTAAGAACTAACTGCAATCTCTACAACCTTGCTAAAGTAAAAGGTCAAAGCTGTCTGATAGGACAAGTTGATGAAAGTTGGTTATGACATAGGAAATTAGGCCATATAAATTTTGACAATTTGGTAAAAATGAGTTCAAGAGGTTTGGTTAGACACATGCCTAAAGTATCTAAGATTGAAAACATCATATGCAAAGAGTGCCAGCAGGGAAAGCAAACAAATACTAGTTTTCCAACTAAAGAATACTCAACCACAAAGCCTTTACAGCTAGTTCATACTAATTTGTGTAGACCCGCAAGAATAAGAGGACTGAAAGGAGAAAGGTACTTTATGCTGCTAGTTGATGACTACACAAGATTGACATGGGTTACATTCCCGAGGGATAAGTCACAAGCATTTGAGAGATTTAAGATATTTAGAAAATGGTTGAGAAAGAGATAGGTAAAAGGATCAAATGTTTAAGGTTAGATAGAGGAGGAGAATTCACATCAAGTGAATTTGTTGAATACTGTGAGGCACATGGAATCAAGAGACAATACTCAACGCCAAGAACTCCACAGCAAAATGGAGTGGTAGAAAGGAAGAATAGAGTTGTGCAGGATATGGCTAGAACAATGCTAAAAGAGGCTAGATTAACTGATATGTTTTGGAGAGAAGCAATACATACTGTAGTATGCATTCTAAATAGAGTTCAAATCATAGTACATAGTGACAATACTCCCAATGAGGTGTGGTATGGTAGACCTACATCTGTGAAATACTTTAAGGTGTTTGGCAATAAATGCTACATCAAAAGATAAGATGAAAACTTAGCAAAGTTTGAGTCTAGGAGTGATGAAGGAATATTTTAGTATATTCCACTCAAAGTAAAGCATAGAAATGTTATAACAAAAGACTTGACAAGATTGTGGAAATCATCAATGTTAAGATTGATGAAAGTATAAAACATGTTAAATCTGAGTAGAATGATCTAGAAGATGATTCAGATTATGAAGAAAAAGTAGCAAATGATGAAGAAGAATCTAAGGAAGTAGAAATTGAGAAGGCCCCTGCAAAATATGTTCAAAAGGATCATCCAACAGATCAGATAATTAGGGATAAAAAATGGAGTTCAAACCAAGAGGAGATTTACAAAAAATAAAGAACAAGTAAATTTTTCTCTCCTATCTCAAATTGAACCAAAAAGTTTCTCTGAAGCCAACAAAGATGAGAGTTAGATAGAAGCCATGGAAGAAGAGTTGAATCAGATTGAAAAGAATAAAACATGGGAATTGGTACCTAGGCCTCCAAGCAAAACTGTGATTGGCACCAAGTGGGTGTTTAGAAACAAGTTGAATGAAGATGGAGTTGTAGTAAGAAGCAAGGCAATATTAGTGTGCAAGGGGTATGCTCAAGTTAAAGGAATTGATTTTGAAGAGAAATTTGCACCTATGGAAAGACTAGAAGCAAACAAAATGTTTCTTTCATTTTTTACTCTACAAAGGACTCAAAGTGTATCAGATGGATGTCAAATCTGCATTCTTGAATGGAAATTTAGAAGAGGAAGTTTACATAGAAAAATCAAAATGTTTTCAACTATCAGAGGATGATGATTATGTTTGCAGATTTAGAAAGGCCCTATATGGTCTAAAACAAGCACCTAGAGCATGGTATTCAAGATTATACTAGTATTTTCAGCAACAAAGATTCAAAAAGGGATGTGCAGACAGTAACCTATATTTCAAATATGAAGGTGAGCACATGATTATAGTTGTTTATGTGGATGACATCATTTTTGGTGGTAGCAATGATAAAATGTGTAAAATATTTTCTACACACATGCAAGGTGAATTTGAGATGTCAATGTTAGGAGAATTATCATTTTTCCTTGGTTTACAAATTATACAAACTAATAATGGGATATTCATATCTCAAACTGTAGACACTCAAAGGTTATCCTCATAATTGTCTTATTTTTCATCTATTAATTAAATGGATAGTATTATCTATTTAATTAATTCATTTAAATGCTTTATTTGATTCATTCATCAATGCATTTATAAGCATTTATCCATTTATCCATCTGCATAATCAATTATTTTTCTATTTCCATTAATCATTAAAATATCATTTGCATTCATATCACATTATTCTTTATCCATTTATATATTTCATTAAATCATTTAATCCATTCAATTCATTAAATCAATCATTAAATTCACAAATCCACTTTAAATATAGTAAACCCACTTATTTATTTATCTCTTATTTCAATCAATTTCAAATAATTTCAATATGCATTTCTCCACTTCAATCTTTCATCCCACATCTCTCCCATAACTTGAATTCACCTTATGAATTCATCTATATAAAACTTCTCCATTTTCACCAAAAAGCATACATTCGATTACGATCAATCTTCTCTTTCGTTCATCACAGCTTCTTGTTGCACTTGTGCTCATAAAAATCTAAGAGCAAACAAATGCATAAATCAAGAATAATGATGAAATAGGAAAACAATGGAGCTGGTTTTCTCTTTGAACACATTTGTTTTAGTTTTTGCATAGTTTAGTTTACATTTTGCATTTGTATTCATTTGGAAAGGCTTTATTGATGATATGCTAGAATTTTAATTTGAATTTATAGATTAAATCATTTAGTTTTTAGTTTTCAACAAGCACACCAACTAAGTATGTTAAGGAGATGCTCAAGAAGTTTGGCATGGAAGAGAGTAGACTAGTCAGTACCCCATTGATAATTGGCTTCAAGTTGAGCAAATCAGATGAATCATCTAATGAAAATTAGACAGTGTGTAGTTCAATGATTGGAAGCTTGTTGTATTTAACTACATCAAGGCCAAATATTATGCAAGCAGTATGGTGCAAGAGCACCAAGTGCATTTTTTGTAAAAGTTGTCAAATGAGGTCATTTGGTAGAGTCTAGGGGTTGTTTGAGTTATCTTGTGTCAAATAAGGTCTAATTAGAACATTTCTATGTGATTTGGAGTCATTGAGTTCATTTTGTCATATTTGTGCAATATTGTAAAAAGTTGTCACAAAAAAGATGCAAAATTGCAAAATTGTCAAAAAGTTGCAAAAAGGAACTTTTGTGGAAGATCAACAGTCACATAATTCAAAAGTCAGTTTTGGGTGGTTGTGTTAGTTTTTTTAGGAGGGAAAAAGCATAAATATGAAAAGGGAACATGATGTAAACGCTCTGGATGATTTGGAAGTGGCAACTAATAGAATATATGTTTTTCTTCATAATTTACGTGTAATTTCATTGTTCCCAGCCCTAGTACGGTTCTGTACAAAGGAAAATCTCTTCAAAACCTTCTGAGTTCAATTGAGGCATGAACTAACATAATTTTGCATTGGGTTTAAGAGTTTCATATTGAATTTGCTGGTTGTTGGACTCATTTTCCTATAACTGTCTACAATACCTTGTTTAAGGGTTTGAGAGCCTTTAAGATGTATTAAAGGACCATTCCATTGACTATGTCTTCTATATCTAGGTGGAATGGGTCCAATCAAGTAGGTTTAGATGTCATATGGGTTAATTTGAGTAGGGAGCAATGTTTGATGGGGTTTTGATGACTATCTTAGGGAGTTTGTGTGAGATTTTACCTTGAAAAAGGTGATCTAGAGTTAGGGTTTGATGAAAAAGTGGTGAAAAAGGTTGGAGAATGAACTTTTAAGCATGTGCAGGTATTTGAGTGTGTTGGAAGCATTGAGAAAGTGAGAAATAGTCTGGAGCATTGCTTTTCAATAAACCCTCCTAGAAAAGGGCAAAATTGAGGGTTTTCTAATTGGGTGACTTGGTGGAGGTTTCACACCTTGGAAACTAGTGATTTAGGCTATTTGACATATGTGGAGAAGCTCTGAGTAAATATTTTTAATTGGGAAGGTGATTGAAGATAGGTTCCCTTGTAAAAGTGGCCTAATTGGCCTTGTAGGACAATATAAAAGCCTTGGTTTGAGAAGGTTGGTACAAAGTGACCTAAGTTGATTCTAAGATATGTTTTGAAGAAGGATAAAGGGTATCCAAAATCCTAATTTGTTGAGGGTTGGAACTGGTTTTGAGAAGATATGTGCTAATTTTCCTGTTTGGACACCTACAAGAAAATTGTGAAGGAATAGTGAAAACCCATTGAGATAGGTTTTTGGGAATTAGAAAAGTGTTTAGTTGAGTTTGAATTGAGTTTTTTTGGCTAAGGCCTTCCTACTCTACATCAATTCGTATTAGAACATAGCTACCAGATCTTTTGAGGGAGAAGGTTGAAGTTTACATAAGGAAAAAGGTTGGAATTTGAAGGGTCAAGATGCCTCCTAAGAACAATGCAACTGTTAGAGAACTGTAAGAGTTGAAAGAAAGGCATGCTAGGTTGATGGAGTCTCATAATTTTGTTTTAGCAAGGCTTTCTGCCCTGGAAACAAGGAAGAGAAGATATGAGGATGATGAAAGTGACTCAAAGGAAGAAGAGTATGCAGATGTGGAAGAAGAATTAGACCCTGAAGATCAAAGGATGGCTAAATTGTTGAGGGAAGTAACAGATGATAGACATAAGGTGAAAATTGATGTGCACCAAAGTATGGAGGTAATTTGAAATATGAGGAATTGCTAGATTGGATTGCAACCTTAGACAATTAATTTGAGTGTGAACATGTTCCTGAAGAGCAGAGGGTGAAGATTGCAAAGACAAAGCTAAAAAGTCATGCACTTTTTATGGTGGGATTAAGAGCAATCAGAGAGGAGAAAGAAAGGTAAGTTCAAGATTGTTGCATGGGACAAGATGGTAGAAAAAATGAAAGGTAAGTTCTTGCCTAAAGATTATGAAATTCAAATGTTTCAGAAACTTCAAGGTTTAAGACAAAATGAAATGGATGTGAAAACATATACTGAAGAACTTTATAAGTTGAATAGGTTGACACCAAGCATTTCTGTAGTGTATAGGAATGAAAGTGGACCAATACAGAACTTAACCAAGACCCAAATTAACTCTCACACTTCACGCTACACTTTCATTAATGCTTAAACATATTTTTAATGTAGTGTAAACACCAGGTTGGCTAGAATTAAATGCTTCCTCAAATCCAACGATGACTTGTGAACCACACACCACACTTCATCACTATCTAGAATATTTCTCTACCATTCTGAAATCCATCAAACTCCTTTGCAACAATTCACACCTCCAAAATGTACACAACTTATACACTCAAAATATATTGCCAAGCACTGCAATTTTAAAATCCATCTTCTAGAGCACCAAACCACGAATCCTCTTGCGTAGGCAAGAGATCAACACCATCAACATACCTTTAGAATTGCAAGACCTGAAGAGCAACTGTGGAAAAACGTGGTGCAAAATTTTTTCTCCCAGACACCTTTATAAGCAACACCACAAAACTAGGTCACACGCTGGTGAACAAAACTTCCTCTGACCATTGATCAAGAAGCTGAAATTCTAGATTTAGAAACTTTGAACACCTTTATCCAACATATCCAAACCACACAAGAAAATATTCAACCTAGAAGAAATTCAAAGTGAAACCAAAACACCTTTACAAACCAAAACACCTTATTTTATCAATTTTCTCGGTATCCTCGACATCATTATCACTACCAAAATCATGAACATAAGCTTATCAAAGTAAAACCTAAGGTTAACCCTAGTAACTTAACTAATGAAAACATAATGCAACTAATCAAAGCAACAACCTCTATCAACCACTGCATAATTGTCACCAATGACAACACAAGCTTGTTGACATCAATGACAACACCTTCATACTTGCAATAATCTTCCCTTTTTCATTGATGGTAACACAAGATGTGAAAAACCATCAAAGACAACATACACAAAATTCCTTGTAGGATTCTCTCTCTACTATCTCTCCCTCTTTCAACCTTTTATTTTTCACATGAAATCTCTCTCACCCTCTGTATAAATAGACTCTTTCACATGACTCTCTCCCAATTGGACATCAATGGCAAAGGATAAAATATTTTGAATTTTTCTCCCCCTTTGACATAGAACCAAGATACTTGTAACAGCTCTAAGTACTCCCCCTTAGAAGTATACACCAATTAACTCAACAAAATCTGTATAATGAAAACATATAATCCATACTAAAACATTATCACTACCTACCCCCCTGAGAGGTAGCCACCAACATCAGTCCATAAAAGGAATGAATCCATAGACCCATTGGAATGATGCATCTCCATATGCATATAGTTCAAAGAAGGAGGAGCAATAATTTCCAACTTCTCCCAAAGATACTCAAAAGTATTCTTAGGAAGAGCCTTAGTAAATATGTCAGCAATTTGATCCTTTTTAGGTACATATTCAAGTTTCACTTCATTCTCCACAACCTTCTCTCTCAAAAAGTGATACATAATTGATATATGCTTTGTTCTTGAATGCATCATAGGATTCTTTGAAATGTTGATTGCACTTGTATTACCACAAAAGATAGAAATAAGCTCATCATACACCACTATGATATCCTTCAATATTTCTCCCATCCATAATACTTGTGTGCAACAAGATGTTGTTCTAATATACTCAACCTCTATAGTGGATATTTAGAAACAAAATCTTGTTTCTTACATAGCCATGATACCAATCTATACACTAGTACAAAAACAACAATAAACTACTAAAAAAACTACTAAAATTAGCTTATAAATGACTGAACTTGGTCACGTGACTATTAGTAGTTTATTGTCAGTCATATATAACACGACCAATTGATGACTAAACCATTTTTAGTCATTTATTGGTCATTTTGATTGATCAATTTGGTAGTATATTTAGTCATTGATTTAGTCATCGATTGTTGTAATCTAGTCACTTATTTAGTCATTTTTTTCACTAATATATTTAGTCATTGATTTAGTCATTGATTGTTGTAATCTGGTCACTTATTTAGTCATTTTTATTCATTGATTTATGTCCATTGGTAGTGTATTTATTCATTAATTTTAACCATCATTTTGATCAATTTGGTAATATATTTAGTCAATTTTATTTCACAAGTCATATATTTAGTCATATGTATTCACTATTCATTGATTTATGTTAATTGGTAGTATTTAGTCATTTTTATTTCACGGTCATATATTTAGTCATATTTATTCACTGTTCATTGATTTCTATCAATTGGTAGTATATTTAGTTAATTTAATTATTAATTGATGTCAATTAGTAGTATATTTAGTCATTTTAATTGATTGGTATTTGAGGATTTAAACATAAAACACATAAATACACATCAATCATCAATCACACACAATAAGACAACCATTGAGAAGAAAAAATCAGTGAACTTTATTAATAAAAGAAAGGTGTTTTGGTTACAACTTAAAAATAGAGTATTGCAATTTTTATTTTCAATCACAAGACTAAAAATTTAAGTTACAATGTACATAATGAAATGAGCTCCGCTTCATAAGTAGCCATTCTCAGTCAAAATATGTCTTGAACAACTCTCATTTCCTATATGAGTATTTGCTGAAAGACAAAGCATCCTTGCGGATTTTGGATTTATCATAAGGTTTCAACAATTCTTTTGACAACTCATGCCCAACATGAAATCGCTTGAATCTCTAAGAAAACTGCTCTATTGCAAAGTATACATATGGCTTTTCCCTATTATACCAATGCTATTCTTGATCCTTTTGAGAGGTAACTTGCAATTTCATACAAATAGATTTAGATAACTGGTATGATGTCAAAATCATGAAAATAGCATGCAGATGGATATATATTTACCTCTTGGAGAAAATATGCAGTGCCCTTACACTACAATGTAACATCACAAATATTGCACATAAAAGAAAGTGACCATAATGGTGTTTAAAAGTATGAAGATCATAAATTTGAATTTCCTTGTACTCAATGAAATAGTCTCTCATCTCTTTTCTCCAAATCTTCTCAACCTATCATCCATGATGGCGGGTATGGTGCACACTATTTTAATTTCCCAAAATCCACATATGTAGGCAGAACATTAGTAAAGCACAATATAGCCTTTTGTGGGATAAATGGAGCATTAATCACATCTTAACGAATAAGATAGCTATTATAACCAAAAGCTACATCGGTATTATAAATGATCAGTAATATCTAGGCAAGAGATTTGCATACCTATCTATAGAGAGGGAACTATTTGGCTCAACCCTTACCTAGACTTTGTTCATGACCTCAAAGGATTGTGAAACCTATAAGAGAAAAAAACCTGAATATTTATAAAGCTTATAAGAGAAACCTGAATATTTATAGCAAATTTATGCAAATTAATATGTAATAGGGAAAGAAACTTGTCCCATCTTGTTTTCCTTTTAGAGAAAATTTATGCATATTAATATGTAATAGGGAAAGAAACCTGAATATTTATAAAACCTATAAGAGAAAAATTTGCTAGAGTAGCATAGATCATTAGCATGCCAAGCCTAAAAAATTACTAATTGCACAGACACACAAATTTAGAAAATTGTGATTTATGAAGAAAAAAAGTATAAAATATGCCTAGTTCATGTCCAAAAATTGTTTCTTATGGCATGAGTATTTCAATAATGAATATCTTTGAAGATGTCTTTGACTCGAGAAAATTGAAATTCATGAACATAAACCTTGATATACAACTGTAGACGTCAGAATTCTACAAATGTAAGTTTCATAAAAGCGAAAAGAGGACTAAAAATGGGCTCTCCAAAACCTGACTATATATCCATTGTTCTAGATGATATGGACTAAGAAACCAATTCAAAAAGGATAATTTTTAACCTGACTATATATCCACTTCTTTTTTAGGTGATCCAAATAATTTAGAGAGCCACTTCAACATCATAGAAGTGGATCATATATGAATATAGGTTGAGTATTCCAGCAACACCACTTTTTTAATGGATCCTAAAAATGTTGCAACTTATGTTCTTCTCTAAAACATCTGTGCAGAAGCAAGCAAGTGTGTGGTGAGGTTCAAATAGTAAGGATATTGATGAAGGATAGAGGAATTAAAAAGATACCTGCATGTAGTTGGATTGAAGGGCATAAAATGGTACATGCCTTTTTGTGTAGGAGACAAATCACATCCACAAACATGGGAGATCTATGCAAAATTAGAGAAATTGGCTTGGAAAATGAAGGTAGCAGGGTATTTCCAGATTTAAGACTTTTACTTAATGTTGTGGAATAGAAGAAAAAAGAATCATTTATTTGCCACCATAGTGAAAAGTTAGCAATTGCATTTGGTTTGTTAAACATGGCCCCTGGTACAACTATTAGAGTTGTTAAGAACCCGCGAATATGTTCTGATTTTCACACTGCATCTAAATTCATTTCTAAGATTGTTGCAAAAGAAAATGTTCTAAGAGATGTGAACCATTTCGATCATTTTAAACAGGGATAATGTTCTTGTTGAGAATATTGGTGATGCTAAATGAAATAATTTGAAAAATAGCCTTCCCGGGGCCTTCCCCGCTCTCCCACAAAGACTTCCAGCCATGCCTGCGGTGATGCAGGAAAGCCCCGCATCACCGCGGGCATGGTTGGAAGTCTTTACAAGAGAGCAGGGAAGGTTGGGAGGACAATAAAGAAGGCCTGGGGTATCCTGCTCGAAACATGTGCACTCGTATCTAGTTCATCACGTGTCCTGGGTTGCTGCTTCATCTGCCTGGAGTGCAACATTGAGAATATTTGCACGATGGAGTCTTTCCTATACGTACATCAGTGTAATTGTGAAAATTTAATACCCTTGCCTTTTTTCTTTATGTTTTGGGCCCATTTTGTTTAAAGCATTTTTTATCGACTCTCTCTTGAAACTGCTTCCATATTGTGTATATTGCATTTCATACAATAATACAATTGCTCATTGCCGGCTCAAATCCAATTTGGTATCAAAGCAAAAATTTCTAGCTCTTGCCTTGTGAAGCTATGAAGTTGTGTCAGAAGGAGCAGATGAAATTTCAAAGGATTATACATTGCATCAAGGATTGTAAGGCATGTAAATATTTGCATGCAGTGGAAGAAAAAGCACAACAATTGTTAAAGAAGATTTTTCATGAACAACCCCTCTATCCTAATCTATGTGACACCCAACCAAGTGATATCCCTATAATATGGAGGAATGTAAGCGAAAAACCAAGGAATCATGGAGGAAGAAGAAAATTCATGGGAAAATTAGCATGAAGTCAATCCATGTCTATAGACCTTGAATAACAGTCACAAAACCCTAAATCGCAACAAGAAAAACACAATCCTCTACTGCATAGAAAACAAATTGTGTGGAAAAAGCCAACTTTTTGGAAGCTACACAATCCTGTTTGTTGTTTGCAAATTTACCACTCAAAATTCTTTGACTGTGCAAATAATCATTCACCGCTACAATTTCAGGTGAGTGTTCTCAGTTGACATAAAATTCCAAGGAATACAATTACAAAGGCTTCCTCTCACAACCATTACTCTCGGGTCAAAAAAGAGTAAATTTATGGAGAAGTCATTTAAAGATCAGGCTTTTGGGCGATATGATCAGTTAAAATATCTTCAATTACTTGATAATATTGCTTCTGATGAACCGATGGTATATTGTGTTGTGTAGAGGATTGAGTTGAAGGTCTGAAAGTTTGTGATTTTGTTGAACTATGGTTAAATCCAAACAACACTCGATCATTACTCCATGATATGTATTAACTTGCAGTCAGACCTAAGAGCTTCAAATAACTTATGGTGCATAGTTGCATTGAAAAATGCATCACATAAATGCAATCTCAAGAAACACAAGTTGCAGTATATATAATAAAAGAACTAAGAAAATTTCTATTGGTCATATACAAATTTGAAGATTACATTGATAAATAAATATGAATTGATGGACACTATTGATGTAAAGGCCAAATATGTGGATGGATTTCAAAGAAGAACATTAGTATAATTTTCACTATTAGAGCCAACAATACTAGCTTCTTTTCTGATTAGAGACATGTGAATTTCACCTTAACATGTACAAGGTCTTGCCTTCGGAATGGTCTTGAGCTTGTTAAATGGAGTCTATATGGAAGTAACTAGCAAAGAAGGCAGTTGAGAGAAAGTATTTTCTAAATCCAAATATAGATGACAATGGAGAATATTGGCATTTCAATTTTAAAATAGATCCTTGAGGCATTGGTACAGAAAAGACGTGACAGAGTGAAGAGCGATAGAATAAAAATTCTAAATTTAATTGATAACCTTAAGGTTCAAAAACTTATGTTAATTGTTGATGCTAATTTGGATAGAATGCTCTATGTACTTTTGAGACACCCATCTGAGAAAGGCATCAGTTTGACTCAAAGCCTTTTGCATAGGTAGTCGTTCATGCATAGAAGGTTGCAACAATCTACAAAATCATCGATGTGTTGTGAAAAATGCATAATACTTTTATTTATTAATGATATTACATGTACATTTTATAGAAAGGAAGGTGGAAGATGGTGAAAAATGAGCAAGGGAAAACCATGAATTTCATTGAAGATAGGACAGTTTCATGATCAAAGGGTCAGCTTCAAACCTGAAACAAGTATGGGGACAGTCATAAGAAATGTGAACAAGGTAAAGAGGCTATGGTAGGTGAAAAATCAGAGGAGTAAGCTCAATGTATTGGGAATTTTTTAAAGACGAATATGGCAGCCACCATACAATGGACATTCACAGTGCATCATGAAAGGCGTGTCTATGAAGAGGACAATCACCTATAAAGCCTAGGACAATCATGTCTGTATAAATAAAGGGAAAAGTCTTGAATGGACAGTTGCAAAGAGGAAAAATAGTGATAGTCAAGGGTTCAATTGCTTGTGAAATATGACTAAGAGACGGTCTTTACAATAAAGGATAAACTTTTGATTAGAGGTACAAGTCAAAGACAAAGAGCACTATCCATAGACTATGATTAAGACATTTACGTCTATGTTTTGGGCTATAGCTGAGTCCTTGATAGTCGAGGACTATATTAATGTCTTTGTGACTATAACGTTCATGAATGATAGTCCCATAAAGCATACAAAAGTCACAATCAAAGGAAATCATATTCAAAGACTTTGTCATTACAAGCTAGTGATGTAACTGTGGCTATGACATTTAGTTTACCAAAGCAACATTATTCAAAGCCATATGAGTTCTTTAACTTAGTATATTAATTCCTACTCCACTACCCATGTGGAATTTGCTGCAACAAAAAAGGTGAATTACCATCACCCTTGGAAAAAGAGCTAAGAAGTATAGAACAATGACTAGAGATGATGCTAGTATTCATGGTGTAGAACTTCACAAACATACCCTGCTTCTAGAACTAGAAATACCTCATCTCAAAATAATACATTGCATATGATCCCTGATTTTGACATTGAAGAATTTCTTATGTTAGCAAAATAGGACACAATGGACAAGTGGACAAGTGCTTTTGATAGTGGATAAAGAGAGTGCTCTTGATAGTGGACAAAGTGAGTGGTATTGACAACGTCAAATAAAAGATGGTCCTTACCAAATGCAATGCTATGGCAATCAAGGATCATGCATAAATGAAGGTTCAAAAGATAGGTAATGCAAGGTTTATAAGGGGCAATTATAGTGGCATTTCAAATAGGACTGTGGTGTAAAGGATCAATGAAAGCCAAAATTCCATAAAGGACAGTCATCAAATTGAATACAAGGAAATGATTTCAAGAGCACTGTCAACAGTCTTATGACTGTAAATGAAGCTTGTCAATATCCTTTATGACTGTCATAAAGGACAGTCATTGACCATGAAAACAATAAGAAATCAGTTCAAATGAGGACAACTTATGATGGAGTAGTCCCTTCAATAAAAAATGGATCCCATGTGGATGGAAAATGAAGGATAATTATAAGCCCTTTGACTGAGGAATAACACAAAGAAGATCTAGACCACATTGCAAAGCTAAATAAAGGACAATAATAAGAGCATGGTCACTTCAAAAATATCCAAGAGAAAAAGAGTTGTTTTCGGACTATAAATGACACTCAAGTAATGGAAGTTAAAGGGACAGAAAGGTATAAATGTGTCATAAAGGGTAGTCTTATGACCATATGAATAAAGGTTGAGAATAGTATGTGAGAGAGTAAAGAAGACATTATCATCAACTAATTAACCACTATTGAGGTTGATTGCTTTAAAGAAGCTTGATACTGTAAATTAGAGCAGATGGAACTAAAAGCTTTGAAAATATTGTATCCATATTAGAGCATTACCTTAATTTCAGCTTCTTCAACTGTTACATTAGTTTCATACCCACGAAAAGTATGTAATGCACCAATGAGATATAGTGATTATTAGATGAGCATTGTAAACAAAATCAAGACTGAAACAAGAATAAACATATACTGTTTGAGAGAACCCTTCCTAGCAAGCACCATTCTATCCTCCTACCAAAAACCAAGATTATTATAAAGTTTTAAGTAAGGCTTATATACATATATAGACTTGTGTAACTTTTCTACTTTTCACTAGATCACTACCAAAGTTTCATTTATGTTATATCCCTCTACCTAGATAAATTTCCTCCTCAATATAGGTAAAGGTAAAGAAAATTGATTAGGTCACTGCCAAGAGAGACCAAATTCCACAAGGAGATTGTTTTCCATTTACCTTATTTATTGTTGGAGATTGTTTTTTCATTTACCTTATATATTGTTCCAGATTCAAACATGCAACCTATGGCATATGTATTCCTTCCAATATGTGAGCATTAACTCATGGCCTTAATACAAAGAAAATAATTACAAAGGTTAATCCATGCCATGGATGATGCTAGAAAAGAAATAAGTCATAAAAGGATTGAAATAATTTCCCACCACATGCAAGTTTCCAGCCTAACATCATGGATTATGGTATACCAATCTTCATGTTTGGAAAGTTTTTTATCACTAGTGGCATCATATTCTATACTGTAAAATGTTCATCTATTCTCATAGGATATTATCTGTGTGAAATTTCTATCTTATGTTGCTTGAAGTGTAATTTTTATTTACAAATGTCAATAGAAAAAAAAATTATTTTATTATTTCCATAGAGAAGGGTATGAAATCGTGTCATCAAAATGAACTTTGACAAGCCTTTCAAATTTCATCACTGATTTAACCAACTCCAACATATCATTATCCTAGAAAATTGTTGATTGAAATTCTAAGCTTCATGAAAATTTGAAAGTTTAATTGCAAGATTTATATAGTATTTAAGATTTTTGTTAGAAGATTAATCTTTACTTGGTAAAGGTTATTCTTTAATTGTAATTATTTATTAACTTGTAGGAATATTCCAACGGAATCCCTACAAGTCTTTTGTCTTTTTATCATCTCACACGTGTGAGGATGGCTTATTTTTTAATTCCTTTATTAAGGAATATTTGTAACCACCTCCTTAAGAGGTGACACTTTGCACACACATAGATGAATGGTGGCATTCATTGAGTTGGGAGTTACATTCTAACTCCTCCTTCTTACCTCTACTTATTGAGGTGCATCTCCTCTCATTCTTCAAGATTCAAGCAAGCAAGCTAAGGTTGTAGCTCTCTCTCTCTCTTTGTATTATTCTTTAGGCATTTTGCCTCCATTCATAATATTGGGGTTTTTTCTTGTTTGTTCCCTTTAACAAATTCATCTTGCTTTGGTGGTGCTTAGTTTGGCTACTTCAATTTATTTGGTAATCTCTTTCCTTCAAACAGTTGCTCTTTATTAATACTTTCCATTACTCTTTTCTATTTCCTTTCATGGTATCGAGCTTGGTATTACTAATATCTTGTGAGCTATATTGTTGAAGGTTTACCAGATTTTTTAGCACACCATTGGAGGCACTCTCAAAGAGGAGAAGAATAATGCCTAATCTTGGTTGTTTTTTGTCTTATAACCCTTGTGCAGTTTTTTTTATCTAAAATTTTAAAGTATTTTAGTTTGCATGCATACTTAAGTTTATGCAGATTTTTTAAACCCTCAAATAATAGTTCAAGTTTTTAAAAACCCATTTTCTTTCAATTTTTTGTAAAAATATTTTCTTTTTAAATCTGTATAATAGAACAAATAAAAAAATCAAATTTTTTTAGGGATCTAACCCTAGTTCAAAAGCTCTTTTTAGAAAAAAAACTAATATGTTTTTTTGCAAATCTGTAAAAAAATCTACATGTTATTATCTGCATGTTGAAATTTCTTTTAAAAAAATCAATTTGTTTTTAGGCTTTTTTAGAATTTTTAATTCTTAAATCTCAAAAAAATCAAACTTTAACTTAATTTCTTTTCAAAAAATAATTTTTTTTTAAAGGTTCAAAACCCTCTTTTTATAATACTCTATACAAAAAAATTCAAAAAGCTCTATCTATATTTTTTAAATATATATCAAAATCCTCATTTTAGTTCAGTTTTTTTTATAAAAAAAATAAAAATCTATATCACTATTTTTTACATATTAATATAGAATAAATAAATTAGGGCTTTGGTCCTGTTATCAACTTTTATTTGCAATGTTTATTTAGAAAATCAAAAAATCAATCAAATTATTTTAAATTGTTTTTAGGGTCTCGGCTTGGCCCTGTTCTGTAGAGCTGCCGCCGTGGCCTCTTTCCGCCATCCCCTTCATACCTTTTGTTCTTTATTTTTTCTTCTGTGTGGACGTCGCGCCTCTTTATACATTGGCTCGACCTCAGATCCCTTAACTCTGCTTGCGCATCCCCTATAGTTGTGTTTTGTTTTTTTTTGCCACCCGTTTATCCTTTATGCAAGTGTTATTGGAGACATTCATTAAATCCTATTTTTTTAAAAAAATGCCCGCCTTTCTCTTTCCGCCTACGCACTTTGTAAGAGTGTATTTGATTTTTTTTTTAAGTTCTTTTGAACCTTATAAAAGCTTAAATAGAATTTGTCTTTTATAAAATTTATTTTAATCTAAAGTTACGTATATTTTTAATAAGTCTTTATAAAGTTTTTTTTATGTATTAACTTTTCAAATAAAGTCCTTAATGCTTTAACTTAATTTATTAAAATTTTAATTAATAATATTAAATTTATTAAAAGCTTTATTTATTTTATTTTTCTTATTAGTATTTATTAATTAATATTAGTTTATTTTAAAATTTGGTATAAATATTCATAATAAATTTAATAAATTTATTTATTTTATATAGTTTTTCTAAAAAAGGTTTTTTTTAATATTTTAGTCTCAAGGGGCTTATTTTTAGGCAGTTTTTAAAAGAGGGATTTTTTTTTAAGCATCTATTTACATTATTATTTTTTTTTGCTAAACTATTTTTTTTTTTTTTGCAATCATGTCAACTTTAATTCTTGAAATTAAATTAAATTCTTCTAACTATCATTCTTGGAAGACTCACATTTTTTTTATTTTTCGATTTAAACATCTTTTAGATGTAGCTACAGATCCTAAATCTAAACCAGGTTCGTCTGCATCCAAAGATGAAATCGAAAAATGGAATCTCAAAAATGAAGAAGCCCTTGGCCTCATAGGTATCTCCATGTCACCTGAACTTTATGTTCACATTGGGACATGTACAACTGCCTATGAAGCATGGGACAAACTCAAAACAATTTATGATAGTACAAATGAATCAAGAAAAATTCAAATTCAAGATCAACTTGAAGATTTGAGGTATTCTGATTTTAAATCTATGGATGAATTTTTATTGAAATTTGATGCTTTAAATAGTCAATTGGATGGTTTAGGAGTTAAATTAGATAATCTTAGATTAATTCATCTTATTCTTAAAAAGTGTCTTCCTAGACAATTTCAACAATTCATTACTAATATTCATGCTCAATTAGCTATTCCTTCTTTAGCTACTCAATTAAATTATGATATTTTTCGTGATTTATTAAGACAAGAAGAGGCTAAGTTAATTCAATTTGGTACTCTTAAGTCTAATGAGCATGCCTTTTTGTCTAGTCATAACCAAAATTTTAAACCTCATTCTAAACAACAACATTATAATTTCAAACCTCATTATAATAATGGCAATGATCCTAGAGAGTTTAACTCTTCTAAGAGACCACATTGCACTTATTGTAATAAGGATGGTCATTGGAAAAATACTTGTTTTAAAAAGAAAAATGAAAAAAAGCCTATGAATCAAAATAATCCACAATTTCATAACAATGGTAATCAATCTAGACGTGCTTTTACATGTAGTTTGAATGTTTCTAAACCCTTTTGAATGGGTTATTGATTTAGGTGCATCTCAACATGTTGCTTCACATAAAAAGTTTGTTTGTTTTTTTAAATAACTTCACAAGTACTTTATTATTGGACTTGATCAACCCAATAATAGTCTACTTATTTTACTCAATTATATTTGGAATATGAAAAGGGGATATTCATGTAGTCATGAATGCATGAATATTGTCTTAAATGACTTATTTATACTTAATAATCCTTCTCTTCATAGTATGCATTTCCATTATTCATCACAATTTTTTTGATATATATATTTTTTTATATATAACTTAAGGTGGCTTAATTTGTGGCTTGAGAAATTATCATTCTCTCTACCTAAGTCTTGATCTATTATAATATTTAAAACAAAGCTAGTGTTTCCTTCTCAACTACAATTATGTTGTTTTGAAAAAGGGAATTTGATATTTTATTGTGTCTCATTAATCTGATATTGTGCCTTATTGGTCAATTTGTCTTTTTGATGGATATATTTCATCTATATATTTTTTAAAATTAAAAGCTCATTGGAGTATTTGCCTTCTTGATGGATTTATTCCATCTATATATGGTTTGCAAGTTAATCACTTTATCAAGTCTCAATGGAGCCTTTACATATATTTTTTGTGCTAGTCACATTTGCAGTAATGTTGCATAGGGAGCCCTATCTATAATGAATCATTTATTTTTATCAACTCTCAATGGAGTTTTTTTTTGGGACCCATGGAAAATATTTCCATCCACTTTGATGGTATGCACTTACTTATTTTTTATGAACTTAGATCTATTTTCTAAATTGATGTGTTCAAGTTCTTGAAACCTTTATGTTTCATTATTTTATTGAAGGCAATATGGATTTTTTTAAACCATCTCTAGGACCAATTTTTTTAGAGTCCTTTATTATTAATCTTGATACAATTTCCCTTTACAATTCAATGATGTAGTGAGAGGAAACCTAGATCTATTATTGCTATGTCTATATATTGACATTTTATAATTTGGGCTATGCTTTCTTTCTATCTCAAGGTTTCATTAGAAGTAAAAATGATCCAAATTTATATATTAAGCATAGTGAAAATGATATTGTGATTTTTCTTTAAAGGGTTATAATGATTCAAATTTAGGAGGTAATCCCAATGATGGGAGATCCACTTGTGGTTATTGTTTCTTTGTTGGATCAGGTGCAATCTCATGGAATAGTAAGAAACAACAATCTACTTCTCTTTGTTCTACTGAAGTTGAATATAAAGGTTGTACAAATGCATCTAAAGAAGCACTATGGTTAGGAAGATTACTTGAAGACTTGGGTCTACCTCAAAAGGATCCTACTCCTTTATATTGTGATAATCAAAGTGCTATTGCTTTGGCAAAGAATCCAATTTTTCATGCAAGGACCAAACACATTTCTCTTCAACATCACTTCATTAGAGAGCAAATTGAAGACAAGCAAATTTCTCTTTTGTATTGTAAAGGTGAAGATCAAGTTGTAGATATTCTCACCAAAGCTCTTTGTAAAGATAAATTTATATTTCATTGTAAAAATCTTGGATTACAACCCATTGAAGGGTTTGATGTAACCTCCCCAAGTAAAGCTTAAGGGGGGATGTTAGAAGATTAATCTTTACTTGGTAAAGGTTATTCTTTAATTGTAATTATTTATTAACTTGTAGGAATATTCCAAAGGAATCCCTACAAGTCTTTTGTCTTTGTCATCTCACACATGTGTGAGGATGGCTTATTTTTAATTCCTTTATTAAGGAATATTTGTAACCACCTCCTTAAGAGGTGACACTTTGCACACACATAGATGAATGGTGGCATTCATTGAGTTGGGAGTTACATTCTAACTCCTCTTTCTCACCTCTACTTATTGAGGTGCATCTACTCTCATTCTTCAAGATTCAAGCAAGCAAGCTAAGGCTGTAGCTCTCTCTCTCTTTGTATTATTCTTTAGGCATTTTGCCTCCATTCATAATATTGGGGTTTTTTCTTGTTTTTTCCCCTTAACAAATTCTTGTGTCTCTCTTGCTTTGGTGGTGCTTGGTTTGGCTACTTCAATTTATTTGGTAATCTCTTTCCTTCAAACAATTGCTCTTTATTAGTACTTTCCATTGCTCTTTTCTATTTCCTTTCAATTTTTATAGTTGTTTCTCACATTCTCAATCTAGATTATTAATATCTAGGCAGTAGAATTTATGAGAATGAATTTTACATAAAATGATAGGACCTTGCAAGAGGTAGGAGAAACATGTTGCACTTGGCCAAGGCTACTAGCTAACTCTTAATATGTATTGCAGAAAGGATATGTATAAAAAATAGAATGTGTTGCTTTTCTCTAAGCCTATAGTAAAGATGCAGGAAAATGTCTTAGTACATATACCTCATTTCCCATAAAGTTTAGATAACCCTCACCACCTAGTGACATTGTTATGAAATGCATCATTTGTGATTCAAACAAAAAGCTTCAATGTAAGATACTGTATGGTCTAACTCCAGCCTTTATTGTTTTCTTTATCATTATAATTATGTTGATGTATGTTCCAAAGTTGATGATGAAAATACTTTTATAGAGACCTTCTAAAAAATAATCAATTATATAAGAACAAAAAATGCTTGAACATGAAATTGTATATTATGACACTAGCTTCTACATTTTCTTCTATATTACTATAGTTATAATAAATTTATTATATGCAATCCAAAGATGAAAATAGTCTATAGAGATATTTTGTTAAAAGTAAATCAAGTAAAGCATATAACCTGTATGTGGAAACTCAACCACATCACCAAATAAGGCTTTTGATGTAAAATGAGTTGCATTTACCATGCTATAGAGTAACATTATAAAACTTATGCAACACAATCCCTCGGTCAACAACAGGGGAAGGTGATTGCAAACATGACACAGAAAAGTATATTTCCTTGTCCATTAATAAGAATGCAATAGTCTTGTCACCAACAATTAACTTTGCAATCACAGACAAATGTATAGCACCATGTTACTAGAGAGAATATGTTGCTTTAGAGAAAATAAATCAATATTCTTTACAACATCAAAATCAATAAATCAAACACAAGTTATTCCTACAGATAACAATATTAACCTATTAGGTTATAAAACATAAATTTTGACAATCATTGTACATGTTTTAGAGTTACAAGTGTGAAAGAAAAGTAAAACTACTAAAACATCAAGGATACAGTCCAATAACCCACCTGTTTCTAAGTTTTCTCAACCTAAAACTAAAGCTTGTAGTAGTTATCCATAATATTTCACTACCAGTGTCCTATACAATCTCATAAATTCACATGCATTGCCCCAAATCTGTTGAAATAATTTCCCACCACATGCAAGTTTCCAGCCTAACATCATTATGTTTAGGATCGAGGCAAGAATGTTGGTAGGTTCAGGTGCAAGAAGTGGCCCAACAACAAATGATGGGTTTACCACAACTAGATCGAGGCCTTGCCCCTCTGCATACTTCAAGGCCTCTTTCTCAACAAGATTGTTTGCATATGCATGCCAAAGTTGTATGAAAAACATATGCTAAATTTAGAATTATGCAAATGTGAATTGATCCTAAGAAGTAAAAGCTTTCATGGATAATTTTATGGAGACATTTTGGGGCTTTTTGTTGTTTATTCCAAGATGATCAAGTTTACTCTTATACTCACAACAAACAGTTCCTATTAATTACTCTTGTACAATAAATTCAATGTTTCTAACCGGTGAAATATAATCTTCAAAGGAGGGTATTTATACTTACATTATATTGTTTGCAATATTTTGGATTGCTCCAATGGGACTCATCTAAAAGAGAAAGCTCTTGAGTATTGTAGTTATATCTGATAGCTAAGAAGGGGGATGTAACCATGACTCTCTTTACAGAGGGTTATCTTGAGTAAGACTTGAAGACATTGAGAGTCCCATTCACACTAGGATCAATGAAGGCCTCATGCTTGGTAATACATTTCACAAAATAAAACTAAACCAATTTATGTCATTAGAACAAAAAAAAAAATCCAGTGGAGGACAACTTACCATGATGTTGTGATCATTTGGTACTGTGATAGGGCAATTAGTATGAAACACCCCATCCACTCCATTTATCGCTTCATCAAAGTTTCCTTCTTCTAATAGGTCTGATTTCATTATTTTAAGCCTTGCTTTGCACCAGGTAGATCCCATACATACCCTATCTTCTCCACATTATCTAATCATAGGCAAATACATCATTTATTTATTTTTTAAAATTAAAAAAAATCATTCTAAACCCTATATAGGATACATTGATACTTCAAAAGCATCTGAAGGAATTTGAAATTATGCAAATATATGCCAATTAAATACCTGGATTACAAACAATAGCTCGAACAATGTAACCCTTGTTGAGCAGAGCAAGAATGAGATAAGCAACAATGAATCCTATGCCTCCACACACATCTCCTTACCATTCTTTGCCATTCTTTACTAAAAAGCTTGAACCAAACCAGCTTCAATTATTTATAGGGAGTCATTTCACTTCGCCATTTTGGCTGGCTACACCTGAAAATACTTCTCCATTTTGGCAGGTTATGTGAAAATAAGGTTTTGACAAAAGTTTTAGAGTATGTTTATTAAAATAAAAATTAGGAATAGTACTATTGATTTTTTATTTATCTATTCAAATGGATTGTGACTAAATAAATGACTAACTATTTAGTCATTTATATTTGTGTGACTAAATAAGTTTTTAGTCCAAAACCAAATTAGTCATTTATTTACTCATTTATAGTTGAGTTGCAAAAAATTAGTAGAATTTAGTCATTTTTATTTGCTGTGACTAAAAGTTTTAGTCATGTAGTCATATATTTGCCAAATTCTACTAGTGATATCCAAGAAAGAATGCACCACCACTTGTACTTTTCTTGTCATCCACACAACTAGCCCAATATGCATCTGTGTAAGCACTCAATATGAAATTAGTATCCTTAAGATACCACAAGCCATAACCTAGAGTGCCCTTTGTTGGCATATAGTTGTCATTGATGTCAAAAGGGAAAATCAGGCAAAGGAGTTTGTTGGCATGGTGATAGAAGATGGATGAGAGATCAATGGACTTGATGGCGAATTGAGTGGAAAATTTTGGATTGGTTTTTTGAGAGCTTTCCAGAAAGGTATTGTGCAAAGCCAGAGGATGTATAATACATCTAGAAATGATTTTTTTTTTCTCTCGGATATAATTAAGGTTTACTGGTTAAACCCTAGAGTTGCAGTCATGGCATCCTCAAAATGTTCTATTTTGATGTTGATCTGGTATTGACGATTGTCTGTTGCATTAGTTGCAACTTATGTCTTTATAGTCGTGAGGGTGACCAACCCCTCTGCCTAGAGCTTTAAGGATATACATTACCATCAGTTCAACCAAAGTTGTAAAGAGTCGCGGAGTTCCCAGTTTTCCTAACCTATGTCACAGGGTTCTCAAGTTTTGAAACCTTCTAACTTGGCTATCTCCTTGTGGTCAACAAGAGTTAATGGAGTCGCAGGATTCCCAGTTTTCCTAACCTATGTCGCGGGGTTCTCAAGTTTTGAAACCTCCTGACTTGGTGACTTACCTAATGAAGTGTTAAGGAAGAAGGATCTCTTTGTTGTCTTTCTGATCAACAAATCATAGCCCTTTATTGAATATTTTCTACATATCGGGAAGAGATGAATAAAGTTACAACAACCAAAGATCCCAAAGATAACAGGTGTGCATAATCGGGAAGACAATGCATAACATTTCACCGATGAAAAACTTATTGGCAAAAGCAAGCTAGTCAGAGGGAAATTTTCAAATCACACCAAGCTCGTGCGTCATGCCGATGGAGACCTTATCGAGGAGAAACATACATACTTTCATCAATAAAATAAGAGAACAATTGTATCAGAGAGACATGTATGATTGGAGTGAGTTCCTCATATTTCTCCGACTAAGTGGGTTACTCCGATGAGGGAAACTAGAATTTTTTTTGGGGAAAGTCCCATCGACTTATCCCAATGAACAAAGTGGTAGAGGAAACATATCAGGGAGACCAAGTATATCGAAAAGGCTTCTTATTCTCTCAACAATAATACATGTCAGCCTGATGGTAATATGGAATGACCACTATTTGTTGGAAAGACACCAGGAAATGATTAAAAGGATTTCTAATGGTCTAGACCACTTTGATATTAGGTAAAATTCATAACATTCTCCCCGAAACATTATGAATTGAGAAGTATGAGAAATGGGATAGGAGTATGATGTCAACTGTGGGACCCGAGTGTTACGATGGTTAACAAATGGCAATGAATGATTGCTTGATATGTCATTTCACATCGGTGTTGTGAATGACATGGTGATGACATGGATGACATGTAGGTTGTGGTCCTGGTTAGATAACGTGGCAAGCATACTGATGTGACTTGTTTGTATTGATTGGAGTTTGAATGGAGTCCCAACGATGGAATGATATGTTAGATTGACGACAGTTGTTTAAGCGACTGATTATCCAATGGTCAGGGTTTAAAGGCACAGTAGTGAATGTCGATCACAAGATCAAGGTGCGAAGCAAATGATCGATGACCAGAGTTCAAATGCAAAGATCTAAAATGGCTAAACTCTGTGTGAATAGGGGTTTGGGTTTGAAAACTGACACAAGAGAAAGAATTAATTTTTCCAACTACCCAAGTGACCAATTAGATGAAGAGTTGATCTTCAAGGCGGAAAAATTGATTGCAGAGGTAATCCAGAAAAAAATCAGATCGAATGATTACAAGAATGCATTAAATGCATATCAAATTCTAGGGTTTGATAGAATGTTATTCTTAGAAAATTCTCTACACCAGAATTAAATGTTGTGTGACTCGATACAAAGGTATGGTGATATTTGATGAGCTGGACAGTATGTGTGTGGCTCAATGCTCTGACACTTATGGAAGTAGGTTGCAAGTGGAAAAACCCTAATAGTGATTCCAATGTATATGAACTGAATGAGGGGAATTAAAGAGACAGAGTAGAATGAATAAGAGTGTCTGAATGTAGAGGAAGGTGAACTATAACAGAAAGAAAAATCTATAAAATTCATGTAGCTAGTTATAGTGGAGTAAGGGAGAACTGAGAGAGAGAGAGAGCTTATGTATTGAATTGATGCATTGTAGGTTATGTAGAACCATTTTATGCATAGTATATTGCAAAACTTTGTATGAGTTTGTAGCCTCCATTTTTCACTAAGTTGTAGCCCATAATAGGGTGTAGTAGCATGCTTGAAGTTGTAGCTTCTAAACATGGAATTGGTGCTTCCTTGGGTTGCATCCCTAAACATTGTAACTAAACTTTGGAGCTTGTGAGGTTGTATTAGGATAGTAGATCCTAGCAGCATTTCTCACCGTTGTTTTTACCATCTTGGGTTTTCCACATACATATTGTGTTATGTGTTGATCTCTCTTGTTCTTGTGACTATTATATCTGTTAGTATTTTAATCTGCACATTTGAGGTTAAGGTTGAATCTGCAAAAGGGTTTAAGAACTAAAAGTTTTAATATCTACTGATTCACCCCCCTCTCAGTAGATCATTGTGTTCTAACAATTGGTATCAGAACCCCAGGTTCCCTAGGAGAAGCTTAACCAACTCAGGTAGATCTTGGTTAGGTGAACACAATGGCATTTCAGGAAGGCTCTAACAAGCCACCTAGGTTTGATGGAACAAACTATGCTAAATGGAGCTCATTAATGGAAGGATACATAGTTTCTCTTGGAACTGAAGTCTGGGCATGTGTTGAGACCCAATATACTATTCCTATTGCTATTCCTACTAATCCAACAACAAAGAAGATTCATGAGGACAATAAGAAAGCTTGGTTCATTATTATGAATAATTTGTCTGATTCTATGCATAGCAAATTTATGCATTGTAAAATTGCTTATGACGTTTGGGAAAAATTTAAGAAAATCTATGAAGGTAACACCAAGTGAAGTTGGAAAAGTTACAAGTGTTGAGAGAAAAAATTGAAGGCTTGACAATGATCAAAGAAGAGAAGATTGCAGACTATCTTCAGAGCGTTGATGATGTGGTAAATGCCATTAAAGGCTATGGTGTAGATTTGAAAGAAGAAGATGTTGTGTTGAAAGTTTTGAGGTCCATGACAACTAAATATGATGTCAAGATTTCTACTATCAAAGAAGGAAGAGAAATTGATAAACTTACTCTTGATGAGGTGCATGGCATAATTACTACATATGAGATGATAATTCCAAGTGTTGAATCATCTAGGAGAGAAGTTTCATTTAAGGTTGTCAAGAAAGAAAAAGATGAAGCTGATAAGAAAGAAAAAACTACTGTCATTGCATTTTATTATGAAGAAACTAATGAGGAAGAAGAAAATTTAATAAGAAGGATAAGAAGAGGATCTGACAAGTATAAAGGTAAGCTCCCTTTTAAGTGTTTTAACTTTTGCAGAACAGGTCATTTTGATTCAAAGTTTCCATATGGTAAAGAAGATAGTTCCAAGCAAGAATTAGATAGTAGAAAGAAGAAAGAGTTCTACCCTAAAAGAAAGAACTTTGGAAAGAAGAAGAGCTTGTACATAAATGAAGAAAGTGAAGTGTCTGATGCTAGTGATTGTTTAGAAGAGGATCAAGGCCATGCCCTTGTAATGGGATATGATAGAAGATAATTTCTATTCATGGAAAAAGAAACCGAGGATCAGGAAGATGCACAAATTGAGGACTCATATGAAGGAGAAGAGGAGGTAGTTGTTGATCTTGAAGGAGAACTAATTAGCGCTCTTGAAGATCTTGATGAACTAAGAGACAAATATGATGATATTAAGAGAGAAAACGAGAAGCTAAAAAGGAATGCTCAAAAGGAGACTAATAGATTAACACAAGAACTTGAAGAGTCCAATAAGGTGTTAGTAGGACTGAAAGTTCATGTAGAAGAGCTAAAAAGAATTGAGGATGTCATGAAATGTAAATTACAATATGAGATGGATAGATGTTCAAAACTTTAGGCAGAAGTAGTTTCCTTAAGGAAAGAATTGGAGAAGGCCAATGAGAAGATCAGAAATGGACTAAAGTTGAAAGGTGGTACAAATATTCTGAATGAATTGATAAGTACACAAAATCTTGCAAATAAAGAGAAATCTGGTTTAGGTTTGGAAAAAGGTAAGAATTCATTTTTGGATCTTTGCAAAACTTTATGAAAAGTTTAGAGTAGGAGAAAAATTAGTCCCAAGTGAAGAAATATCTGACAAAGAGGAAGCTCCTAAAGATGAACAAAAATTTGATAAAGAAAAGAAACTGGTTGAAGTCAAGGAGGACAACTAGACAATTCTTGATCAACAAAAGAAGATGCAAAACATAAAAAGAGCAAACAATGATGGATTCACAAGAGTAAACTATCCAAGGAGGCCTAGACAAAGAATGCCATCTCATCCAGCTGAAGGAAACTACATGACAAGGTAGTCATCATATTTCAATGGGTATTTCTATACTTGTAACAATTTTGGTCATAGGGCTAAAGAATGTAGAATCATTCCAAGGAAGAATAAAAATTTTGCAAGCAAGAATCCATTTGCTCCCTTGGTTGATATGAATATAATTTGTTATAGTTGCAACAACTTTGGTCATATAGCTAGAAACTGTAGAGCAAGATTTATAGGACCAAGTGTGAAATATGAGAATAAGAAATCCTCACCTACTAATAAAGAGAAAGGAGATAAGACTTTTGAGATAGAAGAAAAGAAAACTAAGAAGAAGCCTAAGAAGATATTGAAGGAGAAAGAGCAGGGCTCTTGTGTCACTCATTCTATGATTGTCGAAATGACTTTACATGCTAAGGAACAAGATCTATGGATTATTGATAGTGGCTTCTCCAGGCACATGACTTGCGATAAAAATAAATTCATTAAGCTTGAAATGAAAAAAGGAGGTTCAATAAGTTTAGGTGATAATACTGCTGTCAAGATTCATGGTAAAGGAATTCTAAGCATTGTTGGAAAGAACAAAACTAAAGATGTGCTCTATGTGGAAGGTGTAAAACACAATCTTCTTAGCATCAGCCAGATGTTTGATAATGGATACAAAGTTGTATTTGATTCTGAAGGCTATAAGATAAGATTGAATGGTAAAACAATTGCTCAAGGGATAAGGACTAATAGTAATCTCTACAATCTATTTAAAGTGGAAGGCCAAGCATGTCTAATTAGTCAAGTAGATGAAAGTTAGCTATAGCATAGAATACTAGGACATGTAAATTTTGACATGGTGAAAATAAGTTCAAAAGGCCTGGTTAGAAACATTCCTAAGATTGTAAAGCCTGACAACATCATCTATCAAGGCTGTCAGCAAGGAAAGAAAACAAAGTCTAAATTTCCCACAAAGGATTACTATACTACGAAATCTTTGGAAATTATACATACTGATCTATGTGGTCCAATGAGGACAAGATAATTTCAAGGAGAAAGATATTTCATGTTGTTGATTTATGACTATACCAGAATGACATATGTCACATTTTTGAGGGAGATCGCTGAGGCTTTTGAAGAATTTAAAAGTTATAAGAAGCTGGTAGAAAATGAGACTGGGAGAAGAATCAAATGTCTCAGGTTAGACAGAGGTGGAAAATTCATGGAATATTGTGAAGATCATGGAATCAAGCACTAGTATTCAGCCCCAAGAACACCACAACAAAATGGTGTGGTAGAGAGAAGAAACAAAATTGTGAAGGAGATGGCTAGAGCTATGTTGAATGAGGAAAACTTGGTAGATACATTTTGGAAAGAAGTAGTAAAAACTATTGTATACATTCAAAACATAGCACTTATAAGATCTAACAGTGGTAGAACGCCATATGAATTATGGTTTGGTAGGCTACTTCAGTCAAGCATTTCAAGGTATTTGGTAGTAAGTGCTATATTAAAAGAGAGGATGAAGACTTGGGAAGTTTTGAGTCAAGATGTGATGAGGGGATATTCTTGGGGTATTCCAACCAAAGAAAATATTATAAGTGTTACAATAAGAGATTGCATAGAATTATAGAGAGTGTGCATGTCGGCGTTGATGAAAGTATAAATTAGGGTCAGCCTAGCAGAAACAATCATGAAAGTGAGTCAGATGAAGATGACATAGGTACACGAGTTGAAGAAGAGGAACAAGAAGAAGAGAATGAGCAAGAGGTTGAGTGTGGTCCTACAAGATATGTGCAAAAAGATCATCTTTCAGATTAGATAATTGGTGAAAAGAATGCAGGAGTGCAGACTAGGAGACTTGCAAAAGACAAGGAACAAGTAAACTTTTCTCTCTTGTCTCAGATTGAACAATTTTTTTTTGATGAAGCTAGTAAGGATGAAATTTGGTTAAGAGCAATGGAAGAGGAACTCAATCAGATTGAAAATAAAAAAACTTGGGAATTGGTTTTTAGACCATCAAGCAAGAATATAATTGGCACAAAATGGGTACTCAGAAACAAGTTGAATGAAGATGGAGTTGTGGTAAAAAGAAAAGCAAGATTAGTGTGCAAAGGATATGCACAATTAGAAGGAATTTATTTTGAAGAAACGTTTGCTCCAGTTGCATGATTAGAAGCTATTAGAATGTTTCTTGCATTTTTTGTGTATAAAGGTTTTAAAGTATATCAAATGGATGTCAAATCTACATTTTTAAATGGAAACTTTGAAGAGGAAGTATATATTGAGTAGCAAGAAGGTTTTTAGCTATCAGAGAATGATAATTCTGTTTACAAATTGAGGAAAGCATTGTATGGTTTAAAGCAAGCACCAAGGGCTTGGTATTCAAGATTAGATCAATATCTACAACAACAAGGATTCAAGAAAGGTTGTGTTGATAGCAATCTGTATTTCAAATCTGAGGGTAAGCAAATGATCATTGTTATAGTTTATGTAGATGATATTATATTTGGTTGTAGAAGTGATGTGATGTGTAAAATATTTTCCACAAACATGCAAGATGATTTTAAAATGTCCATGTTAGGAGAACTCAAATTTTTTCTTAGTTTGCAAATTACACAAACTGATAAAGGTATTTTTATATCATAAACCAAGTATGCAAAAGAAATGCTTAAAAAGTTTGGCATGGAGGATTGTAAACCAGTCAGTACTCCCATGGTTACTGGCTGCAAGTTGAGTAAATCAGATGAGTCACCTGATACAAATCAGACTTTGTATAGATCAATGATTGGAAGTCTAATATATCTAACTACATCAAGGCCTAATATAATACAAGAAGTTTGTATGGTAGCTAGGTTTTAGGCAAAACCAAAGGAATCACATGTCAATGCAGTAAAGAGAATATTTAGATACATCAAAAGTACTATTGACTATGGTTTATGGTATCCCAAATGCACATATTTCATATTAACAACATATACAAATGCAGATTGGGCAGGTAGTGTGGATGAAAAAAAGAGTACCAGTGGAGGAGCATTCTTCCTAGGGAACAACTTGGTTTCTTGGATGAGCAAAAAGCAAGAGTCTATTACTCTTTCTACTACAAAAGTATAATATGTTGCAGTAGCTACATGTTGCACTCAAGTCTTATGGATGAAGCAAACATTAAAGGACATCAAGGTAGAGTACAATGAGCCCATTTCGATTCTTTGTGACAATTCAAGTGCATTAATTTCTCAAAGAATCCAATGATTCACTCCAAAACAAAGCATTTATCAATCAAGTATCACTTCATCAGAGAAAAGGTTGCAACTAAGGAAGTTAGCATGGAGCATATTCCCACCAAGGAACAAGTGGTTGATATATTTACAAAACCTCTTCCTATAGAGTAGTTTGAATACTTGAGGCAAAAGCTGGGAGTAGTTTCTCCAACTCATATCACTAAACTCTAGTGATAGGGATTGTATCCAGGGAGAGCTTCATTGATCAGTTATTCAACCCTAGTTAAGATTAATGTGATCAAGTCATAAAAATTGCAGAGTTCAAAATTGGAGTATTTCTAATGACTTGATGGTTGTAGAGTTCAAAATTGAAGCCTTTCTTCATGGGGGAGTGTACCCTTTGCCATTAATGTCAAAGGGGGAGAAATGTGATGCTAAAAAGATGAGATGAGATGTATGTCATAAGGGAGTTGCAGTGTTACAGTGTGTTAATCAAATTGGTACTAAGTTTCAGTGGTGCCTGATCAAATAGTTAGAGTTTTTCCATCAATGCCAAAGGGGGAGATTGTTGGCATATAGTTGTCATTGATGTCAACAGGGAAAATCAAGAAAAGGATTTTGTTGGCATGGTGACAGAAGATGGATGAGAGAGCAGTGGATCTAATGGTGAATTGAGTGGCAGATTCCTAGTGGGTTTTTCGAGAGCTTTCCAAAAAGGTATTGTGTAGGGCTAGAGGATGTATAACATGTCCATAATCGAATTTTGTTTTCTCTCAAACTGAATTAGGGTATACTGGTTAAACCCTAGAGTTGTAGTCATGGCGTCCTCAAAATTTTCTATTTTGATGTTGACCTGGTATTGGCGGTTGTTTGTTACATTAGTTGCAACTTATGTCTTTATAGTTGTGAGGGTGACTAGACCATCTGCCTAGAGCCTTAAGGATATACATTAGCATCAGTTCGGGCAAAATTGTAAGGAGTCGCAAAGTTCCTAGTTTTCCTAACCTATGTTGTGGGGTTCTCAAGTTTTGAAACCTTCTGACTTAGTGATCTCCTTGTGGTTGCAAAGAGTGAATGGAGTCGCAAGATTCCCAATTTTCCTAACCTATGTCACGTGGTTCTCAAGTTTTGAAACCTCTCGACTTGGTGACTTACCTAATGAAGTGTTAAGGAAGAAGGCTCTCTTTGTTGTATTTCCGATCAAAAAGTCATAGCCCTTTATTGAATATTTTCTACATATTGAGAAGAGATGAATAAAGTTACATCGATCAAAGATCCCAAAAATAATAGGTGTGCTTAATCAGGAAGATAGTGCATAACATTTCACTGATGAAAAAATTATTGACAAAAGCAAGCTAGTCAGAGGGAAATTTTCAAATCACACCAAGCTCGTGCATCACGCCGATGGAGACCTTATTGGGTAGAAACATACATAATTTCACCAATAAAATAGGGAAAAAATTGTATCAGAGAGACATGTATGATTGGAGTGAGTTCCTCATATCTCTCCAACGAAGTGGGTTACTCCGATGAGGGAAACTAGAAAAGTTTTTAGGGAAAGTCCCACTGACTTATCCCAATGAACAAAGAGGTAGAGGAAACATATCGGGGAGACCAAGTATATTGAAAAGGAATCTTATTCTCTCAACAATAGTACATGTCAACCCGATGGTAATACAAAATGACCACTATTTTTTGGAAAGACACTAAGCAATGATTAAAAGGATTTCTAATGGTCTAGACCACTTTGATATCAGGTAAACTTCATAACATTCTCCCTGAAACATTAGGAATTGAGAAGTATGAGAAATGGGATAGGAGTATGATGTCGACTATGGGACTTGAGTGTTACGATGGTTAACAGATGGCAATGGATGATTGCTTGATATGTCATTTTGCATCGGTGTTGCGAATGACATGGCGATGACATAGATGACATGTAGGTTGTAGGCTCGGTTAGATAACATGGAAAGCATACTGGTGTGACCTATTTGTATCGATTGGAGTCTGAATGGAGTCCCAACGATGGAATGATATGTTAGATCGATGATGGTGGTTTAAGCAACTGATTATCCAACAGTCAAGGTGGTACAATAGTGAATGTTGATCACAGGATCAAGGCGTGAAGGACTTGATCAATGGCCAAAGTTCAAATGCAGAGATCTGAAATGGCTAAACTCCATTTGAATAGGGGTTTGGGTCTAAAAACCAACATAGGAGAAATAATTAATTTGTCCAACAAGAATTAATTTGTCCAACTACCCAAGCGACCAATTATATGAAGAGTTGATCTTCAAGGCGACATAACTGATTGTAGAGGTGATCAAGATCAAAATTAGATTGCATGGTCGCAAGAATGCATTAAAGCATATCAAATTCTAGGGTTTGAAAAAAATTTATTCTTATAAAATTCTCTGCACTTGAATTAAATGTTGTGCGACTCGATGCAGTGGTATGGTGATATCTAACGAGCTGGAAAATATGTGTGTGGCTCGATGCTCTGACACTTACGAAAGTAGGTTGCAAGTGGAAAAACCCTAACAGTGATTCCAATGTATATGAACTGAATGAGGGGAATTAAAGAGATAGAGTAGAATGAATAAGAGTGTCTGAATGCAAAGGAAGGTGAACTATAACAGAAAGAAAAATCTAAAAATTCATGTAGCTAGTTACTGTGGAGTAAGGGAGAACTGAGAGAGAGAGAGAGCTTATGTACTGAATTGATGCATTGTAGGTTATGTAGAGCCATTTTATGCATAGTATATTGGAAAAATTTGTACAAGGTTGTAGCCTCCATTTTGCACTAATTTGTAGCCCAGAATAGGGTGTAGTAGCATCCTTGAAGTTGTAGCTTCTAAACAAGGAGTTGTTGCTTCCCTTGGTTGCAGCCCTTAACATTTTTACTAAACTTTGGAGCTTGTGAGGCTGGATTAGGACAGTAGATCCTAGCAGCATTTTCACCATGGTTTTTCCCATCTTGGGTTTTCCACATACATATTGTGTTATGTGTTGATCTCTCTTGTGCTTGTGACTATTATATCTGTTAGTATTTTAATCTACACATTTGAGGTTAAGGTTGAATCTGCAAAAGGGCTAAAGAATTAAAATTTTTAATATCTACTAATTCACCCCCCTCTTAGTAGATCATTGTGTTATAACACCATTCAAATATCCAAATATCCTCTTCACTACTACAACATGTGTCTCTTTAAGATCTTCTTGAAATCTAGCCATAAGACAAACTGCATGCATGATATCTGGTCTAACTTAGTAGTTAGGTATTACAATCCACCACTCATAGATCTATACTTGCTCTGATCAGCCTTAAGGGATTCATCATCCTTACTTAGTTTGCAACCAGTAACCATAGGATTACATGCCGGTTTGGATTCTTCCATTCCAAACTTCTTTAAGATTTATTTAACATACTTTGATTATGAAATGAATATGCCTTTATTTTTCTTATTGATTTGTATCCCAAGGAAGAAATTAATCTCCCCAAGCATAGGAATCTCAAACTCTTTCTACATCTCTTCTTCAAAATTCCTACACATAGGTTCATTTCCTTTGAAAATTATGTCATCAACATACACAACCACTATCAAGATTTTATCTTTTTCAAATTTGAAGTAAAGATCACTATCTATAGTGCCCTTATTGAATCCTTGTTGTATCAAATAACTATCCAACCTTGCATACCAAGCTCTGGGAGTTTTCTTCAATCCATATAATTCCTTCTTCAATCTATAGACCATATTAGGTTTATTTGACAAATGAAATCCTTCCGGTTGTTCCATGTAAACTTCTTCCAATTCTCCATTCAAGAAAGTAGACTTCACATCTATCTGATACACTTTAAAGTCCTTATGTGCTGCAAACGCCAAAAACATCTTGATTGCTTCATTCTTGCCACTAGAGAAAATACATCCTCAAAGTCTATCCATTCAACTTGTGCATAGCCCTTACACACAAGCCTTTCCTTGTTTCTTACCACTTCTCCATTCTCATTTAGCTTTTTCTATAATACCCACTTAGTTCCAATAATATTTTTGTTTTTTGGTCTAGAAACAAGTTCCCAAGTCTGATTTTTCTCAATCGACATAAGTTCTTCTTCCATGGCTTTCATCCAATGTTCATCTTTACATGCCTCAATCACTTTTTTTGGAACTTCGAATTTAGAAAGTAAACATAGATTTAGCTCAACTTCAACAACTCTTCTTCTTGTCAACACACCTTTTCTTTTGTCTCTAATGATTTTTTCTTTGGAATGATTCCTCTATACATACTTAGGGGTCTTTTTCAGGACTTCTTCCTCTTCATTCTATACTTCTTTTTCTTCTTCTTCTTCTCTACAAGAAAGTTCATCTGAATCATATCCATCTACTACCACTGAATTACTAAGATATTCATCAACCTTGAAACTTGCACTTTCAACAATCCTTCTTAGCCTTTTGTTGTAACATCTATAATTTTTTCTTTTAGTAGAATATCCAAGGAAGATACCTTCATCAAACCTTGTATCAAACTTTCCTAAGTTTTCATCATCTCTTTTGATATAGCATTTTCTTCGAAATACTCTAAAGTACTTGACAATAGGAATCCTTCCATACCACAACTCATAGGGAGTCTTTGTATTGTTACCTCTTTCTTGAACTCTATTAAGTATGTAAACAATATTATGAATTGCTTCCTTCCAGTAGACTTCCGGTAGGTTAGCTTCTTTCATCATAGTCCTTACAGCTTCTTGAACAGTCCTATTTTTATTTCAACCACTCCATTTTGCTGAGGAGTCCTAGGGGCAGGAAAGTGCCTTTTTATGCCATGATTATCACAAAAAATGTTAAATTTGTTAGAGGTGAACTCCCCACCTTTGTCAAACCTCAAACATTTGATCTTCAAATCCATCTCATTTTCAACCATAACTTTGAATGCTTTGAATCTATCTAGGGCTTCATATTTTTCTCTAAGAAAAGTAACCCAAGTCATTCTAGAATAATCATCAATCAAAAGCATGAAATTCCTATCACCTTGAAGACTTCTCAATCTTGTAGGACCATAAATGTCTATGTGTACTAATTCTAACAATCTAGTAAAATATTTTTCTTTTCCCTTGAAACTACTAGTTTTTTTTCCAAATTGACAATCTCTACAAACAACATTGATAGGATTTGTAGTCCTTGGCAGATCTCTCACTACTTGAACTGAACTAATTCTAACTAGGTTATAAAAATTTATGTGACACATTCTCCTGCACCATAACCAACTATCATTAATCCAATTCAAAAATAGTGACCATTAACACCCTTGAGCTAATAGATATTTCCATCTATCCTCTTTTCAGTAGCAACCACAATTCTATACCCTTTTTTGATCTCACATCCATCATCCTGAAACATAAGATTGCATCCTTTTCTACACATTTGTCCAACATTCAAGAGGTTCTGCCTTAAACCTTTAGCATAGTAAACATCTTCAGTATTATTCTTGCCATCAAAACTGATTAAACCTATTCCACAAATCTTAGCACCTAAATCATCTCCAAGTTTAACAAGTTCTCCATCATATTTTTCAAGTTTAACAAAATTACTCTTGTCTCTGGTCATGTGATTTGAGCAACCACTTTCAATAACCCAATAGTTCTTGTGTTGTCTAATATGAAAGGCAGATACCAAAGTACCTCTTGTTTTGTCCTTTATCTTTGGAACACTTTCCTTCACACAAATTTTAGAGTTAGTAGAGCCAGATTCATCTTTTAAAGTCAAGAACAAACATTCATTATCATCAACATCTCCATAATCAGATTCATCATAAGAAATACTAACATCTTCTCTAAGTAATAGATTTCCTTGATAATTTTTCCTTTATTTTCCTTATTCTTATTGTTTACAATTATGTTTGGACATCTCAAATCATATGACTTATATTTCCATAGCTAAAACATTTGAAAGGTAATTTACCTTTGTACTTACTAGTGCCCTTTTTCATTCTTCTTATAAAGTTAGCTTCTGCATCATTAAGATCATCTCCATTTGAATCTTCAACTTTTTCTGATTTTCCAATCTTGAAAGTAGTCTCCACTTTTGCACTATTCTTCAAGCCATTTTTTCTCATTTCAAATGAATTTGGTGTGCCAAAAAATTGATCTCTAGTGTAGTATTAAAATTTGCAACTTCCTCAATAGTAGAAACATTTTCACTATAAGAATCATGAAGATTTCTGAGAATTTCCTTTACCACGTTAGGTTCTTTGACTTTTGCACCAAGACCTCTCATAGCACTTACCAATTCATCAACCCTCTACATGCAACTTGTAATTGTTTCATCTTTAGAAATTCACAAAGTCTCAAATTATATCTTCAAAATTTGCAACTTAGCTTGTTCAACCTTGTCATCTCCTTCATAAATACTTTTTATCTTATCCCAAACTTTTTAAGAAGTTTTTAGATCCATAGCTTCAGTATGTACAAGACTACTCAAAAGAAAAAACCTTACCTTACCATTTGTTTCATAAGCCTTGATTTCATCACTTGTGCTTAGTCTATTTGTAGGTATGTTATAGACAGTCTTCACTTCCTTAGCGACATCAAATCTAAGGTAAATTAGATAGCCTTCCATCTTAACTTTCCAGAATGCATAGTATTTTCCACGAAACATAGGGATATCATTCTTGCTTTCCATCCCAAATCTACCTCAAGTGGTTAATATTTTCTTCAAGGAACCTTGTTGTGATACCAATTTTTGAATGAACAAGACAACTGAGAGGGGGGGTGAATCAGTTGTATCAATTAAAACATTAAAACCCTCAATAGTAATTAGATCCACATGCATTCATTAAACCCTTAATTTGTTATAATGTTTAAACATGAAAAATGGATAATAGTGTAATATAGGGGGATTTGCTACTCACGAGTTCTCTTCATTTAGAGAGCCTCATAGGGTGAACTGCCCTATACTACCTCAATGGAACAACGTGGAAGTTTTGGAATCCGAAAGAGTAGGTCACAAAGATTTTCTAGAAAAACTGACAAGCTCTCGACTAAAGGACGATAGTGTAGAAAACGGACTACAGCGCGACGCGCTGGCATCCTAGAAGCGCGCTGGCATCTTGTGTAGACCAGGGAATGAGAATGTCTTAGAAAATGGAAAAGTGAATGCTTCTATCCATTTACTAAGAACTTACAGGATATAGGGAAATAACAAAGAGTGATAGAACTAAAATAAAGTAGAGATGAAAAAGATAAGGAGAAGAAAGGGAAGAAACACTTACAATCATGTGAATGATGAAGCTTCTAGCTCATAAATATCTTTAATACCTACACATAAGAGGAAGAGAGAAATTGTTGGGTGGCTGTATAGGGGTCTGCCTCAGTTAGACCCCATTTTGGTGTTCCCACCTCCACGGACAACCAAATAGATAGAGAGAAAAGTAGAAATGAAGTAAAGAGCACTAAAGCACTACAAAACAGTGTTATGCTACTCAACCGAGTAATAGAGAGGAGTGAAAGCTTACCACCTCCACCAAGAGCGCTCAAGGCTAATGGGGGAGAAAATGAGAGGAACTCAAGCCTTTCCTGCAATGGTGTTTTTTTTCACACTTGCTCTACTAAAGTGGTGGAGTGTTGATGTTGTTGTTGTGAAGTGTAAAGTGTTTGGAGATTGAAGGGATGGTGAAGAAGCTTCTTAGAGCTTGTGAAGAGATTGTGAAGCTTGTGAATAGAGTGAAGAAGTTCTTAGAAGATGTGAAGGGATGTCTAGAAGATCCAAATGCATATGGAAGGAGTGAATATGAAGGGTAGATTAAGAAAACCACCATATTTAGGTCGGTCAGCCGAGGAGGGTGTTACAAATTGACCCCCAATGAGAAGTGTAATGCCTCTATAGGCTCTAGATGTGGGAATCTATCAGGGAAATAAGCACGTCACGTGGATGTTTGCGCATTGCACGGGTGTCGCCGAGAGAAACACTTCCACCGACGCTCAAAACAAGTGCCAAGTGTGATGCAAGCAATGAGCTTAGGTGGAATTAAGCCTCCGAACTTGGCTTTCTAAGGTGGATAAAGGAAAAAAGGGGATTTGCACATGGGGTGCAAATTCACTCTTATACATTTTTCCCCCACTTTAGCGAGCATGAATACTGATGAGTGCTCGATAAAGTAGATCAAGAAAGATTAAGGTTAGAAATGTATACCTAAATCATCAAGGAAGTAGACCGCGATCTGGAAAACCCAAGAGTGCAGGGTCAAAAGAGGACTTCATAGTTCCACAGAACTATGAAGTTGAAGAAAGAGCATATACTTAGGATGAAGAAGATGTCGATCTTTGATCCGATATATACACAAGAGAAGAGAAAGATAGAAATGAACAAAGTGCATGGTGAAATAAAAAACCGCTCAGGAGTAGAACCCGCACCATAAAATAAACGTGAGATAAAAGTAAACCTTGCTCAAGGAGGAGAACCCGTACCACCAAATAAAAGTGTGTGGTGAAAGCAAAACCCGCTCAGGAGTAGAACCCACACCACAAAATAAGCGTGTGATAAAAGCAAACCCTGCTCAAGGAGGAGAACCTATATCACAAAAGAGGTGATAAAAGAAAACCCTGCTTAAGGAGGATAACCCGTACCAATGAAGATAGGTGATAAAAGAAATCCCTTCTCAAGGAGGAAACCCGTATCACCCAATGTAAAGGATCTCTATAGGTTCTCGGTCCTGCAAAGAGGTATCCCCCAAGATCTCTCACATGGAGGAAACCCAGAAAAGCGGACTCTATAGAGTCAGGAAGCGGCCACACAGGCAAGTAAGCAGAAAGTCACGCAAACCATCAATAGACTGGAAGGCTTTCAAAGGGGTCCCTTGGGAACCCTTTAAGAGAAGAGGGATCCACTCAAGGGACACACTATTTGAAAAGCAAGGTCTAGTCAAGCTGCCCCCAAGCTAGACACAAAGAATTCATTTGAAAGAAAAGCTTCCAAAGAGGTCCCCCAGGAACCCTCCAAAAGGAGAGGGGATCCACTCAAGGGATGCTTCAGTTAAAATATATAGAGAAGAGAGGAAGTCCTTAAGAAGAATGCACATCCCTAGAATGAGTTATCACTACCCCCAACATATAGGGGAGGAGAACCATGCAAGATACTTAGAATAGGATATAGGTAAACCTCAATATCACTTGTCATTTGAAGAAGAGATAGGTGCATCAATCAAACGGGAGTTTGATGACACTTGAATCAAGGATTTGTTGTATTTTGTCCTTCAAGGCCTTGCATTCACTAGTGGAATGGCCAAGCACTTAATGGTATGTACAGAAAGAATGTTTTCCTTCATCATGTTTACAAATTTTATTATGTGTAGGAGAAGGAAGAGTGATCAAGTGGGCTTTTAGAAGCCACAACAAAATATGCTCTTTCTCAGATAAAGGATGGGGAGTGGGAAGCAACCCTTTCTCTTGTGGAGAAAGGTTTGACTTCTCACAAGAAGAAGAAGGCATGAAGATAGAAGACAACGGAGGAGGATCTCCATAGAGAGCATTATTCTGGCAAGGGGGATCACACTCTCCTATGGGATCACTATCAACCTCTTTAACAGGGCCACCAACATCATCCTCTTTAACATAAGTGTGATCATCTTCCTCAGAAGGAGGATCAAAACCAAGAAAATTACAGTTTACATTCACCTTAAACTGCAATACAAAAGAGTAATCATCTTTGCTAGCAGTTGTGGATGATGTTATTGGAAGGTCTAAGTGGATCAAGTTGACTTTATATTCCCGAATGAAGGAATCTGTAAGGTCTAAAGAACCCCAATCATCACCAAGACATGCATCCTCTTGAGAGGAAGTAGAGGGAGCACACTTAGGACTCCTTCCTTTAGAAGGATCTTCTTCAAGGAAATTTATCTCGAGAGTAGCCTTTGTAGTAGGTACTACTGGAGTAAACATCGACACATTAGAAGACACTAAAGGGATAAGATTAGGCACAACCAAAGCTCGACCAACAACTACTATTTCACATAAGTGCATAGCACCAAGGTCAGCTTTAACTGTGACTACTCGATTATTGCAAATGAACTTAAGAGATTAATGCAAGGTAGACGAGACTGCACCCATAGCATAAATCCACAGTCTACCAAGAAGAAGGTTATATGGTAATTTTCTAGGCATAGCATATACAAGGGTGGGTACAGTAACGGGTCTAGCCTGCAAAGGTAATACTATCGTACCTAGAGCTTTTCGTGCAACATTATCAAACCCACGAATAACAACATAAGAAGCATTAATAGAAGATGAGTCAACATTAATCTTAGGCAATAGATCGATGCTACATACATTGAGTGTCGAACCAACATCAATGAGAGTACGTCTAATGCCGATTTTATCAATATTAACTATAATCATTAGAGGATCCACTTGCTTCTGTACTTCCGGAGGCGGGAGCTCCAGTAGATAGAATGTAATATTCGGTGAATCCACTTGAATATACATCACTAACATATTAGCATCCGTCGGCCTGAAAGAAGAAGGAAAGAGGATATTTTTCAAGGCTTCCTGAAGCATACCTTGATAACCTGGAGCAGACTGAAGCAAGTTCCATAGTGAGATCTTATCCAAAAGAACCTGAGGTTGCTCGATAAGATCATGATCACTAGGTGCTATAGTTGTAGGTTTAGGTGCTTGAGGAAGGCTTGGTTGTTTATTCATCCCATTCTCATAAGTATGGGCTATTTCTCTATAAGAGGGAGCCTTCGAAAAATCAAGGGAGTTACTATCAAATGGAACACCATTAATAGAACAAACCCTTTTAGGAGAAGGACTAGCTAGAGTCACATAAATAATCGGTCTCTTAGGCCTTTGAGGGGAAACATAGACATAGAATACATTTACAGAATCATCACAGCTAGTAGAACAATTATTTGAAGACATATTCTCAACATCGATCCAAACCAAATCAAATGTGGAATATTTATTTGAAGGAATGTTCTCAACCTCGATCCAGGGACAATCAGATGTGGAAGGAGGTTCATCATGTGCTAATGCATCATCTCTAGAAGAGAGTGCATTGGAATGAAGGGAAGGTTCACATTCACAAATGCAACATCTCTAGAAGAGAGTGCATTGGAATGAAAAGAGGGTAGAGTAACATTAAGGAAGGTATCAACGATATCATCTTCTTGCAACAAAATATCCACCAAAGTAAGAGGGTTTTTGTGAGAAGGATCAAAGATACCAAGTGACATGGGTAAAGCCAAGTCACTATCACATGCATGAAATGGAATATCATTAAAATTTTGAACAAAATTAGATATTGAATTAATACAAGAAGATATTAAATTCATTACGATTTTTTTGGTATTTTTCTATGTTCTAGTAATTCATGTTTTTGGAGGTCTTCAGAGCAGAATTTGAGGTCGGAACTTGCGTCGGTCCTTAAAATTCAATTATTAAAGGGACTGGTATTTTAAGGACAAAACTAGTTCTCTAGAAGACCTTTCCAACGATGCAAACAGTTCTAAATTTTGAGCACCGAGTCAAAAGTTATGACCCCATCGAGTAGGAGTAAATAAATTCTTAGTTTTTCAAAGAAAACTATTCTTAACGTCAGGTTCACCAAAATGTAATATTGGGGGATTCGCTACTCACAAGTTCTCTTCATTCAGAGAACCTCATGGGGTGAACTGCCTTATACTACCTCAATGGAACAACGTGGAAGTTTTAGAATCCGAAAGAGCAGGTCAGAGATTTTTTGGACAAACTAACAAGCTCTTGGCCAAAGGACGACAATGCAGAAAATGAACTACAGTGCGGCGTGTTGGCATCCTAGAAGTGCACTGGTGTCTTGTGCAGACTAGGGAACGATAATGTCTCAAAAAATGGCAAAGTGAATGCTTATATCCAATTGATAAGAACTTACAAGATATAGGGAAATAACAGAGAATGATAGAACTGAAATAAAGTAGAGATGCCAAATATAAGGAGAAGAAAGGGAAGAAACACTTACAACCGTGCGAATGATGAAGCTTCCAGCTCGTGAATGTCTTCAATACCTGCACACAAGAGGAAGAGACTAATTGTTGGGTGGTTGTATAGGGGATTTCCTCAATTAGACCCCGTTTTGGTGTTCCCACCTCCACGGACAACCAGATAGATAGAGAGAAAAGTAGAAATGAAGTAAAGAGCACTAAAGCACTATAAAATAGTGTTATGCTACTCAACCAAGTAATAGAGGAGAGGAGTAAAAGCTTACCACCTCCACCAAGAGCGCTCAAGGCTAATGGGGGATAAAATGAGAGGAACTCAAGCCTCTGCTGTAATGGTTTTTTGTTCCACACTTGCTCTTCTAAAGTGGTGGAGTGTTGATGTTGCTGATGTGAAGTGTAAAGTGTTTGGAGATTGAAGGGATGGTGAAGAAGCTACTTAGATCTTGTGAAGAGATTGTGAAGTTTGTGAATGAAGTGAAGAAGTTCTTAGAAGATGTGAAGGGATGTCTAGAAGATCCAAATGCATATGGAAGGAGTGAATATGAAGGGGAGATGAAGAAAACAGCCATATTCAGGTCAGTCAGTCAAGGGGGGCATTAAAAATCAATCCCAATGAGAAGTGTAATGCCTCTGTAGACTCTAAATGCAAGAATTTGTCAGGGATGCCTGCACACTGCGCAGGTGTCCCTGATAGAAACACCTTTATCGAATCTCAAAACAAGCGCCAAGTGTGATGCAAGTAGCGGGCTTAGGTGGAATTAAGCCTCCAAACTTGGTTTTCTAAGGCGGATAAAGGAAAAAAGGGGATTTTCACATGGGGTGCAAATTCACTCTTATAAAAATAGAAACTAAAACAACCAACACCATACACAAGAGAACACCAGATTTACTTGGAAAACCCTAGAAGGGAAAAACCATAGCAAGGATTAGCTCACAATATAAGTAATTGTAAAATCGGTAGAAGGAGGCTCACAACCAGAATAGGATGCACTATCCAAAACAACTCACAACCCAAGCTCACTACCGAAATAGAAAAAAAGAAAGAAGATAGAATGTTACATAGAGAACATGATCTCAAAGCAATAGAGACTCCACCATAATAGCACTTGCAGTCTTCAAGAGATCAAGATACCTCAACTCATTGTATTCAACAATATTGCATTATAGCTCACACTTCACTTCACACTTTTGCACTTAATTTTGCATCACAACACTCAACTCTATTCCACACTCCATATCACATCAGTTCACCCTGCATTTATATCATCCATAACGTGAAAAACATCTTCAAGTCATTTATACTCACCTTACACTTTACAAATTCAAAATAGGTTGGTACTAAGTATTCCCATGATGGATAGGATAAAAGGTGAACCAATACAAAACTTAACTAGGACCCAAACTAACTCTCACACACCACGTTACACTTTCATTAATGCTTAAACATCTTCAAATGTAGTGTAAACACCATGTTGACCGTTACCCATGCAAACACCATTAAACTTTGAATTACACTTCCTTAATTTCAAAGATGACTTGTGAACTGCACACCACACTTTATCACTATCTATAATATTCATCTACCATCTAGAAATCCATCAAACTTCTTCACAATAATTTGCACCTCCAAAATATACATAGCTTGTACACTTACACTACACTGCCAAACACTACAATTATAAAATCCATCTTTCAGAGCACCAAACCATGAATCCTCTTGAAACAAGCAAGAGATCAACACCATCAACATACCTTCAGGATCACAAGACCCAAATAACAACTATGGAGAAACACAAAACAAAAAAAATTCTCCCAGACACTTTTGTAAGTAACACTGCAGAACCAATTCACACACTAGTGAACATAACTTCCTCTAACCATCGATCCATAAGCCAAAATTCTGGATATAGAAACTTTGAACACCTCTATCTAGCATATCCAAGTCACACAAGAATTTATTTAACCCAAAAGAAATGTGAAGAAGAACCAAAACACCTCTACAACCTAGAACACCTTATTTATTAATTTTCTCAGTATCCTTGACATCTTTATCACTACCACAATCATGAATAAATGCTTATCAAAGTAACACCGGAGATTAACACTAGCAACTTAATTGACGACAACATAATAAAACTAATCAAATTAAAAACCTCTCTCAACCACTGCAAAACTATCACCAATGACAACACAAGCTTGTTGACATCAATGACAACATCTTTATACTTGCAACAAAGTCCTCAGAGTCTGGTACATTGATTCTTCCTTTAAACCTTAACAGACCATTAGTCTCAAAGTGAAATCCATCATACCTTGTTTCTTACGGATCATCCAAGAGTGCTTTCTTAACTTGTTCATAGTACTCGTTACCCTTGGATTTTTGCAACACTTGACTCTTGAAACATGTATGGATTGATATCATTGAGGAGATGTCTCCTTCGACTTGGGGAATTAGCTACTCAATTTTCCTTTCCCTTAATATAGTTGATATCAAATTCATTATCTTATATCAATTTAAGTCATCTCCTTTTTCATGCATTTAGATTTGGTTAGATAAACATATACTTCAAACCATGGTGGTCGGTCTTCAATTCAAATGGTTTCCCTGGAAAATTGTGCCTCCACATCTATATTGTATTGCTAATTCAAGATCATGTAAAGCATAATTTTTCTTGTAAGGCTTCAATTTTCTAGATTTATAGGCGATGAATGATTCATCCTGCATCAACATTCGATCTAGACCTTCTCCTGAAGCATTTATGATGAAGACAAAATAACTTTCTAGATCTGGTGCTTTTAGTGTTGGTGTTGGTGTTAACTTCTCCTTGAGTTGATTGAACACCGCTTGGCATCTTTCCGACCACTCAAAATTTTTCCCTTTTCTCTATAATGATGTTATGGGAAAGATATATCAGAAAATTTGGCTACAAACTTCCTATAATATCTTTCCAAACCCATGAAGCTTTGGAATTCAGGCATGTTCTTTGGTACTTTCTATTCAAGTACTACCTTAATTTTTGTTGTATCAACTAAAATCTCATCGATTGAAATTATATGACCTAGATACTGCACTTCTTTCTGAAAGAAGGTACATTTTGAAATTTTTCCATAAAGATTATTCTCTCTTAGACGTTGGAGAACAATCCTCAAATGTTGGAGATGTTCTTCCTCATTCTTGGAGTAAATAAGAATGTCGTCCAAGAAGACTAAGACAAAATTTTCTAGACAATCCCTCAACATGTTCATTCGGTTCATGAATGCTACAAGTGTATTTGTTAGTCCAAATGGTAAGATTGTTAACTCATAATGAGCATACCTTGTCCCAAAGGCTATTTTAAATATGTCTTCATCCTTGATCCTTAATTGATGATAACCTAATCGCAGATCAATTTTTGAAATCATTGCTGCTCCTCACATTTGATTGAAGAGATCATCAATTCATGGTAGACGATACTTATTCTTTATCATTTCCTTATTTAGAAAACAATAATTTATACACAAGCACAATGTACCATCCTTCTTCTTCACAAATATTATTGGTGCTCCCCATGCTGAAATATTGGGTCTGATCAATCCTTTAGACAACAACTTCTCAAGTTGAGCTTTTAACTACATCAGCTATATTATAGTCATCCTATACAAAGCTTTGGATATAGGTTTTGACCCTGGAACTATATCAATGGAGAATTCAAATACTCTTTTGGGAGGTAACCCTAGTATTTCATCTAGGAATACATCAACAAAATCTCTTAAGATAGGATATTTCTCCATATCTAATTTCCTTGATTCCACTATTTCTCCATATTTAGCTTCCTGAAGATCCTGGAATTCATACATTATGTCATCTTGAAATATGTACTCCTTGCACTCATCCAATTTCTCTATTTTCACTGCAAAATGTTGACACCCATTCTTTTTAGCTCTATGCATTTGTACAATGGATATTTGTTGCAACTTAACCTCCCTAGGTGTGCCTTGAAAGAATACCCAATTCCCATGATCATCTAGACACTCTACTGAATTGGCATGACAATCAAATTTGGCTCTATGCCTCCATAACCAATTCATACCTAATATGAAATCGTAAGATCTTAGGAGGCTACATACAAATTTAATTCCATAAAGAAACTTGGAAGATCAACCCTAGCCTCATGTAGGCATTGCTTTACCTTAGCTCTTGTTTGGTTTGCATACTCAACATCCCAATACTTTTCCATAAATATATCTTTTCTATATATCTTACTAGCTACATTAGTAGAAATAAAAAAATTTATGTACAACTAGTGTCTATTAGAATTGAAATGGGTATTTCCAAAAAAGTACCTAGAACCCCTATTCGAGTAATTTGATACTTTGTCTGCTGGTTGTCTAGCGATGCATGAATCCTTTGATAGAATGTTGCTTGCTAAGGTGCTACGGGATTTCCATGAGGTTTCATCCCCTACATCTTATTAGGACACTGATTTGCATAGTGATCACCACACAAGAAACGACCTCTTACTAGTCCTTGCCTTGCTGCAGGCTTTCTAGAATTGCTTTCATTCCTATTGGGGTTGATGTTGTTACCCCTGCAATCACCCCTTGACTCATTCCAATTGTTACAAAATCCCCTATCTCCTTTCCTTTTATAATCTTGAAGATCACCTTTCCTCTTGAAGGTTTGATTGTTTTGGGACCAATTAAACCTTTTTTGGCTCTTCTCTTAGTAGGCAGAAATAGACTTAAGCTTAGGCTCTTTCTTGATAGCTTTCTCATACCCATGATCCATAGTAGCAAGACCATGCACATCTACCTCTCCTCCTATTCGGGCATTAAGACCCATTATGAACTTTCTAATCCGAAATCACTCATCCTTTTGGTACTGAGGAACATACTTGAGAATGCGAGACATGAATTTCTCCCAATACTCATTCATTGTGGACTCTCCCTCCCTTAGATTTTGAAAGTTCATTAAATTTTGGTTGAAGTATAGTTGAGGAAGCCACCACTTATTAAAAAATTCCATAAATTCTTCTCAAGTTAGCTTCAATGAACTTAGATCATGTTCCATCTTCTTGTTCATCCACCACATGGATGCTTTTCTAGCTAATTGGAAGGCTCTCCAAATGACCTTGTTCACTTTAGAATAATTTCTTATTTCAAAGTATTTTTCCATCCCAGTGAGCCATGCTTCAACAATATCCCCATTGGTGGTTCCCTCTAATTTTAGAGGTGTGACTCTCCTCATGTCTCATGACAATTCATGAACAAGTTTCTTTCTCTTACTCCCTTCTGATCTTGATTGCAATTCATCACTACCATGATTGCTCAAAGTAGTGTGATCATTGGATTTTTCTCCCTCCTCCTCATTCAAAAATTCTTGCTCTACTTCCCTAACCTTTTACTCAAGGTGACCAATCTCATCCCTTGTTTTTTTCAACATGGTTAAAATTTGGTCTAGTTTTTCCTTAGGGTTTTCAACAATCTGACCTACTTCAAGGCTACCCCCAAGATTAATTTGGTTTTGAACCATTCTTAAAAATTATCCCACCTAGAGGTTTCATTTTAATGAGCTTTTAAAAGGGTTTAAATAACATCTTAAATCACTTCAACATTCAATCATTCACATTCAATAAAGCAATAAGATATCTAGCATAAGTTTTTGCTAAATTCCTTTTCTTTTATTATATCTCAAGGATTTCAATCATCCTTTGAACATAGGTTACATTACATAGTAGTCGTGGGGAGTATATCCCTCAGATTCACTCTCATATACATAGTTATGGGGAACATATCCCTCTCACTCACTATCAAATTCAATAACTCTAAGTTCATGAAATGAAGGTCCACATGGATCTCTTTGAATAAGAAGTGGAATAATACTACACTCTATGGGTATATCCCATGAGAGTGTTAAAAAATTGAACTTGGTTGGTGAGACAAGAGATATGAACTTGGCCGCTTCCCACAGTTTCTTTTTCTTTACATGAATGTGTTTCATAGCACTGCTAAAAGTTTTAGTATCCCCAAGCCATATCTCTCTAGTGTAATTGGTTCCTTCTATAGTTTTAACTATAGCTTCTCTTTCCTTCTTTTCCTTTAGGTAGCACTCATTTCCAATTACCGACTTTCTTGTAGTCATCCTGAGTCGCACCATCCTAGCACAAGAATTCCAAACATTAGATCCTTATAATGTTGGATAAAGGACTAGAATAGTGATCTCATAGGTTCCTAGTGTTGAACCTGGCTCTAATAGCACATGTAACATGCCCATAGTTTACCCTATTGTTTTCTCCTAAGTTTTTAATCCATTTACAAGAAATGATATTATTCTATAACATATAAAAATAAATTTTCAATTCAATAACATAGATGCATATTTGAAATAAACCCATTCCAAATCACATTGCATTAACAAAGTATCTTTATATGATTCTAAGTATTGAATACATAGATTTCATTTACATTTTCCAAATAGATGCAATAGCATAATTACAAGCGATAGCTTACAAGAGCTTAATGTACAAGAACATATTGGTCAAGTTGTCCTCATTTGGAACACATATATTCATCTTCTTATGTTTCACACAAGTCTTGGTTACCAACTGCATGAGGGAAAGCATCACCTAAGTGCTTTTCCACCAACCACGTACTTAATATAATCCCCTGCACATCTACCTAATTGGTAAGATGACCCTACCCTTCAACGAAGAGATTGGTATGGAAACCCTCTAATTTAGTGCCTATCTAAGCATGGTGTTTTGTCTTACACATCTAGTGCTGCCATATAGTGGATACCTGCCAACTTGCATGACACTCCCTACTAGGTATGCAATACTAGCTCACAGTGAATTTGATAAAGTGTACATAGTGGTAACTACACTAACTTTGGCCAAAGATTTATCATATATATAATAACTAAAAACGCTTAGTACTTCGAGTGGTGTCATTTGTTCACCCACCCCCCGCTCGACTTGGAAATTATAATGACCATGAATAACTCTTGAATAGTTTTAACCTTAATAAAACATAACAAGATTCCATTTCAACAAATATTGTAACATTTAAGTGATCTAACTGATCATATAGGTTAATCCCAACCTCTGGTTTATTGTAACCCAAGGAATAAACAAACAAATGAAATTCACAAAACATCATATCTAGCATAATTTCTAACATGAAATCAACTCCTTTGCATTACTAACATCAAAATCTTAAGCAAGCATGAATGTAACATATTATTACCTAGATATATCAATAATTCCTTCTAGATGGTTTATCTACTACAAACAAACACTTAAGCATGATAGCTATATACATATCAAATTAATATGATTTCACAACCATTTTGTATACAAGCTCTATTCAATAAAAAAGCATCATTTTGCACAAACACTTGCAAACAATGGTAAACTTGATATTAAATTAGAAAATAGAATGGATAAGAATATTGGCATGCCTGGTAATAAAAATTCCAAATAACTCTACTATTTGTCCTCTCTAATCTAGCCTATCTTGAATCCAATTCCTTCAAACTCTCAATATTCTACCTTCACTAATATTGAAATTGCTCCTCTCACTCACAAAGAAACACTCACAACTCTCACAATAAACTCACATAATTATCTCAACAACTAAACAAAAAGGATGAAATCATAAATTTGTCCCCAAACCAAGAACTATCAACCCCTATATATACAAATTCAAGGAGATACTTCACACTACAAATTAGCTATGGTGTTTTCTGCCTTTCTTCCCCAAGTCACCACCTTTCAAACAACAAAGAAGAACTCTAATGCAAGTCTAATACTTTGCAGATTGATAAGGCACAATTGGGCACCTTATTCCAATTTACTAGCAATTGAAAGAATCAATCATTTGACACATAAGGAATTTTAATTGCATACAACTTCTATTTCTTGGCCAAGTCATTGAAATCAAATTGCACATGCTGATTTACTGAGTCAAATGCTCTTATAAATGGTTGTGCCATTACTTTCTAGTTTCCTACTTGCTCAGTTACTCTATTTGTGGCATTTGCAATCCTCTTACTTAGTTGATTATGGAACCTAATAAAGGCTATTGTTATTTTAACAGTCATATTTCATATTGTAACAAACTCAGTGTTCTACTCAGTAAAATTTCAAAGTTTTTACCTCACGTGAATGATCCAAGATGCCAAAACATAGAAATAATTTTTTTTCTTCTCCATAATGTAAATTACATGCACATTTGAATCAAACACTTTTCCAAACTTACATTTCAATTCATTTTAATTTCACAAATCTTTCCATAACTTAGATTTCATATTGAATAAACTCAAGTTTATCATTCAAGAATACATCCTTCCATATAAATGGGTACAATATTCTTACATAGATCTTATGAGCTTCATTTAACAATAGATATACAACCTGGTCCTGATGTCACCACATTTGTGCATACATTCTAGATGTCTCCATTCCCTGGTGCATACACTCTAGTTGTCCCCGACACTAGCGCAAACATCCACAATCTTTGACTACCAATTGATGGAGAGAAGCATCACTCAAGCGATTTTCCACCAACCATGGACTAACTATAGTTCCCCGCACATCTACCACATATGGTAAGATGGCCCTTCCCTTTGACGAAGAGTTTGGTATGGTAACCTCATAACAATAGCCTATCTAAGCTTAGTGTTGCACCCTATATAACTAGAACTTACATCCATTGCAATCCTGAACTAGCATGCATAAAAGGAACATAGTGAACTAATAGCGCAATCAATGGAAAATTACACTACTTTGGCCAAAGTATTCTCACCCAGTACTTCGAGTGATAGTCACCCTTTTCACATACACTACCACAACTCGATTTGTATTATAACCATTCATATACTATTCTTAGGTAATTTACTTCCATAGGTAATCACTAACCTCAGAAATAACCTATTCTCCTTTTCCAAAAACACAATGATATCTCTACCAATAAATTTTAAGCATAAGTTACCCCCCGTTCAATGGATATTCTAATCCCTAGGTACAAAACACAAGCTTTTCTATTCTACACATTAACTTTGCATAAACAACTCAACAAGTATTCCCTTTAATGGACAACCTAGTTCCAAGAATAACCTTATAACTTAAAGTATAGAGCTACATAAACTTCATCTTATCATAGAATAAATATTCATAAATAATTGTCTCCATTAAGGAAATCTATATCATGAAAATAAGTGATTCTCTTCAAGAGAATAATATAATTAATAATTGACCTCAATCAAAGAGTAATCATATCAATAAATGATTCTATTCAAGAGCATAACCTCCTTAGTAAAAGGGTTTATTCAATGAGTAGAATCTTGTCAACAATATGACTTCACATCAAGAGTATTTAAGTAACCAAACTAGTAACAACTCAAACTTAATAGGTAATCCCACATATGGCCCCAATCAAGTAGTAATTCAAAAACTCAAGTGATCTACTTAACCACATAGGTGAGTCTCAACCTTGGTATACACTAATCCCAGATATAATCTATAATCAACAATCAGTTTGATTATGTAGGTTAATCTAAACCTATGTGCTTTAAATAAAGCTCAACTACATAACCCATCCAAGTAGGTTAATATTAACCTATTGGTTTCAATAGGTGTTCAAGTAAATAGACCAACCTAGTAGGAAATTCTTAACCTAGGGTTACATTCATTAATCAAACATTCTTCTCGACCCAAATAGGTTACTCTCAACCTAGGGTTTCATTCAGTAGTAAAGTAATAATCAAGTGATCATACAAGTGTATATTAGCAATATGATGTATCATCCTATCATATCTTTCATACTATCACTTCTGATGTATTGCTAAACCTTATCATTCTGAAGGTTTCCTAGTATTATAAGCTCACAGTGTCAAGTCACTTCATGACATTGATACATTTCACATTACACTAGTAGTGCAAACTATGTATGTATAGAAACATCATCTGAGTTCCCATATAAGGTATATAAGAGTATTAAATCACTTCCTTAAGCTATTCAAACTTTCATCAAATACAATTTATAATACTAATGATAAACAATCACTCCTTACTATGGAGTAAGTAAAACACTCATAAGGAAATCATAACATTCATGATTCTTTTCCTTTCTAAACCAACAAATAGATCATTACTCTATTTCAAGCAAACTAATGCAATTTCCAATTTCAACATACAAGGCAAACATTCTTTCAAAAAAAGATAAAACATGAAGAGAATAGAATCTCATGCCTGCTTAATGTTTAATCCAATTGACCCACTGAATCTCAAGCTTAACCTCCTCTTAGAATCAACTTAGCAACCAACCCTCTCAATCTCTCTCACTAAATTCCTCACAATAACTATCAACAATTTAAGAACTCACTCAATGAAAACTACAATAGAATGAAGCAATGTAATGATGCAAAGATGAATGGTCTCCAAATGAGGTGAGAATGTCTCCTATTTATACCCAAAAACTAGCTTCTACAACCTACAAACAAGGCTTAAGCATTAACACTTCTCAACAATATATCATCGACTCAACTTGTCAATGGAAAAGTGGCAAATTCCTAACATAATACTCATCAATGCTATACAAAAAATTGATCCTATGTTTGCCAACAATAGTTTGAATAATTCATAAAGCACATGCCTTATTCAGGAAATCGACTTCCAGACTTATAAGAATTCTAAAGGAACCATAGAATTCATAATATGGCGCCAAGTATTCCACACATTTCCTATTCTTAAGCCTGTGGTTTAAATAGAGGAAATAGTCCATCATAATTTGGTTGCACATTACTGAGTTGAATTGTTCAAGCCAAAGCTATTGACACTAATTAATGAATCAAACTCCTTTATTATAGTGTTTGTTAATGTTTGACCCAACACATTATAATTTTTTACCACCTCCCATATACCGATGCCCTCTATTGTATTCTCACATTAGCATAACCATGTGTTGGAATGGTTTAAACTATGCACCAACATGCTCATACCTTATTGTCATGTCATTGCCTCTATATCCTACATTCCACAGTTGCTTTGGGTATTATTTGCAAGGAACATAGTCTACCAAATATCGGCTTCCGTGCAAATTTATATTAGTAAGGTATTTTTTTATTCCTGCTTGTGGATTTATATTCAAATTCATGTGCTCAATTTTATGCAGTGCTATATTCTCTATATACCATGCTATAAGTAATGTGCTATAATATAGTGTCACATACTTCTAAATCAACACATATCATATATATATATACATATATATATATACATATATATATATACATATATATATATACATATATATATATACATATATATATATACATATATATATACATATATATATATATTATATGTATATATACATATTCTATATAGCTTGGATGCTTAATATGTATATATATACTAATATATATACTCATTGAAAAATAAGTTCATTTAATAAACCATTTGATATATGAATGCGTATATCCATGTTATCAATTTCCACCAAACAATATGCATGTGTATATACATACACATATACACATATATATATTTATTTATGTCCAATTAGATAATATTGATATATATATATATTATATGCATATATATTAATATATGCAATGTGTGTTTCTGTTACGTACTTCACACACATATATTAGTATATACATATATTACACATATATATCATCACTTGATTCTTTTATTTAAACACATATATTTCAATAGATTTGTACATATATACATACATTAATGTATATGTATACTTGTTTCCTTTAATGTAAACATATACATTACATTAATATGTATATATATGATCTATTTTTTGGATCTATGATGATTGCATTGAATGTGTAAATGATTACAATGAAAGAAATCCAAATTACATAATTGAAATTAACACATGAACATGATTAATAATTGGAATAACAAAAGTGATGAAATTCAGAATGAGAGAAATGAGAGAGAGAACATAAAAAATTGATAATGGAGTTCGTCGTAAGAATGACTACATCTCCGGGCCCCTCTCCAATGAGTGGACTGATTCGATTAATTGTCCAGAATAATGGTTACAACATTCTAGCATAGGTTCTCCCTAGTACAAAGAAATTTTGAAAAACTCCTCCAAAGTGCGCAAGAACGATCTCTCCTTGAAAGCACGGGACGGGCAAAATTTCACCAAGATAAATCTCCCAAGACACCACTTAACCTTTCACATCTACCCCCCTCCTTTTATACTAAAAATTTAATCAAATTGGTTACTAACCAATTGATTTACATAATATTCCAAATTTCCCATTTTTTTACAAGTAAAACAATAATATTCCCTAAAAATTATTTGAATTTGTTTTGAAGCCCTTAATTTATCATTCTTGGGCTATTTTGTTATAGGAGGTTTGATTATTTTGTATTTGGAGAGAATTTGTTTAAATCAAAGGCATTCGGTTTCAATGAGTTAACAAATGAACCAACACCCAGTATAAATTTGAAATCACACCGTGGCGCAGCGGTGGCATTACCCTTTTACCCCTAGGTGGTTAGGAGGTCAAGCCCCTTCACCGTCAGTTTTAAAACTAAATTCTCAACCACTCCATAACAAAAGAAAATGACAGCCATATATGGTTGAAATGGTATGTGGCATAGTGGTCGACCGACTTTATAGTGAATGGAGGGTGGGGGGTTCGAATCCCCTCAACAATTTTTTTAACAAACTCCAACAACTTCGAATCATCGCCAGAGGAGATGATGGAGGTGCCACATGTCCACAGTATGGAGGTCCACGTGTCAACCTATCATTCGCTAGTCAAAGTCCTCGCTAGTGACGTGTCCGCTGACTTGGCATACAGATGCCATGTGTCCACCAATGATTGGTCTATACAAGCTAACGTAGATGCCACGTGTTGGAGTCTGAGTGGTCCATGTCAACATGATGACATCATGCTGACATCATCACTGTACCTAGTCAACTCTAGTCAACTGCGACCTTTGACTCCTCCTAACTTGGGAAAACAAAGTTCGATTTGCGTGAAACGAACGTCGTTGGAAAGCTCTCGTCGAGCTCTTCGCAATGACACCAACTTTGACCACTTTTGATAGTTCAAAATTTTGACCCTCTTTTTTCTTTGACCTAAGCCCTGAGTTGACCAAGGTTTGACTAAGCATATCTTGGGCTTTGTAGCTCTGTTTGACTTCGTTCGAGTTATGTTGGAGTCAGAATTTCGGCCTCTTCCCGATGATGCTAATTCTGGAGAAAATTGAGAAACTTCAAATTGTGATGAAGATCCTTTGGATCAATCCTCCCCACTGGAGAGATTTTGGACCTCCGAAAGCTGGTTACTCAAAAAGTGAGGGTAAAGTTCCCTCACTTTACCAATCTCCATCCATTTTGTCTTGCTTGGATTCATCCCCTTCAGTCCCACTTTGAGGTACTCAACTACTCCTCTTCGTGAAGTCTTGGTTTTCTTGTTTAGGATGACATCCTCTAGAAACTTTGACATGTACTCCAGTGAAAGATCATCAATTGATGAAACCTGAATGTTTGTGTCTTCATCTAGTTGTTGTCAATCAGATTGCACCCGAATGCTTGAATGATTAAATTCAGCAATCTGTTGAAACATTAGATCAAACTTAGGTTGTGGGTGACCTATAATGAGATTGAACCTCCGGATTCTAGGCCGACTTCCTATATGATGGTCAATTTGATACTTGAATAATTTGTTTTGAGAAAAGGGTAAGAGGGATTGAACTAAATGCATGAACTAAAATTAAAACCTCAGTGATGCACCTAAATGATATTTATGAGCAGATTGATTCACAATTGATTATTATGGAATCTATTTTCACAACTAAAATTGGGAAATCTAATTACAGAAGTGTTTCATCAGAAGGCCTGATAATCCATTCTTAATGAAGGAAAATGGTATTTTCGTAACCTAAAGGAGAGGATAAATTAACAGCACAACTTATGATCTGTAACTAAAATTGTTTTTTTCGTGTACATGTATTCATGAACGTGATAGGAATTTAAAGGCTTTGAAATAAAACACATTAAATTAGCATCTTAAACATTCAATAAATACAAAAATCCTGAATCTAAGAAGGATAATACTGAATAGCCATAATGAAAAGAAGGAAACTCTGCAAAAAATGATAACCCGTAAAGCTGTAAAATTGTATTAATGTAAAAAGCTGAGTTACAAATCTTTCTCTCTACAAAAAGGTATGCTAGAGAAGATGAAAAATAAGAACTAGAGGAAAAAGATAAAAATTTCCAATATATAAAATGAGAACGCACTCCAAAGTGCATGAAAATGAAACTAAAAGTCAATTTCAGTGAGAAAATGATAACTCCAAGGCAAATCCACGAGCAAAAGAAAAAATCCCTGAAAAGAAGGCTCAAACTCATGCAAAAATGAGTGAACTCAGTCTCAAACTCACAATCATAATGTATGCAACTGCAAAGTAGCTTGAACTGAACTGGAAATCCATGAATAGTAAGTCCAAGCATGCAAAAACTGCCTCGTTTGTATCAATCTACCCATGATGACTGAAACTCCATCCTTGCATATTGTGCATTACAAACAAGATCTATGATTTTTCCGATGATCTTTAGATAACTTTAACTCATATTTCCTTGCATGGATTTAAAGGCAATATTTTAATTAAATATTAAAGATAATCATCACATGATTATTTTAATATTTAAATGTCTGATAACTTCACCCTTTATTACATGTTCAAATATTAAAGTAATAATATTATTATCTTTAATATTTAATTGATATTTGTTACTCCTTAAATTCATGCATAAGCAAAATACTTCAAAATTGAAAGATAATTTTGAAAGCAACATTAAAAACTCACGGGTCCCTCAGCATCATTAGGTTCTTTGACTTAAGGGGAAAAACCACTGCAACAATATGATGAAATGATTATTATTTTAAAAATTAGTAAAAAATTCACTCCACTCGAATTAGGGATTTCGACATAAGCATTGAAACCCTAAAATGATAATCATTTCACACTTGACTTTTTGGAGAAACTTCATGAAGAAGTTGGCTGCCGACTTGAATAGGGTTTGAACTCAAAATTTGTGGAGCTAACACCACTTCATGCCGTGCCTGGACCGAATCTTTGAAGATTTCTTGCTGGGAATGAATGGTAAACATTATTTCCACCCAAGAATTGGCTTTTATCTCTAATTCAAAAGCATCTTCAGGCTTATGCAGCCGCGGTTATGGCCATTTTTGATGAATTTTACTGTATTTTTTTTCCTTTTGTTCTTCTGTGAAGCTGCCATCAAAGAATCTTTGAGGCTCATTGCTGAAAATTTTGGAGGTTACTCCTTGTTTGCAAACCTGTGGAATTATATGTATATCTCTTCAAAACCAAAAAGGTAAGTCTGAAACTCATTCAAATCTGGTATTTGATTTCCATTTACTGCAAAACACATTTACTTTAGCTAGCTATAAACAAAATAAAGGAGTTAGTTTGTCTTTTCTCATGATTTTCCATATCCTACATCCATGATTTGCAATTTTACTTATCTGGGCACTGTTATTTTGAGAAAATCTCTCTATATTTTCAAATGACCACAGGAAAAGTCATAATTTCTAGTCATATATTTTCTTGTAGAATAAAACTCTCTGAACTTTCACTTGGCTGCCAAGGCCACGAGATTCTATGAGGATTTGGTCATTTTTGAAGGAAACCAGCTTATCAGGCCGCCGACCACTTATGTAGTTTTTTGTATTTTATTGCATTTTATGAGACAACCACTTATTAAGATGTTCTATCAAACAGTATGGTGCCTTGTCTATGCTTTCATTTTTTTGCTCATAAAAATGTATTTGAAATAGCTCTGCGCACATTTCCATCTCTATGACTAGCCACAACTTTGCCAATGTTGCTCAATCTGGGCGCTTTTCTTCGCAAATGAAGCTTTTCCATTGAACAAAAAAGAACTTGAATGTAGCACTCCTATGTTCATATATTTTCCTTGAATAATCATGAATTCTTGGATGATCATCTTTCGTTACTTTGAATGGCTGCTCATCATCATGTTGTGCTTTACATGTTCTTACAACTATCCTCACTTTGCTTTTGTTACACAACTGCCTTTTATATAAAATTTTGCTACAACTTCATTATATTCATGAAGATGTAAAGAACTCTAAAGAGCTAGAATGTGAATCTTCATTATACACCTTGTTGCTCACAATGTTTTTTTTGGCATGGTGGCTGTCAATGTGACTGTGCCTTCACAACTGTAGATGCCTTTTTAATACATGTGTTTGCAATTGATCTCAAATCATTATCATAGTATTTTGCATCTGATATATGATTTTTCTATGGTTGTCTTGACCTACCTTAATTAAAAATAACAGTCCCAACTTTACCTATTTTCTGTTGGTGCAAGTTTGAACATATACTCTAATATCAATTCCATATTGTAAGAACTATGGCTGCTCTCTATTGTTTGATCACTGCTTTTTGATTTAATGCCATTACATTATCTTGAATGTACAGGCTAAGTCTCCATTTGTCCATTTTGAAGTAACATTGGCTCCCTTTAGAAAAAATGATGTTGGTTACTTGTATGACATACTTCATGGCCAAGATGTCACCTATGTTTGTTGTCCTATTGGTAAAGTTGTATCAGTTGATTTGAAAGCTTCCTGTAGCAGCTCAATGCTTGAGATTTTGTTTTTCACTGAATGTACATCTGTTTCTTTTGTGATCTGGTTACTATCATTTGGCATTTTGAAACATGTATGCCCATTTACTTTTACTAGTTTTGTAGCAGTAGTCTTGTTCATGACTAGCCTTGACTCTTATGAAGTTCTCATGAATGAATGTTGTTCTGTGCTTTGTAGTTGTAAGAAACAAATTAATTGTTTAAGTGCTTCGTTTTCCCTTCAGTATAAAGGGGCTCAATACCTTATTGAAATGAAAAAGTGAAAGCAAGGAAGAGCTGAAACAAAGCTAATGCATGTAGTTAATTATGCTCCTTCAAACATTTTCTGATTATTTCTTTGAATGATGAGCGAAAGGATGATCTACTCAATCTGTTTTTTATGAATTTATTTATTACAACAGTCCTTGTTTGATGACTGCTATGACTCTTATATAGGAAATGTTGAATAAGAGAGTACCTTTCTTGATATGCCGGGATGAACCCTTGTGGGAGCCCTATTTGCTCCACATATCTGATAAAAATAATCACGAACATGATGAACTTGTTCTTGCACATTGAAACAAACAAGTTAGCAAAAATAATCGAAGCTGAAAGCTTCCATTGAGTTTCATGTTCCTTGATTATTAGCCTTTGTAACTCAATCATCTGGTGAATGCCTAATTGAATGTAAATTACATTCCTGTTGGTAGCGTAGGCATAAAGTAGAAGGTAATTCATCATTGCTTAGAGTACATCTCTAACATCATCTTTTTACAATTTTGCAGGTTCATGGAGCGTGAAATCGAGGCTGCAGCTTGGAGACGCGACAACTAAAGACATCAAGCAAAAGTGATTCATCATCACAGGAAATGATTAATTGCTTCTCTTCTTTGTGTTTACATTATCTTCAATAGTGTATATTTCATTGAATTTTGTATTCATTATTTGATTATCATAATCAAATTTAGTTACTCTCGCGGCTTGTGCGAGATTTTGGTGTTTTTACAAAATGAATAAAAAGCATTATTATGCAAATTTCCAATTTTCTGTTTCAAATACTTGCACAATAAAATTGTAATTCAGATGTAATCTGATCTTTATGATGAACAATGAATACTTTAGCAGCAAAACTTGAAAATTTCTGTACCTATCAATGATGAATTTGATTCAGCTCTACCTGTTTGAGCTCATAGTGAAAAATAGGTAACACCAGTATCATACAATTTTAGATTCTTAACATTGACAACTGAATAGATGTGCATGTATGGAGGAAGATTAAGGCGGAAGGCGTTGGTTCCGATCTTTTCCAAGATCTCAAAGGGACCATACCAAATTGGCTTGAGCTTCCTTCCTTTGCCTTGCATTCTTTCCTTGTTGATGTTTAACCAACTCTATCTCCAACCTGAAAATGGTGATCACTGCAATGCTTATCATGTTGAGCCTTGTATTTGGCTTGACTCTTCTCCAACTGTGCTTCCACTACTTGATGGATTGCTTGGACTTTTTGGATGAACTTCAAAGCCTTCTTTGAATCATGGTGTCCATCTTCAACATCATCTTTCCCAAAAGAAAAATCCATCAGATTTTTGGGCACATAACCAAAACAAGTCTCGAAAGGAGACCTCTTTGTAGAAGAGTGTGCCACATGGTTGTAAGCATGTTGCACATAATGAAGACTATCATCCCATAGCTTGGGATGTTTGCTGTAGTAAATTCTGAGTAGATGCACAACTATCTTGTTCACTACCTCTATCTGACTGTCAGTCTGCGGATGGAAGGTTGTACTCTTCTTTAGTATGGTGTCGATGAGTCCCCATAAAGCTGACCAAAATTACCCTAGGAATCGAGAATCTCAATTTGATACAATAGAATTAGGTAACCCAGAATGAACCCATACAAATTGAAAGTACATTTGAGTTGTCAATTCAGCAGTGACCTGTTTCTTACAAGGCATTAGAATACACATTTTGCTGAACCGATCAACTACTGCATACAGATAATCATGTCCCTTCCTAGACATAGGTAACCCTCGACAAAGTATAGGTAGAGGTGTGTGCAACCCCAATTTCCTATTACTAGGTTTACTAGTTGCACACATGACACAACCTCTAATATACTTAGATACAATTTCTTGCATATGAGGCTAGTAACAATACTTTTCCAGCTAAGTAATTTTTTTTCTTACCCCAAAATCTCCTACAATTAATGAGGTGTGAGCTTCTTTGATTACCTGCACTTTTTCATCTTTTGGAATACATAACTTTCCCAAGTGATACAATAGTTTATCTTGCACATAGTAATCTTTCTCTTCTACATGTTTTCCTGCAATTAGAGCTGAATAGATTTCCTTAAAGTCTTCATCATTAGCATATTGTTCCTGAAAACTTTCATGTACCATGGAACTACCTTTAAGGATAATTAAAGCATTCATCACAGGAGGCCTAGACAACATATTTGCTACTTTGTTATGGGCACCTTTCTTGTACTTAATTGCCAAATGAAACTATAGAAGAAAACCCATCCACCTAAAGTGCCCACTTTGTTGCAATTTGGATTGTGAATGCAAATACTGAAGTGGCTGGTGATCAATGTGGATTACAGTTTCTTTTCCCATTAAGTAGTGTTTCCATTTTTTAACATTCTAAAGTAATGCATAAAGTTCCTTATCATAAGTAGGATAGTTAATAACTGCACCTGAAAAGGTCTCAGAGTGATAGTAGATTGGTTTACCTCCTTGCATTAGCACTTGTCCCATGGAAAATTCACTCGCATCTGTCTCAATCTCAAACGGTTGGTGTAAATATGGTAAAGCTAGAACGGGTGTTGTGCTCAAGTTTTCTGTAAAAGTGTTGAAGCCCTTCTATTGTGGACCTCCCCACTGAAAAGTTGTCTTCATACTGGTCAATGCATGCAATGGTGATGCAATGTAAGAGAAATTCACAATGAACTTCCTCCAGTACTGGACTACACCTAAGAAACTTCTGACTTCAGTCACTATACTTGTCTTAGGCCATTTTTCAAGAGCTTCGACCTTCACAGGGTCTACTTTCAATTGACCACCACCTACAACATAGCCTAAGTACTCTAGAGATGTCTTTACAAATTCACATTTAGACATCTTTACGTAAAGTTTTTCCTTTCTTAATACATCAAGAACTTTCTTTACATGAATTACATGATCTTCCCAAGTTCGGTTGAATACAAGAATATCATCTAAATAGACTATGACAAAATCATCAATAAAAGGATGAAAGACATCATTCATGACTCTCATAAATGTAGTTGGTGCATTGCAAAGCCCTAAGGGCATGACCAACCACTCGTAAAGTCCCTGTTTTGTCTTAAATGCAGTTTTCCAAATGTCATCTTCTGTAATTCTTATATGATGATATTTGTTATGCAAGTCTAACTTAGTGAAATAAACTGCATGTTTTAATTGATCAAGTAAATCATCAATTCGGGGAAGAGGATACATGTTCTTTACCATTATCTTGTTCAGGGCTCGATAGTCAATGCACATTCTCCAAGATCCATCCTTCTTTGGAACCAACACAAATGGAGAACCACAAGGAGATGTACTAGGACAGATGAATCCTTTTTCCACCAACTATTGAAATTGTTTTTTGATTTCCTCATTCTGCAAAACTGAAAAATGGTACATGCCGATGTTTGGAAGAGGCACATCCTACTGCAAATGGATTTCATGTTGTATCTTTCTCTTAGGTGGAAACCCCTTTGGCTCCTGAAATAAGTCATCATAAGTAGAAACTATTTTGACCATCTTAGTTTTATGCTTAGGATCACACCCTTTAAATTCTTTAGTTTTTTCATCCTCTTTGGGATTTACAAGCATTAACACAAAGTTCTTACTAGAATTGACCAACCTTTTCATCTAGCCAACATTAACTAGTGCAAGATTAGTCTTAACTTTGTGTGCACGTACAATGTATTCTATCCCATCCTTAAAGAGATGATACTTATTCTCCCCCTATAAAAGATTTCTTTTTTGTCATACAGATAAGGAATCCCCAACACAAGCCCACAAATATCCAAAGGAACAACATCTACTTCTACCTCATCAACAAAGTTTGCAGTGATAGCAAATTTCAATTTACACTATTTTGTTACCTGTAGTTGAGCATCATTGCAAACCCAAAGCGGATATGGATTTGGATGAGGTGTTGTAGCTAGATTAAGTTTCTTTATGACCTCTTCAAATAATAAGTTGACTTGAGAACCCATATCAAACAGTGTGTCAATCTTAGTGTGCTTAGTTACAACTTGAATATGAAATAATTCATTTCATTGTTTATTAGGTTTAGGAGGAGTAAATAATTTACTTGTACTTGCATTTGCATTAGAAAAATTTGCATCAGAAGAGAGAATTATACCTTTCCCTTTACCTTGGACCCCAGCAGTGACAATCTGAGTTTCATCTCCAGAGTCGGACCCAAGATCTTGCTGAATCACTGCAACAGTCTTTTTCTTGCATTTATTGCCTCCATATCTTTTCAGCCTTAATTCAGGATGCAACTTCCAACATTTCGAATCATCATGCCCCTCTTTCTTGCAATGGGAGCATGTGGGTTTATCACCCTCCTTCTTAACTATAGTTGTCTTCTTCCCTTTACCTTTATCTTTGTCTTTTTCTTTACCCTTAGACTTCCCCTTAGACTTAGATGGTTTCTTTGAGAAATTATCACTAAAAGTGTTCTTACCCTTTGACTATAAATGAGTAGCTTGGACTGACACTTCATCCAAATTATTAGGACTCAACATTAGAATAGTATGCCTTAGGTAAGAATGCAAACCACCTATGTACTTGAGTAATGTATCCTGAGTATACAATGGAACATTTAAAGCAATAGCCCGTTTTCTAAACTCATGGGTGTAATCTTAGACAGACTGACCCTTACCTTCCCTAAAGGTTTTCCAATTCATTGTTAATTGTTGCATATAACCTAAAGGATAAAATTGGTTTTTAAGGGCAGTAATAAATTCTATCCAAGTCATATTGACCTTACCATGGCGAGCAATTTCCTCCCGAGTCATACTCTCCCACTAGGTGAGAGTTGTACCTCCCAACCAGAGAGTGGCTAACTAGATCATAGAAGCATCTTCTGTTAGGCCTTGAATCCTACTCTATACTTCTACCTGCTGGATCCAATCATCTAACTTTTTAGAATTTAACTCACCACAATACTTAGGTAATTCAAATTTTACATCTAGTTTGATAATAGGCTTAGACTTGCTTTTGAAAGGATTAACAGTAGTAGAAGAGGAATAAGAAGGGGAAGATGGATAAGAGGGGGAAGATGGAGGAGATGGAGCTTCTAGATCTTTTCCTCCTTTGTCCTTTCGATCTTCCTTCTTTTCTCTATTCGAAGAATCTCCCTTTTCATGCTTCTTCTTTTCTGCATAAAGCTCTTCCACCATTCCCTTCATTCCAAGAAAGGCTCGCTGAGAAGTCTTATCATTAAGTTCCTGCTCAGTACTTTTCCCAACTTTAGTTTCGTCCATTGTTGGCAAAGTCCTTTGTTTGATGATTCTAGGATTGTATTCTTTAAGTTCGCCTTCACCTCGTTGTTTCCTGGAATGTGTTAGCATCCAATTCTACAATACTAGTCAAAACAAAGCTTTGATACCAAATTTGATCTATTTTTCGGATCTATGATGATTGCATTGAATGCGTAAACGATTACAATGAAATAAATCCAAATTACATAATTGAAATTAACACACGAACATGATTAATAAACTAGAATAACAAAAGTGATGAAATTCAGAATGAGAGAAATGAGAGAGAGAACATAAACAAAATTAATAATGGAGTTCATCGTAAGAACAACTATGTCTCTGGGCCCCTCTCCAATGAGTGGATCGATCTGATTAATTCTCCAAAATAACGGTTACATCATTTCGGCATAGGTTCTCCCTGGTACAAAGAAATTTTGAAAAACTCCTCCAAAGTGCGCAAGAACGATCTCTCCTTGAAAGCACGGGACAAGAAAAAATTCACCAAGATAAATCTCCCAAGACACCACTTAGCCTTTTACATCTACCCCCCTCCTTTTATACTAAAAATTTAATCAAATTGGTTACTAACCAATTGATTTACATAATATTCCCTATTTCCCATTTTTTTACAAGTAAAACAATAATATCCACTAAAAATTATTTGAATTTGTTTTGGAGCCCTTAATTTTGTAAGGATAATTAGATGCAAAAAACAATTTTCCTAACGTCAATACCTCAGGAAAGAATGCAGTACTTTTAAATTTCCAATTACAGTAAAAAATGAGATGCACTATGAGATAGATTACAGAAACAAAGTATTTAGACAAACACACATGAACACCAGATATACGTGGGAAAACCCTTACGGGAGAAAAACCCACCACACCAAGAGAAATCACTTTGTATTACAGTAATCAAGATTACATACAATTCCAGACTTATCTTTCTGGTGTCATTATACAACAACATTCATCATGTACATTCTTCGAACAGAAACTTCCAAGTTACAGCCTTTACAGATTTTAATTCCTTTTCTGATACGGTTTGAAATTTTCACACTTCACTGTTGATAAAAAAACTATCCAACCCCCAAGCATCTGCAACTTCCAACTATATCCATGGTGTTCCCTGACTGTTGAGATTTCTCACATAACTGTCACACCGAACCAACTGCTAACGGTTCACTTTCGGCTTCCTCTATTCGTCCACGAGATTCCACGTATGACAGTCAGATGGTCAACATAAATCATAATGCATTGGCATCTTGGTGAGACACTAACAATGTCTCGCCAATGCTACATATACTTCGTACCAATGTCGCCAAGAGTCATCATAGTCGCCAGGATGTTCTATCGAGCTCCATAAGTTACAACGAGCCACCAAGTAGTCGCCCAGACTTACCACTTTCGCCAAGAGATCATAGCGAGTCACCAAAGGTATACCACAGACTTAAGTCATATTGAGCTTCAAGAGACAGTCGGCAAGACTCACATCTATCACCAAGAGTTCATACCGATCGCCATACATTTCACCGAAGTGTTCAACATAAAACAGTGTCGGCAAGATGTATGTAGCCCTGGTTAAGACTTCTTATCGATCTCTATCACTTATCTTGAAAGCCTTTTGTCTGTCGCTAAGAGTTACACCGAAGACATACACCTGTCAGCTAGACAATCAGCTTTCGCTGACACCATACCGAGATCCACATGTTTCACCGATGATCAACTATCGCCAAGAGCTACCCCGAAAACTTCCAAAAGGTGATTCTTTCAGTGAGACCTTGAATGTTTGCTGAGACGTTTCTCCGACCACTATGAGTTACTCTGAATAATGCTTGGATGAGTCCCCGTCGGCAAGACTTCCACTGTTTGTTAAGACATCTTCCTGAACCATTAGAGTTACCCTGAAGACATCAATACATACGCTGTCGGCAAGAGATCAACACTTCGCTAAGACATCTTAGCGAGAACCTTTAGTTATCCCGAAGCCCATAGTTGCCAAGAGTCTCCCCGATGCACGATTGAATGGCTTTTTGGCTAGAGGTCTCCCTAGTGCTATAAGGTCATAGCAAACACACTATGTAATAGTGATAGACTTCTCAGTGTACAAATCGGCAAGACAGTAACAAGGTCACAGCGACCTGTTCAGAAATGAATAAAGCAAACTGCTAGTCGGCCAGACATGGAACCTGTCACACCAACTTGGCACTCATGGAGGTTTCAGCCTGTAATGTTTGAGAGATATATTTCCAACAAATTTATCATTCTCGGGCTATTTTTTTATAGGAGGTTTTCATTTTTAATCCTTAAAAGGATTTAGGAGGTTTGATTATTTTGTATTTGGAGGGAATTTGGTTAAATCAAAGGCATTCGGTTTCAATGAGTTAACAAAATGAATAGACACCCGTTATGAGTTTGAAACCACACCATGGCGCAGCGGTGGCATTACCTTTTTACCCCTGGGTGGTTAGGAGGTCAAGCCCCTCCGCCATCCATTTTAAAAATAAATTCTCAACCGCTCCATAACAAGATCAAACAGTCGCCATATATGGTTAAATGAATGGCGTGTGGCATAGTGGTCAACCGAATTTATAGCGAATGGAGGGTGGGGGGTTCAAATACCCCCAACAATTTTTTTAACAAACTCCAACAACTTCAAACCATCACCGGAGGAGATGATGGAGGTGCCACATGTCCACAATATGGAGGTCCACATGTCAAGCTATCATTCGCTGGTCAAAGTCCTCACTAGTGATGTGTTCGCTGACTTGGCGTACAGATGCCACGTGTCCACCAATGATTGGTCTATACAAGCTAACGCAAATGTCACATGTCGGAGTCTGAGTGGTCCATGTCAACATGATGACATCATCACTGTACCTGGTCAACTTTAGCCAACTGCAACCTTTGACTACTTGTAACTCAAGCAAACGAAGTCCAATTCATGCAAAACAAACATCATTAGAAAGCTCTCGATGAGCTCTTCACGATGACATCAACTTTGACCACTTTTGACGATGCCAAATTTTGACCCTTTTTTCTTTGACCTAGGCCCTAAGTTGACCAAAGTTTGAATAAGCATATCTTGGGCTTCGTAGATCCATTTGACTTCGTTCGAGTTGTGTTGGAGTCAAAATTTCAGCCTCTTCCTGATGGTGCCAATTTTGGAGAAAATTGAGAAACTTCAAATTTTGACAAAGATCCTCCAAATTAATATATATATATATATATATATATATTGTATATACATATCATATTTCGCTACCCATTACTTAACACATATATTCATATACTCATTGACATGCATATTAAGTGTATATATATACTCATATTCATGTATACATTTAACGTACATATGAATTGACATAAGATAACTATACAAAGAGCTCAAAGAATCAAGGATTCAATCTCAATAACTCAATCAATCATTCAAAGTTGACCAACTAATTCCAATAAGCCAAGACTAAGACAAAGGGTTCACTTATTGAATCCCAACTGACTCAACTCTTCTAAACCAAGTCTAGGTCATGAGTGTTTGTAAGCTCAGTAAGACTGCATTAAAGGTTACCCGACCAAACACTTCTCCTGATTGATACTTCCCCTCTCTTTTGTAGGTGTGAACCTGTACTTGCATCCAACTTGGCACATTTGCAATGGTAGTTAGATGTTCACATGAAATCCACTTTAATCATAAACATTAAAATATTCATAATACACATTCTTTCATTTTTCATCAATATAAACATAATTTCTCCTTTAAAGCAATAATAACTTAATACCTATTTCAATATTCCATTCCTTTATCAAACATATCAAAATCATGATTGCATTTATCATCCTATTTATCCATGAAGGTAAAAGTAACTTAGTAACAACAAGACGAGGTGTGACCGATATGCACTATTTAACAATTACAAGTTTCACTTGCCACTTAGCTAATCGTGGCAGATATGACTTAGTCTATCACCCTTTTATTTCTAACTATGTGTGGCTTATATTACATGGAATTACATTATCAAACAAATGTTTTATCATTGCATTAATATGGCACTGCATTATATATGCACATATTTCAGTTTTAACTTATGTGATGCCTTTATACCATATGTGTGTTTTATTGTGTGTAGAATTCAGCTTATTCATTGTTTACACCATCACATTATATATGCGAATGATATTTCATTATACCATACAATATATAACTTTATATATATATTATATACTTTATTATTATAATATATATGTATTGACATATCTATTAAAAATTATTCATTTGGCAATCTTTACACATATATTATTTAATTTAATATGTACATATATATACATATATTTACACACACACACACACACACATATATATATATATACATATAATATCCACTCGATTTCTCATATGTATGATGTATCCACATATGAGTATATGTAGGTATTTCCACCTACACATGCTTACACATGTATATGGCCATATACATGAGTTATTGTATATATACATTTAATATACATATACTTATCCATTCATATATATATATATATTAAATACACGAAGTAGAACATACACTCAATATAAAGATTCAATCACCATGACACAAATCATCTTAACAAACATAGAGAATCACAAAAATTCACCCAAGCATTCCTATCCACACGAAACTATAACCAAGGTTTACTTACCGACTCAAAGCCCATACTGACTTGACTAAGATTGACTATACTAGGCTGTGAATGTGTGTGTTATCTCAAGTAGGCACAATAGTGGTTGTCATACCAATTTCCTCTCCTAGTTTATACTCTCCCTCTCCTTACTGGAGGGCTCAATTCTTTCCTGCATCCAACTTCATGCATCATAAAGTTAGTCGATAACATAAAATTCATATATATCATATATCATTTGCATCATCAAAACATTTTAAAAGAAAACACTTCATAATACATATTCATTCATCTCATTCATTCATTAAAACATACAAAAACATAATCATGCATTAAAACATATTTATTCATAAAAATTAATAGTAATTGGTAAATACACAATGGTGTGTAACATTTTCCAAATTCTCCCACTATTGTCTCTACAATGTATTTGGTGCATACAAACCAAAGTTGGCTTATGGATTCTTTATTGAGAATTTAATGTGTAAGTTTGATCCCAATTTGGTGTTTGTTAACAATCTGTACTTGTGAATAAAAAACGCACCATGAAATAAACAAGAGGTCATATATTCTATTCTCTCTAGAAATTTGACGTAGCCACACTAGAAGCTTCAAACACACTACTCTTTCAACTAAATCATCTTCTAGCATAAACATCAAGTTTATAGGCCCACACCACTTCCCCAGTGAGAATAAAAGCTAAACTAAGCATGGGGGTGCAACCTATTGGCCAAGTAATTTGACGGAAGGTTTTCATAGATTGAAGGTCTGAATTGATAGATTGAACATAGGAAGAAGAGAAGACCAACAAAATAAGGTTTCAAGGCACCAAGGACCTTTAAGATTGTATTTCATCATAGAGCAAGGAGTGAGAGAGGATAAGAATGCACTGAGAGCAGTTTGAGGAATGAACAGCCTAAAGTTCTTAGAGGAAGGGGAGGGGACTATCCAGCTTGGTTAATGAAAAGGATTCCCATGAAAAAGAACTAAATGAGAAAATGATCCATAATTAACTGATACCAATGAAACATGAGTTCTCTATTTGACCAAATAGAAGATTTTCAGCTTGGCCAATCCAAAAGCCCACACCGTGTATTAAATTTGATGGCGTATGGCTGTATTTATGCATTTTTTCTATTTTTTAAAGATAAATATACATTTTTCTTTAAAATAGAACTAAAATTTTAGAAGACGAGGTTGAAGGTTATATACAAGCCCAACCAATAGATAAAAAAAATTAGAACAATAGAGAAAAATAAAAGAAATTATCAAAATATTAGACCAATTGGATGCTCTACAAAAGAACTAAAAATGTCTATTATTTTATTGAAAAAAATTAGATAACAACACAAGGAGATTATATTTTATAGAGGTTGCAGCCTCTAAATTAAAATAGTTTGTAGCCTTGCATGTAGTGCTTTGAAGCTAAAAACTACTCATTTTTTAGCACAAAACCTACTTTTTCATTACAAAAAAACCATGCAAACTATATCTAAAAAAATATCTAAAAATAGAATCGTGAGTGAAGGCATATCAAATGAGGGCTCACCACTAAGTTCTTGTTTCCAATCTCAAATGTTTCTATATTAAATAAATATCCACTCTGCATGGTTTGGTTAACTATTGAACAAAGGTCACACAACAGCTAGTTTAAGAAATGCTAGATCTAAAATATCTCCCTCGTTGTCCAATCATATTCTTTGTTAAAGCTAACAATAAATATAGAAATGCACTAAAAAAATTTGGTGATTGAGAATCAAAATGGTGAGAAGAAAAATGCAGGAGGTTGCATACCTTTGACTTGAAGATCTTTGTAGAGAGTAGTTGCCAAGGTTGTTTTTCCTTTGCCATGCATTTCACTCACTCCCAACTTGTTAACATTCTCTCTTGTGTCTTCAACTCTTGTAATTGAACATCCAAATGCACTAGAATTTTGGGTGAATTTGGAATGTGTGATTTTTTGGTTGAAGATGAAGGCGAACCCTCGCTCCACATTTTGGTCAAAAATAATGAAGCAATCTCTCCACCATGTAATTTCAGAAACCCTTCAACCAAACATGCTAGAAGAGTATCCATAATACATATAAACACAATAAGTAAGGGAGTGGAAAGGAAGGAAATATTTAGTACAATGATGGTGCATGAATTCAGTTAGTTTGACCTACCATTCTTCGGGTGATGATTGCATGCAGGTGTGAAATTTGATATAATGTCTCCTCGCTTTTTTGATTTTAAATTGTCTAGACACTCAAAATATCCTGATTGATATCATGCACTCAATCCTGATTGACTAACACCGATTCTTCCTTAATCATTTCTACACTAACTAATTAATTGAATAATCTTTATTTAATTATTTTAATTTCTTCTTTAATCAGATAATACACTTTATCAAATTATTTCATCATATTCTTCCTTTAATTAAATAAATCAATTTTATTTAATTAAATCCTAATGTTCTTTGTTTAATTGAATAAATCATTTTATTTAATTAAATTACTAATATTCCAATATCCTCTCATTTGATTTAAATAAACTCAAATATCTAAATCAAATGTCCAATCAAACTAATTTCATCCAAGTTAATTGATCCTAATTAAATCCTAGCACTAATCCTCCATTTCTCTAGCTTTTGCAAGTTGCACATGTAAATCAATTTATTTGATTTACTAACTCCCTCTATTTTCATTCAAATATGGCTTTGAATATTCCACCCACTTGACTTTTCCCTCCCAAAGGACTTTTGTCCGCCACCTTTGCATTGAAGGATCTTACATGTTCTCTCTTTCAGCCAACTTGGCATTAATTCCTCCTACAACTCTTCTTACACAAGCCGCCTCTTCAAATTCAAATTTCATCTACATGTGCATTAAACATGCACATTGTTCAAAATGTGCTCCACTCTCCTTCATTAGCATGTTGACAAGTGGTACAATGCCATTGGTCCTTTTTTAATCCCACATTCTCCCCATTCTTCAATCTTCAATCCTTCTCCATTATAAATAGAGGCCTTCTCTATTGATTTGGGATCCACAACTTCATGTAAGGTTATGATCCAAAATTTGATGCAAGGTTATTATCCACAACTTCATGCAAGGTTATGATCCAGAATTTGATGCAAGGTTATTATACACAAGTTTATGCAAGTTCATCCACACTTTCATCCAAGTTAGCATAGAATTCATCATCCATAGCTAGGTTATTGGCATTTTTGCATCAAGAATCACACATCTATCATCAAGCTTATCAAGGAATTGGGAAAGGGCTTCTTTCCACATAAAAGAAGCACCAATTCCCCCATGGGATGTTGGTTTGAGCATTAGAATAGGATTTGATTAGTAGATTACTTGATATTTTTGTTTGATTTCATGTTCTTGTGTTTGATGAATTTCATGGGGAATGCTTGTTTACACCTGTTTAAGGACTAATGTTTGTTTGTTTGTTTGTCCATGTTTGAGCAGGTCTAGGAAAAGCATTCACATTTTCGTGCTAGAAGGAGGCACAAATCTCAAAATTAACAAATTTTTTTGGCCAATTCCATTGTTTTTTCCATTTTTTGTTCTTTTAGGACACAACGATGTTGAGGAGGACAAACAATAATGCTATCAGCCCAGTGTTGCTATATAGTGACACCGCCTCTATATCTAAAGGGTGACACTGTGTTAATTTTCCCGAGGGCTGGATCATTCAAATTTCAAAGGGGGACGTTGGGTGATATATCGACACAATCACAGTCTCTATTTTTCCACAGAACGACATTGATTTCCACAGAGCGATGTTGAGGCTCCAAACAACGACGCCTTTGTGGATTGCAACACTGGGTTGGGGTAAAAGGTTAATCTTTAAGTTTATTTTAACATGTTCTTTTTTGTTTTAACCTCCTTTGACCATTGACCTATTTCATGGCTCTGTTTTGTAGGATGATCAAGTTTTGCAGGTTAGGTGATCAAGAAGGAAAGGAGGAAACAAAGGAGAAGGTTTCTCATGACATTATTTCACAATTGTAACAAGTGTTTTTAAACACTTTGGGGACACCTATAACCCAATCTTTCAAAATCTTGCTATCTTTCAGTTTAGGACTCAAATACATTTCGTTTGGGCTTTAAAAAGAACACACAAATGGTTAAAAAGAACATTAGAAACTCACTAGATTTTGTTTTGGGTCTTAAAAATTGAACAAACAACTTCAGACACTTGATTTTGGTGCTTTAAAAAGAATCCATCATTGTTTTGAGGACTAAAAAATAATTTTTTGCTTGTCTTATTTTGCAATCTTCTTTACAAAATAATATCATTGAAATGCGTATGCACTTCTCTCGCACTTCATGGTAATCTTGAGAATCAAAAGCATTTTAGTGATATTAGGTTTTCTAAAAGATTGCCTCAACATTTCAAATTTGGGTTTTAAAATTGAACAAATATTGCTAGTGTGAGAAAATGCATCGCGTGTGTTCTCTCTTTGTTCATGCAAACAAAGATTTATCGAACTACGAATGTACTTACTCACTATTGTTCACCTTTAGAGGGACTGCCTTGGTGGGAAAAAGTACTCACCCCAAGGGAACGACCCAAACCGGTAATAGGTTGAAGCCAAGCCACTTTCGAGTGGTATATAAAATAGATGCTCGAGGAAAGATAAAGCTCACAAATGGTTATGCTGACAAGTGATTCCCTAAGTACCCACATGGTGTGTGAAACCCTGTAGAGCGTAACCTCTATGGGCTAGGATTCCTCCTTAATGGAGCTCATCTTGTCATATGTATAGCCCACCTGAGTGGATGCATTGAATAAAATCCAAACTATGTAGAAGAAAAAATCCTTTTCTATTTGTTGGTGCAAGAGATCAAACCTCTGAAGATGCCCCACATTTTTGCGGTTCTTAGTAGAGATGAAAATTTTGTCATGGGAGATTCATGAGAACTAAAGATTGGCTGACCCAAGAAGTGTGTGTCATGGAGGGGAGCTAGTGTGCTCAAGCTTCTAATCATCCGCTTTGAATAAGCACAACTGGTTTATCCAAGTGGGGATTCAACAAATAGTATCTCTTCTATCCTAGGGTTGTGCATCATTTTGGAATCAAAACACTTTGCTTGGATCTAAAACATTGGGAAAAAAAATATTCAACAAGGTCATCAAATTTCAAACCCTTCAGAGAAAGCAAATACCTTTGAAAAATCCAAGTGCTACTGCTTGTCCCTTGGGATTCCATCCTTAGAGGCTTCTAAGCATTCAGATTTATATCTTAATTTTCTCTCTAAATTCAACATTAGGAAACCATTGCCTTGATTTTCTCGATTTCCACATAATGGACCTTGTGGGATGAAAAGAAATTGGGACATAGACATTTAGTTTGAAAAGCTAAGCAAGAAAGTGTTTGTGCTAAAAAGAACTCATTAATCAAAGATAAGAAAGAATTGAACCCCACACATGTGTTTCTTCAAATGATTTCCCACAAGATAAAATTCTAAAAAAACCAAAGTCTACCAACTTTGTTAGTTGAAAATCTCTCAAGAAATGTCTTTCAACACTTTACAAAGTTAGAGAGAGATTGGTCTATAATTTCTACAAACGTGCTTCAAGAGATAATCCAAATTTGTATTCATTCTATTATTGTCAAAATACAAGTCTTTTTCAACATTTTGAGTTCCTCACATAGGAAATATAGCATGTTCTTCAATACTAAGGTCTTGTAAGAAAAAGTCTCTCTAGGTTCACTTAGGATCAAAATCAACAGTTTCACCCATCCTCAAACATCAATCAAAATCCATCTCACAAACAACTCTTAGAAATCTTGGAAAAATCCTTCATGCTAGACTTTTGGAAAATCCTTTAAATCAAATCAAAACCATCTTGTTTGACTAAGTGTGTGTAGATGAATCTTTCTTCATACACTTAGTTAAATTATCGACTTGTGAGCAAGTTTATCCCAAGATAACATCCAACATCTTGGGGTTTATAAGTTCATTATCCAAAATCAAAATCAAAATCAAAATCAAATCCAAAATCAAATCAAACCAAATCAAATCCAAAATCTCAAAAATCCAAAAGTCCTTAAGTCTAGTATCTCCTTCAAGGTTTCTTAAGAGTTCAATCATTCACATCATCCATCTCTTGCTTATCTCATGACCACCCCTTGATCCTTAACATCCTAGATTTTCTTTTTTGTACCTAAAGTTTAGGCCAATCTAAGGAGTTAGGGGTTCACCTCCCATATTCCTAAAAATTGATCCTTATTTTATGGTTCAAACTAGATCTCAACACAAGAAAAACATGGAAGCCAACAAAGAAACATCCACTTCCAGTGACTTGAGTCAAAATGCTCCTGAAATCAATCCCATTGGATCTAACAATCCCCCACCCAATATTCCTCTATTACCACAAGATCTTCAAGAGGGAGGTTGTCAAGTGGAGGATATCACCAACAATGTCCTAGGAATGACTCAAGACGAAATCATAGAAATGGTCCAAAATCCTAAAAAATCACAAAATTGTTAACGCCATGATGAGACTTAATCCTTCACAATACATGCTAGAACTAGCAAAGGAAGGGGCTAAACTCCCTTCTGATTATGACGTAACCACTATTGTGAAAAAACCTCTTGAAAATATGCCACTTGTGCCATTCACACCACCCTTTCAAAATGTTGTCCAACCCATCCCGCAACCCACATCATCCCTTGCTCCAACTCAACCCATAGCCACCAAGGGGAATTCATTACTCCTTGCTCTTCAAACACATCCCATTTTAAATAACCAAAACTTGGATGAAAACACCATATTAGGTCTATCAAATACCGTCCCTCAAGATCCCAAGCATCCATGATACGTCCCACTCATCTTCCATGACACCAATAATCCATCTGCTTTTGCTGCAACACCAACATACTCTCTAAATACACAAGTTGCTCTCCCCATTGTACCACAAGGACAAGGGGGTCTATTCGGACAAGGGGGAATATTTGGGGCCTCATCATCACTTTCTCAAGGAAACCTACTGCCAATTCCCCCACCACTACCTCCTCTAACATCAACATCCACATCAATCATTGGTTTAGGAAAACCCCCTTTACCTAACATACCAATCCCAAATCAATCAAACCAAAACAATCCTCTGATCATAAATCAAGTCAACGTACCAAATCCTCCAAACATGCCATCGATATCACAACAACAGGTGACATCAATCCAAGAAACACAATCAATCACCACACCTCAAAATATGGTCTCCCAAGGACCGAGCATATCAATTGCACCATCTACCACACTCACTCAAACAACATCTCAACAACCACCTTAGCAAAACATAATCACACCATCTCACACCATTCTGAATCCTCCACCTCCACCTCCAAACCGAAATATGGAAAATCAATACAACATTACACTGCAAGCATCCCAACAAGCCTATCAAAAGGAACTTTAGCAATTCCAAAATCAACAAGTTGCACAACAAGCACAGGCACAACAAGCTGCACAACAAGCATAGCAGGCTTCTCAAGTGTAAGCCCAAGCTCTATTACAACAACAATAAGCCACACAAGCTTCTCAAGCAGTGCAAGCTACACAAGCCATACAAGCTGCACAAGCCGCACAGGCTGCCCAAGTTGCATAAGCTACTCAACAAGCTCAAGCTTAGGTGCAAGCTCAATATAAAGCACAAAAAGCTCAAGCACAAGCACAATACCAAGTACAACAACAAGTAGCTCAGTAGCAAGCATATTAGCAAGCTTTGCAACAATATCAAGCACAACAAGAAGTAGCTCGGCTACTAGCCCAACAACAAGCATTGTTGGCACAACAACAGCTAGACCAACAACAAGCATTATTGGCACAACACCAATTGCAAGCATACTAATAAGCCTTTTTCGTGCAACAAAACCTGCAACCACCTCCTATGAACACACAAAGAAATCCACCCATCACTCAAATGATCAAACCACCTCAAAACACATTCATTCCACCACCCGATCCACAAAATGATGTTTCAGTACAAATCAATTTGCTCTCACAACAAGTGCTAGACCTCCAATTAGGGAAAACAACATAAACACCAAGGAACTTGTGCCCTTATCCATTCAACAGAAGCATTGCGATGATACCATTTCCACAAGGATTTTAAATCCCTAAATTTGACAAATATCATGGGATGGGTAATCCTAAAGATCACATCAGGGAATTCCAGGTACATTGTATGGAAGTGGCATACGATGATTCTTACCTAATGTGACTATTCCCTCAAAGTTTGGCTAGACCAGCAATGGAATGGTTCTCTCAACTCCCCCCTGGAATCAAAAAGTTCCAAGAAATTGTGGACTTATTCATACAAAACTACTCATTCAATATGGGAATGGATGTGAGTCTAGAAGAACTATCTGCCTTAAAACAAGCCAAGGGGGAGACATTTTCATCCTTCTTACAACAATGGTGATCCAAGGCCATTAGAAGCAAATGGGTTATGCCAGAAAAACAAAAAAATTGCATTATCATTGCCAATTTGGAAGGGACCTTATCCTTCCATCTGAAAATTCAATGCATCACCACATACAACCAGTTGATACCCAAGGCACTAAACATCGAAAGAGCCCTTATCACACAAGGGGGACACCTACTTATCAAGACAACCGTCCATCCACCAATTACAATGAAAAACCTCACACATGGGAAAAGAACAAGAATGTCCCTAATGATGGTGTCGTTGACGCCAAAGTTATAATCAGTTCCCAAAGCAAAAAACACAATCATATCAACAACCATGTAAGTCAATAATCAAAACAACACACAAGCCAACACATTATCTCAACAACACAACAATCAAATAGTTAATACTCTAAACAATCAAAGGGGTCCACCCCCATGGAAAAAATATCCCTCAAGCAAAAATACACACTCCTTGGCGAATCAATTGAATCTATCATGAAAAAAATGGTACACGAGAATCTCATTAAAATCCCCGTTTATGAGAATTATCAAGAACCCCAAGTGAAACCACCATGGTATAATTAAAATCACCTTTGTGATTTTCATTAAATAAAGGGGCACACGATGACCAGTTCCATGAGACTGAAAAATTTGATCCAAGACCTTATTGATGAAAAAATCATAAATGTTGAACAACTTGCAGGAAATCAGGACCTTAAGATATACACGAATCTGATGCTAGATCACAAGGAAAACAACAACAATGGAAAGGTAAAGTATAACAATGTAAACCATGTTTACAATCATGTTGTTGCATCCTTAGATGAATGGGTCACTGTTGTCAATGTCAAAGGAGCTAGAGCCGACTATGGAGTCACCACATGCGGTGATAGAGTCACCATTCCTCGACCATCACAACCACCTAAGGCATCTGCCTTTAATCTAAAATCCATTCCCAATGGTTATAATATCTTGGACCAACTGAATAGAACTCCCACCCAGATCTCCATCATGGAGTTACTGAAAATATCACCTACACACAGGAAAATCCTAGAAGAGGCATTAGCCACATCCTTCATCCCAACGGATCTTGATACAAACTAGTTCCAAGCTATGGCTGGATACATCACCACACCACATCTCCTAATATTTTCTGATTAGGACTTCCCAACACAACCATCTCATAACCGTGCACTCCACCTTGAAGTCCTAATGCATAAGAACAAGGTCAAAAGGGTCTTGATGGATGGAGGTGCAGGTTTGAATATTTGTACCCTCAAGCTAATAAAAAATTTGGGATTCTTTGAGGATGTCGATGAAAAGGGTAAAGGTATAACAATCAGGGCATATGATGATCAAGAAAGAGTGTCTCAAGGCACTATTCAACTCCCTATTCAAGTAGGGCCAACTATCATGGAAACTACATGCCAAGTACTTGATGTTGAATTACCTTACAATATCCTCCTGGGGTGTCCATGGATCTATGGGATGCAAGCTGTGGCATCCATCTTCCATCAATGTGTCAAGTTTCCTTATTAAAATCAAGAGGTCATAGTCCATAGTGATCCTGATCCATTTTATTATTGCAAGAACCTGGAAGCCAAGTACTACAAAATCCCTCAAGTCCCAAAGAATGATGAATGGCCCAAAGCTCCGTATATAGACCCATCTACCTTAGCCTCCACTTCTAAGACAAAGACACATGCCATTACTGACATCTCTGATATTAAGGTCATTATCCAAGACAATGGGTGTGGGGACTACAAAATGAAGAAGAGTTCTTTTGTAATAGGTGAGTTACCTCAATCTCCTAGATCTCCTGGGAAACCACATCCAAATAACACCTCATCTCAAACCTTCAAAGCAGACCCCTCCATATTCAAGTGTTGGGGGGACCTAAGCCAGGAAGTGGTAGACAAAAAGGACCTATCAAGTTTGGTATACCAAGATGAAAGGCTTGTGCCTGATCTTCCCATGGATGATGAAAACAAAGGTCTACAGATGATGCTTGGAATGGGCTACAATAGGAATAAGAAACTCGAGCAAAATGACAATGGCCTATTAGAACCTATCATTGCTAAGAAACACATAAGGAATCTTGGCCTTAGATGTACCCAACCAAAGGTAACCATACTTGGAAAAGCCGCCCCGATAAAAAAAATCAAAGCTCCCCCTCAGTTACTGGTGTCTGCAGGTTTGCCTTTGATATAACTGATGTGTGTGATAAAGATACCCTCACTAACTTACCTGTCCTATTTGAGGACTCTACCTTGTTTATGATCTCCACTATGTCTTTTGAGTCAAACAACCAAATGCATGAGCTAAAGTTAGTCTATCCCCAACTCATCGACTATGACCAATGAGGACCACCAATTTTGGAAATGTTAAAAAATGATGAGGCTCTCTCAGAATTCATGGGATTGTAGGATACTATACCATATGGAGATCATAAAGCATGATTCGACATCGAGCTAGACACACATGCCTATTATGGGGAAATGATTGAATCCCTTAGTCACAAAAGTGAAAATTTAAGAATAATATCTAGGTCTTTAAGTGAAAACCACATTGTGGCACTTTTTGACCAGAAAATAGTAAAAACAAAGGACACATCCAACGGTGAAAACCTCTCCGAGGTTCCAAAGGATGAGGGATTCAATCTTCCACTTAGTGCTATTCATCAGGAGAAGTCAACAATCTTAGCAGAGAAGTGCAATTTGGCTAACTTGGGAATAGATGAAACACCACACATAACCTTCTATGCAGAATCACTTTTGACAGAAGAGCATGAACTCCTAGCTACATTTCTAAGGGAAAGAAGGGTAAAATTTGCATGGACCTACGCCTACATGCCTGGTCTTGATCCAGAAATTGTGGTTCACCATCTAGCTATCTATCTAGAAGCAAAGCTAACGAGACAAAAACTAAGGAAGATGCATCCCCATTACTGGTCAAAATTGAATTACAGAAGCTCCTTGATGTTGGCTTCATAAGGCCAATTGATTATCCAGAGTGGGTTTCAAATCTTGTACTTGTCTCCAAACCCACTAGGGGCATCTGCATCTACACAAACTTTAGAGACCTTAACAAAGCATGTCCCAAGGATGATTTACCTCTCCCAAACATAGACATGATCATGGATATGACAGCAGGGCATGAAATGTTATCACTAATGGATGGATTCTTAGGGTACAATCAGATCATGATAGCTAAATATGACCAACACAAGACAACTTTCACATGTCCATGGGGGATTTACTGCTGGAACATGATGTTGTTTGGTTTGAAGAATGTAGAGGCTACCTATCAAAGAGCTATTGATGCTAATCTTCCACGACATGATTCACAAAACTATGGAAGACTATGTAGATGACATATTGGCCAAATCCAGAAGGCATTGAGATCACATAGCAACACTAACCTCCATCTTCGATAGGCTAGAGGAGTACAAGGTTAGACTCAATCCAAAGAAGTGTTCCTTTGGTGTATAATCAAGGAAACTGATAGGGTATATCGTTTCTATGAGGGGAATTAAGATAGATCCTTCCAAGGTCAAAGAAATTCTTGAAATGGAAGCACCAAGAATGTTGAAGCAGTTAAGAGGCTTACAAGGAAGACTCCAATCCATCCACTAGTTTATAACATCATTAGCAGATAAGGCTATCCCATATTCTCATCTACTCCACAAGGGGGTAGCATACAAATGGGATGAGAAATGTGATTAGGAATTCAATAAAATCAAAGAGTACTTGTTCACGCCACCTCTCCTTATGCCACTAATTCCAAACAAGCCATTGATCCTATACATATCGGCAACAACAAAAACTCTTGGTGCTCTCTTAGCTCAACATGATGAAAATGAGAAAGAGTTATTTACTATATCAGTAGAACTATGGTGGGACATGAGCTAAATTACACATTCATCAAGAAGGCTTGCCTAGTCATAGTGTTCGCTGCACAAAAATTCAGGCACTATATGTTGGCCCATCAGATTAAACTCAAACCCAAAATAGACCCTCTAAAGTATCTCCTTTCAAAGGAAACACTCACAGGACATATGACTAAATGGGTTATGATCCTCATAGAATATGACATTGAGTATGTAGAGTAGAAAGCCATCAAAGGACAAGTATTTGTAGATTAGCTAGCAAAAGTACCTATATATTCAGAAAACCCATTGGTATCAGAATTTCACAATGAGTCAATCTTTAATCTCAGTGCAGCGGATCATTGGAAAGTATATTTTGATGAGTCCTACACACAACATGGGTCGGGAGCAGGAGTCTTTTTCATCACACCACAAGGAGACTGTATACCAAACTCCTATAAGTTGTCATTTTCGTGCATAAACAACATTCCAGAGTATGAGGCTCTTATTATAGGACTCATAATAGCAATATAGTGGCAAATTAGGGAACTAAGGTCTATGGAGATTCACAGCTAATCATCAACTAGGTCAATGATGAATACCAAACAAAAGATGAAAAATTGAATCCATACAAGAAACTAGTGGAAAGCCTCAAATAGTTCTTCATTGACATCACGTTTGAGCAAATACCTAGAGCAAACAACAAAGTAGTGGATGTTATGGCAACAATAGGATCATTATTGGATATCCCACACAATGTCCCTAAGCATGAATTCCTTGTAGAGAAGCTTCTCATACCAGTGTTCAAGGTACTGGAGTCTAAATTTGTATACGAAATCGTTGGTCCTGATGATCCCTGGTATCATGACATATACACCTACCTGAGAATAAGAGTCCTCCCTACTGATATCACCCCAAACCTTAAAAGAAAATTTGTCAGGAATTCATCCTTCTTTGTTATCTTAGGTGACACCCTATACCGTAGGAGTATTGAAGGAACCCTTTTATGATGCCTAAACGCCGAGGAAGTTTTTATTGCTTTAACTGAGGTACACGATGGAATTTGTGGTTCACATTCGAGTGGTATGACCTTGGCCAAGAAACTGCTGAGGACTAGGTACTATTGGTCGTCGATGGAGAAGGAAGATCATGAATATGTCAAGAAATTCCTACAATATCAACAACATGGGGACCTCATCCATGCACCAGCTCAGGAGCTCCACCCAATCATTACACCTTGGCCCTTTTCACAATGGGGGCTCGATCTCATTAGTAAAATCACCCCCACCTCATCTAGTGGACATAAGTTCATTATCACTACCACAAAGTACTTCATGAAATGGGTAGAGGCCATTCCCATGACCTATATCACAGGAAAGTAGATATCCAAGTTCATCTTGAACTACCTAATTTTTTGCTACGGTGTCCCTCAATCCATTATCTCATAGAATGGGACACCTTTCAAAAATTAGGATGTTCGATACCTATGCCAAAATTTCAATATCCAACATCACCTTTATACTCCATACTACCTCCAAGGAAACGGCCAAGCTGAGGCTACAAATAAAACCATCTTGATAATCCTAAAGAAGATAGTCAATGAAGTTGGTCGTGACTAGCACTTATAGTTGAATCTCACCTTATGGGCTTACCAAACAAGTATCCACACACCAATAGGTGCAAATCCTTTCTCCCTGGTCTATGGATCAGAAGCCATCCTCCCTATTAAGATTGATCTCCCATCCTTGATAATATCATTGCAAAATCTCATCATTGATGAAGAATATCAGGTGTCATAGTTGAACGAGTTGGAACTGTTGGATAAGTGGTGCAGGAGCACCAAGAAAATGAAGTTTACAATAGGAGGTCAATATGTTGAGTATAGGTGTTAGGGTCTTTTTACATTAAATAAGGTCTATTGAGACCACTTTCCATGTAATTGGTGATATGTGAGTCATTTGTGGTAAAGTGTCAAAAGTTGCAAAAATGTAAAAAGTTGTCAAGACAAGATATTGGAAAAATGCAACTTTTCTAGAATGTGAAGGGTCATAGTAGTTTAAAATTTAGTTATAGACTTTTGCGTGGTTGGATTTGAATGTAAAAAGTTTAAAAATCCTCCAAAAGGCTTGAGCAAGTGTGGATGAAGATTGTATTGAATCATTCATATCAATAACAACAATATTTCTGCAATTTCTCTATATTTCTGAACTTTCCAAGGACTATACGGTCCTGTAATGTTTGTAAGTGCTCTAAAGTTCATCATTTCCTATAGTAGCATGAATTAGCTCTCAATTGCATCTAGTTTGAGAGTCTAGCATTGAGTTTTGAGAGAGATTTCATCAATTTTTTAAGTCTACCTATAGGAAACCGGTAAAGGGTTTGATTGGAGTTAAAATGATATTCTAAGTCATTCCACCTATTGCCATGGTTTGTATCTTAGTTGAATGAATTATCCCATGGTAGGTTAGGTGTTCTCGTGGTTTGGTTTGCAGAGGAAGCGAGTTGTTAGGATTTGGGTGATGCCCTAGGGCAGAACAGTGTGTTTATCAAGTGAAAATGGGGTGTTGAAGCAAGGTTATGTAAAAATGATTAAGGAACTATCTATGTAATGGTTGTTTTAGTTTTTTCAGACCATTTTTGAACTATTTGTGGAATTGGTTGGGTTAGACAAGCCCCGGGTGTAGTATTTTCAATAAACCCTTGTTATTTGTGTGCAAATTGAGGGTTTTGTGGTTTAGTATTTGAGAAGCCATGACACTGATGAATGATGGTGGAATTTGATGTTTTGTAACACAATTAAGGACTTTCAATTGAGTTTTGGTGATAACTAGGTGTTTTGAGGGTACCTCCTTTGGAAAAGTGGGTTATTTGGTGGCTTTAAACTAGGGACAGTCAATTGGTTTTCTAAATTATTTCAAGGAAACTTCATGAAATATTTTGGTATGTTGTGTTAGGTCTTGAAGTGAATCCCAAATGGTGTTTGGTTGGTCTCTGTATGACCATCTCTAAAAGATATCCCCAAAAGGAAAATTTTGAGGGCTACAAGCAACTAGATGTGTGTTTGAGATAAGTTGAGTGGATAGGGTTGAAGAGGCTAGTTTCTTGATTGAACCTAATCTTTTTTTAGTTTTTTTGTGTCATCACCACCTTGCTTGACATTAGGTGGTATCAGAGCATAGGGATAAGGTCTCTTATGGTGAGAAAGTTATATATTTGAAGAAAGGTAATTGGAAGTTGAAGAGACAAAACTTGTAAAGATGCCTCTTAAGAATGTTGGTGCTGCTAGAGAGTTGCAGGAGTTAAAAGAGAAACATTCCAAGCTTTTGGAGTCTCATAATGTTGTGTTGGAAAGGCTTGCTACCTCAGAAACAAGGAAGAGGAGATATGAGAATGATGAAAGTGCCTTCGAGGAAGATGATGAAGAATATGAGGATGGAGATGAAGAATTAGACCATGAAGATCAGAGGATGGAAAGTTGCTTAAGGAAATCAAAGGTGATTCACACAAGGTAAAGGTCTATTTTCCTATGTATGGTAGAAATTCGAATGAGAAAGAGTTGCTTGACTGGATTGTAGCCATGGACAACCACTTTGAAATTGAAGATATTTTTGCTGAGTAGAAGGTGAAGGTAGCAAAGATAAAACTCAAAGGTCATGCACTTCTATGGTGGGACTGTGAGCAAGCTAAAAGGAGAAAGCAAGGTAAGTCGAGGATAGTTTCTTGGGACAAGATGGTAGAAAAACTTAAAGGTAAATTTCTTCCTAAAGACTATGAAGTTCGATTGTATAAGAGATTACAAGGTTTGAATCAAAAGGATTCAGATGTTAAGACCTATATTGATGAATTCTATAAGCTAAGTATAAGTTCATGAAGAAATGAAGATGAAGTTGAAAAAGTGGCTAGGTATCTAGGTGGCCTTAGATTCAATATACAAGATGAATTGGTTGTTGCTAACCCAAAGGTCATTGAAGAGTGTTTCCAATTGGCTATTAGGTGGAAGCAAATAAAAAAAGAAGGAAAGATAAGTATGTTAGAGGCAAATGAAATAATACAAGAGGGAGAGGATCAATCCCTACGTCAAGGCAGCCATATGAGGAACAAGAACTAAGTAAAGGTAAAGAGCAAGGTTTTGATGCAAGAGGAGGTTTTAGGGGTTCTAGAGGTAGATTTAGTGGTGGAAGAAGTTCAAATATCTTTTCAGGAAGGTGCTAGAATTGCAATGAGTTTGGGCATCCATCATTCAAATGCCCTGAAAACTAGGCTCTACATCAAGTGGAGGTGAAAGGAGAACTGAAAGGAGGGATCAAATAGTGCAAGAAGAGTGTGAAAGTACCAATTCTTCTAGTTATCTTGTTGCTCTTGAAACAGGTGAAAAATTGATGATGAGGAAGACCATACTTAAGGTAGCAAAGGAGAGGGAACCATTGCAAAGAAAGACTCTCTTCAAAACCATATGTAAGTGCAAGAACAAGGTATGAAATTTTTTTCATAGATTCAGGCTCTATTGAGAATATTGTATCAAGTGAAATGGTTAGTAAACTGAATTTGCAAAAGATTCATCATGAATTTCCATATAAGGTATCTTGGTTGAATAATGAGCAATCACTTTTGGTTAATGAACAAGCTGTTGTAGAATTTCAAATTGGTGGCTATAAATACAAGGTAGTTTGTGACATTTTTCCCATGGATGGTAGTTTGGAAGAGAAAATACATACACCATAGAGAAAGATGGGCATACATTTACTTTGACTCCACTAGTGGAAAAAGAAAAAGGAAAGGGTAAAGAGGCTAAGGTGATCATGTTTGGGGAGAAGGAATTTGCAAAGGTTGAGAAAGAAGACAAGAATGTTGTGGCAGCAGGTGTGAAGGTTGAATCATATTTGAAGAATGAGTTGGCAGTGAATTGGCATACTAAAGTCTTGGTAGGAACAATGGTGTGTCCTTTGGTTGGGAGTAAAATTTCAGGGTATGCAAGATCTACAGGTACAGTGGGATATAAAAATGACAGTATAGTGGTACCTAATGTTGATAAGATAGAGGGTCTGTTGACAGTGATGAGAGGACTAAGTGGATAAGGAACTAAGGGAAGATGTAAGCATGAAGTTGAGAGAAAGGAGAAGTAAATTTAAGGATCATCTGGTAAGTTTTTTTTTGCAGGCATGAAGAAAAAAACATTAGTAGGTTTTGATCAAGGGATTGGTAGAAGACCATCATCAGGTTTGATTGCAAAGATGAAGACATATCCAAGTATACACAAGGTCAAGGATGCAGGGCATGATGTAGGATTTTAGTGTTGGAACAAATGGAGGAGGTTTGCATACTAGAGAGTGTATGGAAAGAAAGGAGGAATTGAGGCAAGGCAATACTCATGTGACATGAGTCATTTTTCAGGGGGGTTGTATGGTGTAGGAGCACCAAGCAAATGAAGTTTACAATAGGAGGTCAATATGTTTAGTATAGTTGTTAGGGTATTTTTACATAAATAAGGTCTATTGAGACCACTTTCCATGTAATTTGGTGATATGTGAGTCATTTGTGGTAAAGTGTCAAAATTTGCAAAAATGTAAAAAGTTGCCAAGACAAGAAATTACAAAAATGCAACTTTTCTAGAATGTGAAGGGTCATAGTAGTTTAAAATTCAATTATAGAATTTTGGGTGGTTGGATTTAAATGTAACAAGTTTAAAAATCCTCCAAAAGGCTCGAGCAAGTGTGGATGAAGATTGTATTGAATCATTCATATCACTAACAACATTATTTCTGCAATTTCTTTGTATTTTTGAACTTTACAGGGACTGTATGGTCCTGTACTATTTGTAAGTACTCTAAAGTTCATTTTTTTCCTATAGTTGCATGAATTAGGTCTCAATTGCATCTGGTCTGAGAGTCTAACATTGAGTTTTGAGAGAGATTTCATCAATTTTCTATGTCCACCTGTAGGAAACCGGTGAAGGGTTTGATTGGAGTTAAAATGATATTCTAAGTCATTCCACCTACTGTCATGGCCTATATCTTTTTGGAATGACTTATCCCATGGTAGGTTAGGTGTTCTCATGGTTTGGTGGGAAGAGGAAGCAAGTTGTTAGGATTTGGGTGATGCCCTAGAGCAGAATAGTGTGTTTTTCAAGTGAAAATGAGGTGTTGAAGTAGGGTTATGTAAAAATGATGAAAGAACTATCTATGTAATTGTTTTTTGAGTTTTTGCAAACCATTTGTGAACTGTTGGTGGCATTGGTTGGGTTAGACAAGCCCCAGGGGTAGTATTTTCAATAAACCCTTGTTATTTGTATGCAAATTGAGGGTTTTGTGGTTTGGTATATGAGAAGCCTTGGAATTGATGAATGATGGTGGAATTTGATATTTTGTAACATAATTAAGGACTTTCAATTGCATTTTGATGATAAATAGGTGTTTTGAGGGTACCTCCTTTGGAAAAGTGGGCTATTTGGTGACCTAAAACCAGGGACAATCAATTGGTTCTCTAATTTTTTTCAAGGAAACTTCATGAAATATTTTGTTATGTTGTGTTAGGTCTTGAAGTGAGTCCTAGATGGTGTTTGGTTGGTCTCTATATGACCATCTCTAAAAGATATCTCCAAAAGGAAAATTTTGAAGGCTACGAGCAACTAGGTGTGTGTTTGAGAGAAGTTGAGTGGATAGGGTTGAAAGGGTTGGTTTCTTGTTTGAACCTAATCATTTTTTCATTTTTTTGTGTCATCACCACCTTGCTTGACATCAATGAGTAGTGCATGGATTCTCTAAACCACTTGCAAGTCTACCAAAACCGTCTCAAGTGAAGCTACAACAAGAAGATAAGGAGTCTGATGTTTCAAGTCAGGGAGCTCGTATTAAAGGAGAATCAGAAGAATGTACGAAATCCAGACAAGGGAAAATTTTAACCCAATTGGTTGAGACCCTTTATTGTCACAACAAGCTACAAATTAGGAGCATATCAGCTATCTACACCCAAAGGTGAGCCTCTGTAGGAGTTCATCAACAACTCCCATCTCAAAAAAATTTATGACTAAACTTGCAAGGTATAATTCCAAAAAAATCAAAAAATATAAAAATCCAAAAAAATTAGAATAAGTATTGAAAACAGAAAAAAAAAATCATCCTTTAGTGAAAACCACTTTGGTGGCACTTTGGGCAAGTACCTTGGTGAAAACCTGGCAAACAGGTGCCTTGTGTAAATAAGTACTCTCCATCCATCATGATCTCTACAGCTTTTTTTGTATCATTCATCCATCGCACTTCCATTGATCCTTTCGTCACCCATCCGCATCTGCATCATAGCTTGATCCTGTGTTCGTATCATGAACTACTTGGCACATTCCTAAGGTCAGTTTGTCCTGCCTATATCAGAGTAATCTATTGCATCACATTGGGGGCATGTTCTTATACTTGCATCAGATCGGATTCATGTATATTCTTGCAGTCACTCAGAAAATCAAAAAAATCTAAAAACATTCTGAAAATAAAAAAAATCCAAAAACATTCAGAAAATCAGAAAAATTCAAAAATATTCAGAAAATCAAAAAATCCAAAAAACATTCAAAACATGTCAAAAATCCAAAAACAGGTCAAAAATTCAAAAAGTCAAAAATAGAGTCGTCTTGTCGAACTACAGGTCTCTGAGCTCTAAACATAGGCAAGCCCATCATCGATGTGCCCTCGAGACACATTAGGTCAGTCCTTTAGGAGTGTCATAATAAACTGGCAGTCCATTTGTTCATATCTCACCAATAAATGAGTTTGTGTTAGTCGAACTACGTAGTCTCTACATGTATAACGTAGGAAAGGCTAATCTTTGATCAGCCCCCTAGGCCCCTAGGATAGGTCTTTAGGTTAGGTTCTTGGTTAAAATCTCAGAAAACACCAAAACATTGGAAATTTTGAAAATCAAAACATTTGTAAAAGATCTCAAAAATACCAAAAACATCCAAATATTTGAAAAATTTCATCCATCTCGCTTCATGATCACCCAAAATAAACTTCCACTCATAATAAATCATCGTCACCCTCAACCTTTGGTACAACAATCGAAAACAAGTTTGGTAGCTCGAAAGTGAAAACTCAAACGTCAGGGTCTTAATTCTAGGTCAGTAGGTAAACAATTTGGTAAACCCCTTGGTACTAATAGCCCATCTTCCAGTTTGTTCTAGATCATCTGATAACATCATGTCCTAGGATGCATCCTTCCTACGATGGACATCAACATCAGGCATCACCATAGTTTAGTCTTGGCTAGAGGTATGAAGAACATTAGCTTGTTTGTTTACTTGATCTTTGTCTTGTTGATTTATCTTATTGCACTCATTCCAATGACCTCCCAATGATTTCTAAACAAAATGATTTAGAAAGAATGGAATGGGGCATTGATCATTATCTTTTTATCTATTGTGCTTGTTGGATATTCTTGTAATATAACTTTGGTCATGTGTGCTTTGTTTGGTTTGGAGGGAGGTTGTTTTAGGTGTCTTGTTGACCACATAGGAAGGCTTGCCTTTCTATGTTTTGGTCTGAGATGTTTGAAATATCTAAATTTCATTCTAAATAGGGTTTTGTATGCCAGGTGTGAACAAGGTTACTAACTACAACACCATCTCAGTTCTTTATACCTTGATGCATTGTTCCTAGGTGTGTTATCAAACATAAGGTAAGTAAGCTCTTTTAAAATACCCAATCTCTAATAAGAAAAACATCATTACTCTCATCATCATTTCTAATAAAGTATTAGTAGATCATGGACTTGTTGGATCCTCTTGTCATCATCTCATCTCTTCTTTCTTCTCTTCACACTAACATGGTACCATTACAGTCAACCAAACATCATCAATGCATCCATCCTGCATCCACAAACCGCCAGCATACTGCATATCATATATATAAGGAAACACCAATCATTTCACATGCATTCCATTTCCATCATTACACCATAATATAGATTGGTTATTCTAAGCTCATCTCATAAACCATACATTTGCATCCATTACATGATCATATAGGAATCATCACATCATCCATACATGCATCATCATATTACACATAGAAAAGATACTGAAAAAGAAAAAGAGAAAATCATAACATTCCATACATCTCATAATCATAATGTATCACATCATCCATTTTACATTATCATTTAGGGCATAGTATAGATCTGTTAGTCTAACCATCTTAGAATCATTTGCATACCATAAAAATTTGCATCCATACATCCATACTATAAACATCATCACCATAAAAGTGCATAAGAAAATATACAAAAAAAAATGCATCCATAACATCCATGAACATCTACATAATCATCCATCATATAAAATAAAAGCTATACATCATATCACATCATATAGAATCACATTGCATATACATAGCACATCAAATGCATCCATCCATAAGGCATAAATAAAGTAGAGACATCACATCATAAATCAATCATATCCATCTCATATATATTAAAAATTCATCACTGTCATGGTACAAATCTGACTCAAGTGTATGCATATCAATCAGGATACAATGCCCACAGGGCTATAAAAAATGGAGCATGTGAGTTTGTCTCAAAAAGAATCAAATGCCAATCAAAAAATATGTGTAGTAGCTAGCCTTGGTGGCTACTCCCCTCACCTGGATGCCTCTCTAGTTGGTCGTCTAGTTGCCAAAACCCTATTTGCTAGGAGTAATCTAGCACCCAAACGGCCGCAGGTACAAACTAATGATAATGAAATATGTAGTACTCAACCTCCCAGATGGCATCATGATACATCTGTGTTGATACAGTCCTCCCCTAGGACAAGGAAACCATGCTCTCCAACTTCTGTCTGCGGCTGACCTCTTGAGCTAAATATAACCTTGTGGCCTACCTCTGCTGGCACTTGTGATCCCTCTGAGCAGTAAAGGTCGTTGTTCCCTCAGCACACACACTTCATTCAGAATGGGGACCCTCTCTTTCCTTCGCCTTGTTGGGTCATTTTTTTTTGTTGCCGCCTCATTTTACATGCCCCCATTTTGGTGTCCCAAATGGTCAGCAAGCCTTAAAGCATCATATCAAGTCGTCCATGCTTCCCCCCACAAAATTTTCTAAGTCCTAGGTCCTCGCAGAGTTCCCTTGGTAGTTTTCCTCTGCCAACATCCTTGGCACCCTCCGGGCCCAGCCTCTCGGGTTTCCCCTTACGAGTCTCCCTTTGGTATTTTCCATTCCAAACGGTCGAAGGACCTCATCCTTCCACGTCTCGGGTCCTGCTGCTTCGTTCACCGTTTCTCCATGTCCAAAATTCAAAAGTACATCTTTGAGACCTTTCGAACCCGGCCCACTGGGATGCTCCTGCCGGAATTCCATTTCTCTTATGTCGTTCCTAACAGCCATCCTTCAGTGGCTTCCCACCACTCGGAGTCCAACATCCTCGCTGCTGCCTTTGTTTCTCAGCTAATTTTCAAACAGCCATTTGTCGACGACTTTTCGGTCACCGGACTCTGGCCCACTCGCGGTCAATCTTGAAATTCAAATTCACCAACTTTTGGGCTGTCGTACATGCATTAATTGAGATAATTAAATACACTTAAAAGGTATAAATAGGCCAATTTGACCTGTCATTTTCATATGACAGGTTAGCTAGAGTAATTTTAGAGACCCAGAGCTTTTGTCGTGCACCGTCTTCGAGCCCATAGCCTCCCATCACTAGTTGCTTGCATTTATTAGCGATCTCGTCGATTCCATTCACCGGATTCTCACGGTAAGTTTTTTGTCTTCCTACCTGTTGTGTTTTCTATGATTTTGCACATGCATAATGGATAAAAGGAGATAAAAATGCATTCAATTGATAGGGGAAAATGAGGTTTAGAAAACCATGTTGTGAAACTTTAAGAAACACCCTCAAATTTCCTTAGAAAAAAATCTAGAACTTCACTTCCCCAGCGCTGTCCTTCAAACAGAGCTTTCAAGCTCCTCAGCTCCGGGACTCCCTTTTTTCGCTGTCAAACATCAAACTAAAACATTAAAACTGTGGGAAACCTTCTTGGGTCCAAGACCTCTAAAAACCCTCACCGGTTTTCCATTTGGACAACAAAATTGAGCTTCGTCCTTCCGACCCAGCTTCCAGGCCCACTCCGGTGAGATTTTGTCCCTGGGATGCTGTCCATCTTCCACCGTTCCAAACAAAATCTTGGTTCCTGTCGTCCGTCCTCCAGGCTCTGCCCGTTAGTTCGCCGCCCGACATTTGAATTTAAACTCTTGCATCCTTAGTGTCCTCCGAGTCCCGGTCTGTGAACTTTTGTTCGCAGGCCATCGTTGTAGCATCGTCACTTCTCACATATTTTAATTGGCTGCCTTCTGCTCTTCAGGCCCCAACCACCCTTTAGCTATATGGAGTAAAATGATGAACTTAAGTGTGGTAGCCTTCATTGGGTCCCCACTGTCAGAATTCCATCATCGAGACTCCATCCCATCTCGGTAGTTGCGAAAGGGAAATTTGGGACCGTCCTTCCACCATCTGGGGCCCAGTACGCCGAGTTTCTCCCACCAGATTTTTGCTCATGGCTCGCTGTTTCAAAATAGCCATCCTCAAACAGTTTCCCGACCCTTTTGATTCGAACATTTAAGAAATTAAGAAGTATTGCTAGTCGTCCTTCAGCTGTATGGGTCCAGGACTTCGTTCCTGGAAAGCCGTTTCATTAGAGCTGTTCCAAACAGAAAACCCAGGCATCGTTCCCTCCTCTTGACTCTGAATGCCCCAATGATAGTCTAAATGCCTTCCAATCTGGAAATAGACTCTGACCCACATGTTCAAATTTCACCCTCTTCCCCGTGAACCTTTCAAATCATTTGAATCTGAAGGTGGAAGAAATCATACAGATTTCCCTACTCTGTTCGCCCTTTAAAACATCATTTTTTCCAGGAAAGTCCGACCCTTGGAGTTTGGGCCATCCAAATTCCCTTTAGTAAAATGCTAATGACCATTTGTAATGAATGTTAGATTTCTTGATTGCTGTATTATCCAATCTAACCCCGTTTGTAGGGATTTGGCTAACCTATTGTGTTTGCATGCTTGATTATGCTCACCTTGCCTATGTGTGCAGAATATATGGAATTAGGTGTAGGACCCTCGGGGGTAGTTGCAAAGAAAGAAAAATGGAAGAAAATAGGCAAAGCTCCTCGTGGAAAGGAAGACAAGGACCAAATGAAATACCAATTCAAAGGGGAACCATTGCAATCCAAAATCACCACTCATTGGAAGGAAGTCTCTAACACCAACATAGGGAAAGTAGACATAGATGAATTCACACAAAGGGTGAGAGTCAATCCTAAGATGGATAGTGCAAGGTTAATCAAAAGTAGTGGAATTGCCAAAGTTGCAGGCTTCCCTCCATCTCTTGTAGCCCCTGAGCTAGTAATGGCTTGTAGGGTGGAATATCAGCTAGAGACCCGAACAATAGTGGACAAGGATGGAAACGTGTTGGCAGACATGTTAGGCAAAGCAATAACAAAGACCTTCCATATCCCTACCTTTAGGGAGATGGAATTGCCAACCATAAAAGAGTGCAAAGCAATGTGTGATCAAGATCCAATTAGATGTAAGAAGCTTATAAATCAATATTGGCTCAAAGAGAAGAGGGGCAGCATTGCAAAGGTTCCTCAGGAGCTCTTTTGCAGTGACTTCTATGAAGACTATCACGATCTGGTAACCCTGCTAAGTAGAGTAATGGGCCTGCCTACTGCGGCCTATTTTCAGGAATGGATGGTCTACTTTGTTGAGCAGATCGTTCCTGGAAAAGAGGATGAAGCCACAGAAACCACATTTTATTGGGGAGGGATAATAAGCGACTGCTTTCATGAGAAATTCATGAATGTCAAGAAGACCTCCAAGTTTTATATGACATCCTACCTAGTCTATTCATTGGCCAAACAGAGGCAGTACAGGGGTTTGTTCAGAGCTCCGAATGAAGAACAATGTAGGGAGCTAAAAGTTTATGATAGGTACCCTAAGTTACAATTCAGAAACTACAAGGACTAATGCAGGGTTAATGACGCTTTCATAGGTCATATCATCAAACTACTCAGAGGTGATTTTGAGAGGAGAGTCTCCGATAGCGCTCAAGCCTTCCTATTCTTTCCTGTTCATTCAATACCCAAAATTCACATACATTTATGCCTAGGGGTTTTTAGAAAGACCAAATAAGCTACCCCGATATCCCAATGACTGGATTATATTGTTGGAGCTTTCTTTGTAGATGTGACATGTGCACACCCTATTAAGCAGTAAACACCTAGTGGGGATCTCTTATCCCCTTTCTTTCGGCTAGGGGATGTATGGGCTTCATACCTCACAATGTGTAGGATATTCAGAGAAGGAGTTGACCGAGTACCATTTCAGGCTTCACACCTATTGCCCACGAATTGATCCTTATGGACATATAAGGAAGGTGCTTGAACCTGAGTATGCCCATCTACATAGTGTTGAAGATTTTTGGGTGAATTGAAAAGATGACAAGGAGAAGCGGATGAGGCATTATACTTTGTGAGGAGGGTGAACCTATTTCCCATGCCCGATCAAGTAGAAGAGGATGAGAGAACTATCATGGATCCTTGATATGTTATAGTTGCCAACTTGTCGCTGCCATTGATAGATTGGGATGAGCAAGAGGTCGACGACCTCAAAATTATAACCAAGCCCGTTGAGGCTCGTACAAGAGAATGGGTTAATGGGAAAGTTTCCTAATTGAAGCAACAAGGTTTCATCTTGGCTTATGAAGGGCTCAATAGTGAGCCAAGTGGAATAGATGGTGGGGTAGCTACTGCATCAACAGGAGAAACTTTGAATTCCCCTCCACTCACTCACTCCAGGAAAAGAAAAGAGACTGAGGAGCAACAGCCTAACCCGAAGGTGTACGCAAGGAAGGCCTCAGAAGGTGAACCTTCCAAGAAACACAAAAATTCAAATAGTACCACTACAGTGCCTATTATACAAGAAGATCCACTCCACGAGGGAGAAGATATAGAGGTTGACCAACCAAAATCCCCATCGGCTACCTCCACTACTGCTACCCTTCCATTTATTTTGTAATCCATGGTTGCAACCTCTCTACCCATGATGGACATCTTGGTCCACCTTGCCTCTTCTTCACCAACTAGACCAGTTGTGATGATCGATTCTTCTTCGGCCACTACCTCTCCACTTTCTTCTGCTTCCATGTCACCGACCACGTCCTTGGCTATAGCAACGATGCCTATACCGACACTCTCCCTTCCAGAAGAATTCTCAAAACATATGTAGAATGTCCCCTCTGAGATTTCTAAAGTGCTATTGAATCCAACCATCCAGGCTACCCTGGCACAGGTTCTTGCTACTGTTCCCATTTCAAAGCCTCCAACTAAACCACCTGAGATGAAAGACACAATGGAAATATCTAGACACAATGGAAATATCTAAGGAATGGGAACGCCAAGCCAAAAAAGCATTGGAGGAGGAAGCAGACAACTACCATGAGCATCCAAAACATCAACATCTGCAAATCGATAAGGTAGTTCATGCGGAAGAGGAAACAAAGTCTTCTGAGAGCTATGAGGAGGAGGGTGTCGGTACTCAGATTGTACAAACATTTGATGTTGATTTTGAGGAAGAGCTAGCCTGATAGCTAAAGGATGTTGGGGAGGAAGTGGAAAGACCACCTTTCGAAGAAGGGCAGGAAGGTGATAAATTGGAAGAGAGTACTAAACTTCTAGTGGGTGAACAGGAAGAAGGCCCTAAGCATGATGAAGAGATGCCTCTCTCAGAGGGGCATGAAGAACAAGAAAAGGAAGAACATAAAGATGTGTCGCCTTCACATGAGGAAGAAAAGAATAAAGAAGAGGACAAGCCTGAAACCTACAAGGATTTGGAGACCGTGCAACTTGAAGGGCATGAGCATGAAGATGAAAAGGAAGAAAGAGATACTGAAAGGGAGGACAACCCTGCCAAATGCCTGCTCACCAAGTCTTCCATCAAACACACGGTGTTCATTCAGGATTCCGATGAGGAAAAAGAAGACATGAAGGGCAGAGAAAGAATTTTCCAAGGATAAGGAGATTGAAATCAGGGAAGATAGAGAAGAGGGTGATCAAGAATCCCCTAAAAAAAATCCCTCAATGCCCAATTGGCTAGAAAGGAAATTGGAGAAGAAAGCTCCTGCCCCAAAGGATCCAAGAACAAGGTTGGAGGCCATATTGGCCCAAGCTCAGATCCACACTAAAAAGGAGAAAAATCCTAAAATTAGATCAAAGGTAACAATGGATGCCTCCAGATCCAAAACAATACAAGTGGCTACACTAGTCATGGGAGAAGAAGGAATCAGCTACAATGTCTTCACCATCAACTTGGGAACTGCTTCAAGGGAGAAAAAGGTGGATCATCTTCAGGAGTTTGTAGCCACAGTGGTACACTTGATCCAACAAGATAAGATCTCCAAGGATGAGCTCAAGACACAAGTGACTGACTTGATAGCCTACATCCAACAATGGTCATCAATAAAGGGACTACCTACCACATCGTCAGCTTTGCCATAGTTGCTGTCTAAAGGACAAATAGACAAGATCAAGAAGAGAAAGAACTTGGATAAGACCACAGAGAGCTAATTTTGGTAGGTCTTGTACATAGGAAACATGGGCATTGGTTGTGTTGTTAGGATAGCAAACACGTTCTGGGATCTATAAAAGTCTCTTGAGGGCACAAGGAAACTCTGCACTGACTTCCCAAGGAGGTATGAGTCTACTTACCTGAAGATTGAGGCTATCCTCAAACTGTCGAGTAGGACTTTGGAAAAAGAGCTTGCATTCAAGAAGGATGATCATTGGCTAATGGATGTGTGGAAGTAGGATTTCAAAAACTGAAAGGAAAGATTGGAGCAAGTGCTCGACAAGGTGGATTCAGATATCGATTGGGCTAAGGAGGTGTGGATGGATTGCAGTCGATATTTGAGGCTAATGATAGGATATGATATGCCTATCATGCAAATTGATCTGGAGAAGATAAGGCCTCATTTTCAGAAGAAGATGGAGGATGGGATGTCGGGAGAGGTTACCATTAATTTCATGAGTTTTGTTTCTTGAGCCTTCACCCAGTCTAAGCTACTCAGAGACCACACCATCAAATACAATGAAGACTAGGAAAAGCTCACTGACATATCCAAGGAATGGAGTTACTAAGTGCTGCGATCTAAAATCTTGGAAGCTAACAAGCTCCAGCCGCTGATTTTGAAGTTTATGGAGTATGTTGTTTTGAAGAAGCATGAAGGAAACCCTATTATTAATGAAGAATTCCTAACAGAGTAGCTGCAACAAAAGCAATCAACAAAAGGACAAAATGCTACAGTGCTGCCACTAAAAGAACAAAATAGGGATATGGACAGGAATGTATTTTAAAATGTAATATTTTGTGGGGTAGGTGGAACTCTAGTTTGTAGTGAATCTTTGCCACACAATGTAAATAAATCTTGGCCACTCATTCTACTTTTTGGACACTATAAATAGGGGGTTTCCTCTCATTTTCAAAGGGATTTGAGTTGTTGTAATGATATGTTGTAGAAATTTTAATAGTATTACATTGACTTTGGTGAATTTATGAGTTTCTTTGCATATTTCATTATTCATCTCTCATAGTTAGTTGATTTAGTTAGATTTACTTTGTTGTTTCAATTAGTTTTAGCTTGCTTTGATAGATTTAGTACCGTTGTTCTATGGTTGTGAAGATTTTTGTTGTGTAGATTCCTTCCTTGTCCATACTTTTTTCTATTTGCTGATGGTAGATGGCTGTGTAAAGTTAGTCTGGACTTAAATTCAAAGCTGCTCCAAAATTTTATCTCTGTTCATGCATGCATATGGTGAATGAATGGTAAAATATTTGCAGACCTTAGAAGATAGCACAAATTTCATGACATTGTGAATTTTCTGGTTAAGTGAGATTTTGTTGTAAGGGAGTTGTCCACAATAGAACCTCCATGATCACTATTCATAGTTAGTTTCAGATCCAAGAACCTTTCCTCTTCCTTGCTTTTTTTCCCTTTTTTTGAGAAGTGACCTGTGCTAAGGTTCATTGCACATTGTAAAGCCAAATCTTAAGATAAAATTGGAGTTCATGACTATTGTTCGAACCTATAGCAAATTGCATTCTAACTCCCCATTTTAGGAACTCCATTTCAAGATTCACCTCACATCTAGTTATGTAATTTTTCCCTGTGATTACCAGCAAAATCACATCAAATATCAACTGAGGAGTTCCATGCAAGTCATGAACTGACACCTGAGAGACCTTGGGGTGATTTTCAACAATTTGTTGTTGAATATTTCTTTTCAAGAGAGGTAGGGCATTCATGTATTACTTGTGTTGACAAGTGCATAAAAACACATCAACAAGGGCCTGGACCTACTACCTGGCCTGGTCTCTCTCCACTATAACTGTCTATAGTTGTGCCTATAATCCTTGAACTTGCCCCTGTAGCTACTAAATCTGGGCATCCCATGGATCCTCGGGCTATTTTGGCTAATGTGGTTGATCTGGCTGCTGGTCCAGCTATTGATTGGGTTGTTGTGGAGGCTGCCCATCTCGGGGGGGTGCTTAGGGAATTTTTCCTGCTTGTGCTCTCTGAGCACTCCTCCCCTGAGGTCTCCCCCGTGGAAGTGCCAATCCTGGATTTGTCAGCCAAAGTGGAGGTCTAAACCAATTGTCATATGCACATGTCATGTTTGGATCTGCCTGCCCCTGATCATAGGCCCATGGTCTAGCCACCAACTGATAGAAGTAATCAATTGCATTGGATGCTAGAATCATCCGTCCCTACAAATTCTCTCACGTTGATTGGGCAAAGATGGTGGTATACTAATCATCCATCCGATCTTGAACATCCCCAAACTGGCAGGCCACCAGGTCTATAAGGTAGCACTCTATAATTGTATGCTCCCTCTCTTGCATCAGTCAGGTTTTTCGAGAATAAAATAGTTGTTGTACATCGTCAAACCACGTGGACATTTGTAACCATGGGCACTAGTAGAATACTGTCATCTCATCTAAAACTCGACACCAGTAAGGTAGACCAAGTTGTCCTATATGTCTCAAAGTGATCCCACCCTTATATCTCCAAATCGTTGGATCGTTGGGCTTTGTATCAACCAAAGTAACAATGCACTTCCAGGCCTAGATGTGTAGTAGTGTCACTTTGGTACCAATCACTCAACTATTGCAATATGAAAAATCATGTAGATTATGGTACAGTGAGGCCAACATCACTGGTCCCCAGGAAAACATGGTCCTCTAGTAAAACATCCTCTCCCAGGCCAAGCCCCATCCTGGACTAAAGTAGCTGCCTCACCGATCTAGAGCTAATAACCAAATATAATAGTAGCAACGATCAACCTGAAAGTTAGCACTCAACCTCTATAATACTCCAAGTCAATTTGATCCTCAGCAAATATGAGCTCCTCTATCTCCATGACCTCGAAGCACGCATCGGTGCTGACATCTATATCATAAATCACACGATCGCCATGTATTAGCAACCACATGATCCACCATACATCCTCTAAGGTCACAGTCGCCTCGCTAGTGGGAAGGTGAAAAGATGAGGTCTCACTATGACATCACTCGCACAACGCGGTCATCATCGCTAGGTGAGTCTAGACAATGGGTGCATAGGCTATGTACCAAAGACTGATCTCACCTAGGTGCTCCTATCATAACTCAGATAAATCACCCAATCTATGCAAGATTGAGGGTCGATGCTCATGTGAGAGCACAGGCTAGATAATCTCCTGCACCCATGAAGCCATGGTGTCAAAATTCATAAAAAGATTTGACCCTGTTTGGAGTTTTTGACCCCAAAACAACGAATGCGTCACAATTTGCAAAAGCATCGCCATTTGTAAAACTCCAAACAATGACATTGGACTCTTTGAAAATGCAAAATCAACCACAGTGTCGCCATTTACATAAGTGTTTCCCTTTGACTGGAAAACCCTAATCTTAAATTGAGCTAAGCGTCGCCATTTACACTGGCGTCGCTATTTGAAAATGTAAACCCTAAAGTCAAATTGCAAACTACGTCTCAATTTACAACAATGGCACTATTTGAGCTTCAGCGTCATTGATTTTGCACTTGGTGTGTCGCTATATGGCGATGCGGGGGACTTTGACTCTTTAAAGCGTAATAAATGCACTCAAAAATCAAATTTCAAAGTCAGGTTTGGGTCACATACCAATGGTCCTTCGCCTGGAAGTCTTTGGTACACGCAGAATTGCTCAGAAATGTGTAGGGGAAGCACTCATTGCACCATTTTGTAGGAGGGTCAAAGCTCAAAAACCTAGAATTTTCAAAGTGTGAATGCAAAAATGAATGGAAAGTGACCCCTCCAAGCCTATTTAAGCATGAAAATTAGGGTTTTTGCCCCATTTTAGCTGTCAAACTAGGGTTTTGCACCCCTGGCACTTTTTTTTCCCAGCTGAGGCTCATTTCACATCATTTTTTTGTGTTTTGGCATATTTTTAGCATCCTAGAGCCTTTTTGGACTCGTCGGGCAGCTTCTCGTCTTTTTTTGAGAAATCACCCAAAAATACAAATTTTCATCTAATCTCTAGAGGGGGCAGTATACCAACATAATTATTCTCACTTGAGCTGTAGTGGGGCATCCAAAAAAATCAAAAAAATTGGGAATTTTGATCTCGCTGGTGTTATTCTTTGAACCAACGCAATAGGTACATTGCTTCAAAGAGGGGCAAAATGTAGATGCTCAAAATATCCTGATTGATATCATGCACTCGATCCTAATTGACTAACACTGATTCTGCCTTAATCATTTCTACACTAACTAATTAATTGAATAATCTTTATTTATTTAATTTAATTTCCTTTTTAATCAGATAATACACTTTATCATATTATTTCATCATATTCTTCCTTTAATTAAATAAATCAATTTTATTTAATTAAATCCTAATGTTCTTTATTTAATAATAAATCATTTTATTTAATTAAATTACTAATGTTCCGATATCCTCTCATTTGATTTAAATAAACTCAAATATCTAAATCAAATGTCTCATCAAACTAATTTCATCTAAGTTAATTGATCCTAATTAACTCCTAACACTAATCCTCCATTCCTCTAGCTTTTGCAAGTTGCACATGTAAATCAATTTATTTGATTTACTAATTCCCTCTATTTTCATTCAAATATGGCATATTCTTTTGAATATTCCACCCACATGACTTTTCCCTCCCAAAGGACTTTTGTCCTCCACCTTTGCATTGAAGGCTCTTACATGTTCTCTCTTTCAGCCAACTTGGCATTAATTCCTCTTACAACTCTTCTTACACAAGCCACCTCTTCAAATTAAAATTTCACCTACATGTGCATTAAACATGCACATTGTTCAAAATATGCTCCACTCTCCTTCATTATCATATTGACAAGTGGCACAATGCCATTGGTCCTTTTTTAATCCCACATTCTCCCCATTCTTCAATCTTCAATCCTTCTCCTTTATAAATAGAGGCCTTCTCTATTGATTTGGGATCCACAACTTCATGCAAGGTTATGATCTAGAATTTGATGCAAGGTTATTATCCACAACTTCATGCAAGGTTATGATCCAGAATTTGATGCAAGGTTATTATCCACAAGTTTATGCAAGTTCATCCACACTTTCATCCAAGTTACCATAGAATTCATCATCCATAGCTAGGTTATTGGCATTTTTGCATCAAGAATCACACATCTATCATCAAGCTTATCAAGGAATTGGGAAAGGGCTTCTTTCCACATCAAAGAAGCACCAATTCTCCCATGGGATGTTGGTTTGAGCATTAGAATAGGATTTGATTAGTATATTACTTGATATTTTGGTTTGATTTCATGTTCTTGTGTTTGAATGAATTTCATGGGGAATGCTTGTTTATGCTTGTTTAAGGACTAATGTTTGTTTGTTTGTCCATGTTTGAGCAGGTCTAGGCAAAGCATTCATAAATTGTATATTTTTGACATTTACTTTGCTATATTTTATATTTTTATATACTGGTATATATATGACACTTAAATTAGTAGTAAATATTAAAAAATATTATAAGTAGGTGTAATATATAATATTTTAATTTATAATTTATTTTTTTAGAATAAAGAGGGTAAAATTTTATTACTATTAGAAGATCAACAGTACAGAGAAATCAGGGTCCAAATAAGCACCCAAACAAAACCAGGAACACAAAACTAGTAGACAACCAACCAAGAACTAGACCCACAACAAAACCAACCGCCAATTAGCATCAACTGACCATGTCCTCAAAGATAATCTTCTCTAAATCTTGGCAATAATTTGAGGGTAACTCCTCCCAACCATCAATCTTCCAACCTTCAACATGCTTAGAAGCCTACTTGGCGAAATAATCAACAACCCTAATTCCACTCCTGAGGGATGTGGGTAAAAGACACTAAATTCAACATGGACAACATCTATATAATATGTCTAACAACCGAATCTAGATTCCAATTAACACCCTCCAAAATTTTCCCATTCAATAGATTAATAATGACCTGAGAGTCCAATGGATGATCTTGCACAAACCAAGAGCACAAGCCCTCTCCATAGCCCACAGAATCGCCAGAATCTCCATAAAGTTATTGGTTTTTTTCCCCTTATGAAAAGGAAAATAAGAAAATAACCATGCCAAAGCTATCTCTTCCAACACCTCCAATCCTAGCATGCCTAGGATTGCCCTTGGAAGAGGGTCATCAGTGTTAATCTTTAAAAATACATCAAAGGAGGATACCAACCCCTAACTCTTTGAACCTTCTTCTTGGCCTTCCTAACTCTTTGAACACAAAAGGATTCAAAAGCCAAATGATGAAGGACCAAACTATTCATAATCTCCTCATCTCTTCTATCTAAAGGAAAGGATGCCTCACATTTGGCTTCCAGTCTCCTAAATCATACAAAAAAATCTCTATAAAACCTATTGAATCAACAACTTGCCACCATAGAAAATCCTACAATTCCTTTCAAGCCAAACTTTCCAAAGGATGAAAGAAGGACCAATACACCGCACAATTTGGAGGAAAGAATCCTGAGTCGGGGGCCTCCCCAAACTATTCCAGAATTCAACTAGATAAGAACCATGAACACAAGGGTTTTTCCAAATACCCCACCAAAAATGCTAGATAAGAATTGAAAAAGGATAATGAAAGAGCAAGTGAGACAAGTCCTCCTCATTGGAACCACAAAGAACATAAACAAAAGGGCCCTATATTATTATGGGTTGGTTGGTTGCTTGATTGTTCCAAGTTAAACATCTATTCCAAGCTAAAGTCCACAAAAAATAGTTACACTTAGGCCATGGAAATTTATTCCAAACTTGTTTCCACCAAGGAACTTCCATCCCCCCATACTTCTGAGAAATTAGCTCCTGATAACCATTAGCCACCATGAAAACCCCCTTGGGGTCCAGACTCCAAACCAAAATATCCATCTCTTTGAGCGATTTGCATTCTCTGCTTGCCATAATATTTTTGAGCTCAGCACGATCCTCCTCTAAACCACCACCAGGTTGGACTCACTAGGCTCCTTCCATCTGGACACTTACACCTGACCACATAGATAAGAAGTTTTGAAATCCACCACCTAAGACCAACCAACTTCCAAAAAGTGTTGTCAAAGATTTTGTAGATTAGGATGCTTGCACATGATAGGAGAAAACCCATCCCAAGAATTAAACTAGAAAAGAGCCTCAGACCCCCTATTACAAATCCAAAACAAGCCATCCTTGATCAGGTTAGCTACTTTTTTAAGTGTGTCCCAAATCACAGAACCTCTCCCCACAAGCAAAAACTATCAGACTTCCTCCTTCGGGACACCTCCCAAATATTTGTGAGAAATAATTCTAGCCCAAACATGATCTTGTTCAATGCACCATCTCCATTAAAGCTTGATAGAGAACGAAAAACTAGCCAAAGAGGATTGTCAGAACTCGAGGCCCCCATATTATTTTGGTCTACAAATAATTTCCCACTTCACCAAAATCCACTTTGAGGACATCAAGCAACCAACCCATAAAAATTTCCTAGCTAGAGAGTCCATATCCTTAATAAAACCAACAGGAGCCACCTGAAGCATGCACCTGTAATTGGGAAGCACCTACACCACCGACTTAAGAAGTTGCACTTGACCAATGAAAGAGAGCCATGTATGAGTCCAATGGTTCACCTTCACATGAAACTTGTCTAAAATATTTTTCCAAGAGCTGCTAGGTAGGGTACTAGTAGAAATAAGAATTCCTAGATAAGTCAAACGCAACTGGACAATCTAGAATCTCAGAATATGAGCAATGTGTTGTTGGATAAGCATAGGCATATTAAAGAAGAAAATGGAGAATTTCCCTCTTTAATCTATTGAATAGAAGCCGCAAGGTAGGTGTCCAACACCCTATGCAAATCAGTAGCTTCTCTAACCTTGACCATACCCATCAAAGTAGTATAATCCACAAATTGCAGGTGTGACTAAGGTGGAAGACCATAATCCCACTGCCAACCTTGAATAAGACCTTAATTAACATGAGTCTTAATCACTCTTCCCAGGCCTTTATCCAAAAGAATAAAAAGATAAGGGAAAAGGGGTTCTCCTTTTCTAAGGCCCTTGGAAGCCTTAAATAAGGATGATGAATCCCCATTAACCAAAACTAAGAAAGAAGTAGAAGTGACACAACTCATTATCCACATAAGCTACTCCTCAACAAATCCAAAAGCAAGAAGCACTTTTCACAGGAAGGACCATTTAACTCGATCATAGGATTTAGCCATATCCAACTTGATGAACATAGCTTTTTCCTTTGAAGTTGCCTTAGAATGGATAGTTTCAGTAACAATAACCACTCCATCCAAGATTTTCCTATTTTTCACTAATCCCCTATGTTCCCCAAAAACCAACTTACCTATCCACTATTTCAATCTTTTAGCCAACAACTTAGAAAGAATCTTGTAGACCACATTATAAAGGGAAAGGGGCCTAAACATACTCAACCTATCAACCCCATTACGTTTGGGGATGAGAGAAAGAAAAGTAGAGTTCATCACCCTTAAAATATGTTTGTTCCTCTAGGATTCCTACACACCCTCTAATAAATCTAACTTCATGATGAAAAATAATTCCTAAAAGAATTCAATAGGGAATCCATCTGGGCCCAAAGCTTTCCCCTTCTTCATTTGCAAAATAGTAGCTTCCAATTCCTCTAAGGTATATTTACCACACAACAAATAATCATTCATTTCCAATGAGACAAGAGTAGGGATATAAGTCAGGACATGATTCTCTTCAGCCCATACTTCAGAAGAATCCTCGCTAAACAAAGCAACAAAGTACCTAGAAGATTCTTTAGAAATATCTCCCTAAGAAGATAGATGCTCACCCCTAGAATTCATAAGGTAAGGGATGAAATTACCATGTCACCTAGCCTTAACAAAATTAAAGAAAAAGGCAGTGTTTATGTCTCCTTGAAGCCATGCCACTCATGCCTTCTGTTTGCAATAAATCTCCTCCTACAACTCACACTCCTCCAAAGATTTTAGAGCCTAAGCCTCCGCCAAAAGGGACTCCTTGAAAAGGAAAAAATCCCTAATATCATGAGTAATAGCATTCAAATTGTCCTAAGCAACCTTAGCATGAAAGATGATTCCAAAACATTGTCTATTCCACCTTTTGAGTTGGTACTTCGCATACTGCAATTTCTTAACAAAATAAAACATTGTGGTGCCATAAGCAGGTCTACCATGATGCCACCAATCAACCATATAGTATTGTAGAGAAGACTTACATAGCCACATAAGTTGAAACTTAAAAGAGGGGGACTGAGCAACACATGCAAGAGAAGCAAAAAGTTTAATTTCCCAATTATCAGAACCCCTCCAATCAAGAATCTCAAAACTAGTGGACTAGGACCCACCAATCTTGAAATAGGAAACTAGGAAGTTGTCTAACCTCTCAATAATACAAACCTTACAACAACGTCTTTTCTTCCAACTGTATTGACCATTACAAGGCCTAATATCCATAAGGTTAAGAAAAGAGATGGTATCCCAGAGAAGAAAAGAAAAAGGTTCCAACCTCAACGCTCCTCCCTACTTATCTTGTAGATCAGTAATAGAATTAAAGTCACTAGCAATAATCTAAGGATAGAGAGGGGAAACACCTAGAATAAATCGAAGATGAGGCCAAAGATGTGTATTACCTGGCATATCCATAAGAGCATAGATATTAGAAAGAAATACATTTTCCCCAGTCTCCAAACTTGAGGCAACCACAAAAATGGAATACTTATAGGCCATCCACTAAAGAGGAAAAATCTTCAAAGGATTCCACAAGCATGCTAATCCCCTAGCATTACCTTAAGCACCAATACATTGACAATGTACACACCACCAAAGTTTAGGCACTAAACCAATCATACTCTCAATAGAAAGTTTAGTTTCCTGAATGAAAAACATATTTGGAGAATGACTTTAGACTAAATCATGAACAACTTTTTGTTCAGGGCCACCATTCAAACCCCTTACATTCCATGAGATTATAATCATTTTTGAGGGTTAGAAAAGCGAGAATCAAGGGTCTTAATAGATCCTGACTCCATCAACGTCTCCCCCATCACCTTAATTTTCTCCAAATACTTCTTTCTCCCAGTCTTGGAGGGCTTCTTAGGAGCCCCTTTCTTAGGATTTTTTTGGAGAAGCCCCAAGGAAGGAGAAACCTTGTTCCCTTTTTCTGATCAGAAACCATCTTCTCCAAAGGAAGAGAGTTACACCATCTCAATCTTTTCCATAGCTACAAAGGCCTCAAGAACCACTAAGTCCACCAAACTAAGATCAATATCCATTTCAAATAAACCACCTTCCTGAGTATTCTTAAGATTGTCAAAAATAATACCCTCTTGAACCATCTCCAATCTGCCTTGATCTAGAGGCATAAAACTTAGATTCACCTCCTACTAGCTAAGGTCATCAAACACATCAAAGCAATTAAAAGTGTCCCCTTCATGCCTCTCCTTAATAGTCCTCTTCTGTTTGTGATTCTTGTTACAGTGCTTAATAGGAGTGAAACCCTCATTATTTGTAACTTCACTCAGAATAGGAGCCTTGCCTCTGTCAACCTTAAGAGGGTTGTGAGGAGGTTGAGTAGGCTGAGACTTTGACGAATTGGAACTAGGACATCTTCGATGCAAATGACCATATTCGTGGCACAACTAGCATTGGAAAGGAAGAGTCTCATAATCAAGATGCTACATCCAAAAAAATGTACCCACACAAATTTCCAAAGAGTCTGGAAGAGGGTTACTCAAATCAATATCAAAATAAATGTGAGAAAAAATCATTACCTTTATGTCTTGTGTTTGATGAGAGGGACCCACTGGGTTCCTTAAAAGCAAAGCAACCATTTGCAAGATATCATTTCACCAATACTCAACTAGGAACCAAGGGAGGCGCACCCACACAGGAACATGATTCAGGAGCTCCTCTGAAAAGTTAAAGCTAGTGTGTCAAGGCTTGATGAATAAACCAATTTGGCTATGAAAATAAGGCCCACCCTCAAAAAATCTATTGTGATTAGCCATGCATTTGAAAATGGCCAAAAATAACTATTTTCCAACAACATCACTTCCATTTCACCCTCTGACATCCAAGTCCACTGAGCCCATGACTCCAAGAATGAGAGTGAGACACACATTCCCATGAATTTACATATCAAGGCATGATTTGAACAATATTCAACATCCTTAGCAATTGATTGTAGTTCAATCACCAAAATAGGTCAATCTTTGCTCCTCTCTAGGCAGCTGTTAATTTTTGAGATTCAAGGGCCTCTAGATGGAGCAAACCCTCCCACCCTCGATTCATTATACAACAAATTATTTTCACCAGCCCTCTTTGAGGAATATGGTGACTTCACACCTAAAGACACACAAAAATTCATTGTAGGCTTATACCTAGATGCTTCGCCTGAACCCATCACTGAAAAAATGAAACAAAAATCTTATATCACCCCACAACCCTTATACAAGCACCGATCGAGCAACAAAAACAAAGGAAATAGAAGAAAAAAAACCCTAGAACCCTCACGAAAAAAAGACCCCCCCAAAGTAGATAGTGTTGCCTCCACACCAAGAAAAAACCCTTAGCTAGCATGCAACAAAGGTTTGCAGACATGCAAACTGCGACCTCTAATGGCCACGGGCCTGCAATACTCGCCCACGCACAACCATCTGTAGAGCCTTGTAACCATTTTAATTTATGATATATATATATATATATATTAATTTTATTATAAAACATTTATTATTTTATAATCCTTTTAAAAATATAATATAATTGTTTTTAATTTAAAAAAATTAAAGATTCTTTTGAATATTTTTTATATGAATTTAGAAACTTATTAAATTGTAATAACAAATTTAATATTTTTCATTTATTACTAATAGTTATTATTGTTTTATATTAATTAGTTGATAGGCTACATATAGTGTGGGATTTGAGTGTGAAACAAGTCTCACGTCTAAACCATTGTTGAGTCATTGGAAAACATGTTTTAGCTATCATTTAGTGGTAAACCAACTACCATTTAATGATAAAAAGCCTCCAAAATATTAGGTGAAAACCTCCAAAATCTCACTTATCATGTAAAATCTAGATAAATATTGATTTTCTAGCTAGATGGGAATATTCTATTTCCATTTGCAATGTTTTTTGTCAATTTGATGACAATTTTTTTTTCATTTGCATTGCTTTATGTTTTAAATCTATATGCAAATATTTCAAAATTTGATAATACTTAATATCTTTAAGGAAAAAATCTAGTTTTGTCTTTAAGTTTATATTATTCCATTATTTAGCACTTATTAATTGTTTAATCCAACCACATACAACTAAAATTTCTAGCACATGGAATCCATATGCGTCCATGCACAAACACGTACTCTTTAACATATTAACATGCATATAGTTTTCTATTGACATAATCCTTGAACCTCCTTTAGATGCAAGTGCTAGTATATATCATTTTATAATATTTATTATAAAAATACATGTAATATATATCATTTTGTGGGCACTCCCCACCAAAATTAATTACTTACAAAATTTTAAATTATAAGACTTAATTGGAAAAAAATTCAAATCTATTCAATATTCTTTTCAATTCATTATTTAGCACTTACTATTAATTGTTTTGATTTTTAAGATCAAAATAATATTTTTACAAATGAAAATAAAAGAAGTATTTATATCATTATTTAGTACTTACTATTAATTGTTTTGATTTTTGAGATTGAGATATTTAATAATATTTTTCCAAATAAAAATAAAACAATCAGTTAATTAACACCTACTATTAATTGTTTTGATTTTTGGGATTAAAATATTAAAAAACATTAAAGATAAATATTGCAATTAATAAAAAAGGGGTGTGTTTTTTATTAGAGGTAAAATACGGGTTTTGAAGGGGCCTAGAACCCTTTACATAGAAAGCAGCTAAAATATAAGATAATAACATTAAGCCAAAAAACCAACCAAAAAGGAGGACCCCACCAGCAACACTATATACTTTTCAGAATATCCGCCGCCTCCACATCGCTAGCCACAGCCTTCTGTGCTTCATCCAAAACATCAGAAATATCTTTCCCAGCCCCAACCTGAACTTTAGTTTTGTTCCTAGTCCTGACACATAAAAAAGGGGTGCATTGATAAATCTTTCATATGTAATAACGTTTTATAAATATAATATAATATGTCGGCTTTCAACCTTAAGGGGTGCTACCATTATAAGTGATCTCACGATTTACATAGAGAGTGTCATTGGGATTCCTGCACTTTTATCCATTTGTGCAATGGAAGAAGCTCAGGTTCGATTCGAAGCTATAAACTCTGCAGATGTCAAATTATGGTTGACGGGCCCAAATGAGGAAAACTATGAAAGAAATCCTATTTATCTCGATTTTGCGATTCTGGAAAAATCAGAGTTTTTCAAAGTGAAGATGTCTAAGCACTGGTCATGGGGTAAAAGATTTCAAAATCTTACTTATCACATAACAGTCGCATAAATATTGATTTGAAAATTGGATGGGAACATTTTATTTCCATTCACACTATTTTTTTTCAATTTGTGACAACTTTATTTTTTCATTTACATTGCTTTATGTTTTAAATTTGTATGTAAATATTTCATAATCAGATAATACTTTATTTTTTTTTAGGAAAAAATCTAGATTTTTCTAAGTTTTTTTCATTCCATTATTTAACATTTATTATTAATTGTTTAATCCAGCCACACGCAATTATAATTTGCATGCACAAACACATACTCTTAACATATTAACATATTCTATCGGTGTAATCCTTGAATCTCCTTTAGGTAAGTGTTATTATTATACACTTATATAATGTTGATGTCACTCATTGGGAACTCACTTATAAGGTTGATGTTAGTGTTTGATATCATTGTGTTTATTATAAAAATATATATTAATTTAGAATATTTTTAAAATAGAATATGATTGTTTTTAATTTTTATATTTTATTAATATGATTTGAATCAAATTGCTACAAAGATGTAATCCTGTTAGTTGATTTAAGAAGTTTCTTGATTTCTTTGCACTCTCTCATTCTAAGGCATTGGAGATTGTGTAATTTTCCAATTTGAGATGGAAGCGTCTTCAAGTGTTAACACTTTGAAATATAAAAAAAAAATTAACCTTTCAAGCTCACAAATTGACTTCGACAATACTTTGAGAGCGGGGCAAGCATATAAAGTCAACTTTTGTGAACATCCTGCAAGCCCTCTTAGATTGTCACCTATATCATTTGAAGCTCATGATAGTTTTGATGATCAATTTTTCAGGGAAGTTAAATTACAAATGCCAGTGTGCAATTCCAAGTGATATCCACACAATGGTTAATATTAATCTCTTCAAGTGTATGCAACTCTAAACACACTTCTATGTCTAATTCTTCCTTACCACCTATGTATAGACATAATGTTAGCTTCTTGAGACTTTCTTTAAGATATTGTCAATGATCTTGAAGAGGAGGGACTTTCAATTTCTCAAGCCTAAGGCTATTCAACCTTTTCAAGGAACCAAGGGTTGACATGTCATCGAGTTCAGTGTGAACAAAATTCTAGTGAGAAATTTTAATTTAGACATTATCTTCATAAATGTTGGAAGAAGACAGTCATTTCTAGTATATATCAATATAAGAGCTTGGGCATTTGGAAAATCCAACCTAGGTCATCAATTCTCTTTCCTTAGGTATACAAAAGTACACATATTATAAAATGATAGTCATTAATATGGGCTACACTAATTTGTGTGAAGATGTATATGAATATCAATAAACTAGTTTGAAGAAATGAACTTGTGCGGATGGAAATAAGCTCAGTGAATTCCATATTCTCACAAATTTTCCAACAATAAAGTGGATATAATATCAACCTCTTGTATATGTTTTCAGATTGGATATTATTTGGCCAATAAATAGCTAAGTCTTGCAAGACATCATTTTGAACTATATATTGCTCACAAGCATTGTCATGACTAATCCCTAGATAATCTTTGAGGAAACATAAGAGTAAAGATTCATTCAAAAATATCTATAGATTATTATATTATTCAAGCAAGAGTAGAAACACTTCAATTATTAGAAATTTGAGTAAAACTAAATGAAACCAACAACTATTTAGATTGTGTAGAAAGACACGCACAAGATTTATTCATTTTCTTTTTTAATTTTACATCAAGACTATGGATTGATGGCCATTGCATACTTCTCTTTGTGTTACATTTTAAAGCTAAAACTCAACAAAAATATAATAGGAGACACTCACCCCACATCATGATTTATCAGACTCAACAACCTTCATCTTTCCAATATATTCAAATTCCTATGAGCTTCAGTCGGGGTTAAGTTGTGAATGTAAATCCAAATATCAAACAAAGTATCAACATGGATTTCTTTCACGTCAAGAAATAAAATAAAGTCCAAAAATAATTGTTTCACATAATTATCAAGCCTATCTATGCTCAATGCCAGGCACTTGAGAACACCCACTGCATGATCATTATCCACAAGTCTTGCTACCAAAAGCTATGTTTGGGCACGTTCCCAACAATTCTCATTTTTATCTTTATATAGGGAACACCCAATCACCTCCAATACAAGTGGTAATCCTTGACATTCTTTTGCCACCTGCCAATAATTTTAGTTAGCAACTACATAACCTTCAAGGATAGTCATTGGATCTACACATATTCAATTAAACAATACCACCTCCTCGGATCTACATAGATTCAACTCAAGAATATCATGAAAAATCCAATGGACTTTAGGATTCATTAAAATGAATGGTTTAGTGCACACGTAGATATAGGTGTACCTATTGGACTAGTCTCTTATTGTATCCTCTCTTTGGAATGCTTGTTTGCTCAAACACGCAATAGAAAAAGAGAGAGAGCATCATCCTCTTCAAGAAAAGGTGATTCATAAGTGTTATTGAGACATTTAAAAGTGTATCCAAACATAACAATAGTCTTGTATCCATCTACTTCAAACAAAAAAACTTTAAGATCAACATCATCAAGCCACATAACATCTAGCACGATCAAAATGTTTTGTATCTGCCTACTACTAAGGCATTCTAAAAGCTATTTATGAGCTTGATGAATGCTTTGAAAATTAGGTGCCTATCGAGGCTTGGTAATCTCCATCCATATGCTCTCAAGAATATCTTTGATTTCTAAGGACCCTAAAACTTTTCTATTAATGATCTTGTCCCCAAATCATTCTAAGAACCAATAGAAGAATACTAGTAAGGTTTATTTACTAATTTATTTAACATACATAAATAAATTTATTTATTGATTCATTGAATTTTCACTGCATTTATGTTTTTTTTCCTTTCCTCTTATTAAAGAGTTGTTTATTTCACTAGATGTACTGACATAGTGGTTAATGAAGCCAACTTAGAAAGCATTGGCACACAACATCAATTCTGCCAAATTCTCCCACCATTGTCTCTACAATGCATTTGGTGCGTAAAGACCAAAGATAGCTTTTGTATTCTTTATTGAGAATTTAATATGTAAGTCTAATCCCAATTTGGCGTTTGTTAACAATCCATACTTGTGAATAAAATTCACACCATGAGGTAAACAAGAGGTCATATATTCTATTCTCTCTAGAAATTTGGCATAGCCACACTAGAAGCTTCAAACACACTACTGTTTTAGCCAAATCATCTTCTAGCATAAGCATTAGGATTACAGGCCCACACCACTTCCCCAACAAAAATAAAATCTAAACTATGCATGGGGATGCAACGCATTGGCCAAGGAATTTGACGGCAAGGTTTTCATAGATTGAAGGTCTCAATTGATAGATCGAACATGGGAAGAAGAGAAGACTCCAACAAAATAAGGTTGAGGCACAAAGGGCCTTTAAGATTGTATTCCATCATAGAACAAGGAGTGAATGGGGATATGAATGCACTAGGGAGAGTAGTTTGAGGAATGAATAGCCTAAAGTTCTTAGAGGAAGGGAAGGGGTTGGATTAAGATTGTATTCCATCATAGAACAAGGAGTGAAAGGTGATATGAATGCACTGAGTAGAGCAGTTTGAGGAATGAACAACCTAAAGTTCTTAGAGGAAGGGGATGGGACTATCCAACTTGACTAATGAAAAGGATTCCCACAAAAAAAAAAAAAAACTAAATCTGAAAATGATATATAATTAACCAATACCAATAAAAAAGGACTGCCCTATTTGACCAAATAGAAGACTTTTAGCTTGGCCAGTCCAAAAGCCCACACCACATTAAATTTGATGGCATATGGTTGTATTTATGCATTTTTACTGGTTTTTTTTAAGATAAATATATATTTTTCTTTAATAAAATAGAACTAAAATTTTAGAAGACGAGGTTGAAGATTCTATACAGGGCCAATCAATAGATAAAAAAAATTAGAACAATAGAACAAAATAAAAGAGATTATCAAAATATCAGACCAATTGGGTGCTCTGCAACAAAACTAAAAATATCTAATTTTTTTATTAAAAATGTATTTTATAGAGGTTATAGCCTCTAAATTAAAATGGTTCGCAACCTTGCATGCAGTGCTTTAAAACTAAAAAAATGCTCATCTTTTTTATTACAAAAACTTCATGCAAACTATATCTGAAAAACTAACTGTCTAAAAATAATGTAAGATCCCCCTTAGTTTTTTTGGAAAATATCAGCACAATTCACCACTGATTAGGGTTAGCTCCAAATATAAACCAACAAGAATAGTAACCCTTCAACTTTTGATCACCAAGATCCCAATGTGGGTGAGGTGAGAGCATATAGTGTCAGGGATTGTTAGCAAATTGAAATGTAATTACAATTGAACATAGGTAGCGAGCCGACCATAGAATGAAAGAAAATTACAAACTCAACCACTTATGCATCAAGAGTGAAGATATTAACAATTAACAAAGCATCAAGCCAACCATGAATCCACACTTCCACTTATTTAGCAGGGGGAATCTAAACATTAAATGTTGAAAATAAAATAATCACTCAACCACTTCTTCAGTGGGAGTAAATACAAAATATAAATTGCAAATTTAAATAACAATTGTTAGTACTACTAATCAGCTTTACAAATATGAAGTTTTAGTTGCACAAAACATAAAGATATACTTCCAAAAGCTACAATGAGTTAGAGAATGACCTCTGACTAATACAACAAGTGAATGATATGGAAATTAGGCTCAAATCAACAGTAGTACAAAAAAAATTAGGTCTAATAAGAAATAGTAAATACAAAAAATTAAACCAACAAGATAGAGATTCACTGAAATTCTCACAACTTGGTCAATCGGAGTCCGATTGACATGAACTTTAATGCAAACTGAAGAAGATATCAAGGTTTCCATGTTTTAATAGGAAGACACCCTTAAAATTGCATCATTTTTAGCACAAATTCCAATGCAACCAACAAGAGATGGTATGAACTCCAAGAAGGGTTGACCTTCTCTTAAAAATAAAATACTCAACAATAAAATCTTAAACTTAATGAAACTAGGTGCCCTGCATAGTGAAATAACATGAACCAATACCTAGAACCAAACAAAAATTAGTGGCGACGCTACGAGCACAATTTTTCTTCAACCATACAAATCAATAGTAGTACAAACAAACTATACATCAACAATCTGCTTACATAATAAATTTGAAATTAAGCTCTATCTATACTCTTGAGTGAAGCATGGTCTTTAGTAGGACAGTGATGCAAGGGCATCTACCAAAAACCACAACTCATCAGGGTACATCTGAGCCAAACACAAATGGAGAAGATCAAATTAAACAATCATCTTTGATTCACTAATCTTTTCAACAAAATCTCTTCAAATTCACTTCATACCAAAAAACCTCAGATCAAAAAACTTGTCTCTTAACCATTACCAGACTAAAAAGAACTTAGCCATCAACAATTAACTTGATCAAAAAAATAGAACTATTCAACACTTTCATTTCTCACCAAATTTCACTTTTTACCAACTAGTTCCACAAGACCAAAAAACAACAATCAACCATTTATGCTTCAAGCTTGTTATCAAAATTTCAAGGCACTGAACCATCATGTTTTTGATTGAAATAAACCATTAGATACCTTACATAAACACTGAACAAACAAATCTTCCTAACTCTACAGTCAACACACCATTCTTGCACATTAGAATCATATAGTTCAAATCACCAAGACAAAAAATTATTCCTTCTAAAATTTGTACAAGCATTTAGACATATTCACCAACATCACATAGACCGATTCAAACCAATATCCATTACTTACACCACTGCCCCAACAAAAACTCAGTTTCTAGCATACAAAGATCAAAACCCTAGTAGCATTCATTCATGAAACTATTAGAGATAACTCCTACAAACCTTATCTCTAGACTGTAATTGCCATTTTGGATACTCCTTTAAGGGTTTTAAAACATATATTTAAACCAGTATAGGTTGATTTGAGAAAACAAGGCTCAACAAGGATACTACTGTTCCAAATTAGGCCTAATTAGCCTTAGTTCACACAAAACCCTTATTGCCTCTCCTATCTCCTATCACAAAGGCTCTTGTCCAACACTTAAAATAGTATTTTAATAGGCCTATTAATGCTTAATAAACCCTCAAAAACCCACTCTCATAAACATTTCAACAAACCCTAGGTTCAGTTCATCATGATTGTTGGAAAAACTTTGTTTCACAGACTGAGATAGTCCTAAATTCTAATTTTCCCCACATAAATATTCTTCTCTTGATCTGACCACCTTGAAATATGAAAGTACATGTAAAATGGAGTGATCACACCAAATATTATGAATTTATACTGTGTAGATAAAAAGAAATACAATTTCTTCTGTCACTGTTTACCCTAAATAGGGGTATTGACTATTTTTAGAAAAATTATAGTAACTAACTCAAAACTGCATAAAAATGCATGAAACAAAAAGAAAATGGAGGGATATTGATAAATCTATCAATTATAGTCATTCACACATGTTTCCATGCCCGTACATTTCTGTACAAAAGGTTTAAAAACACTATTTTCAGTAATTTCTAGGAAAAAGACAAATTTTATTCATGAATCTTTAATTCCTCCAGTTCAATACAAGTCTATACAATATCCCCTACCTTAGCAAAGAGTTACAATTCCTTTTTAAAGGCTTTCCATCTTCCTTCATCGTTTGATGAAACTAACTAAACTGCCCCATGACCTTTGATATTCCATGTTTTTTGTACATTTTTTTTATTTTTTTGCCTTTTTACAATTTTGACAACAAATGACAACTTTACAATATTTAGCAACATTTTTGCAAATTCACCCAACTGACCTCCTAAGGACCTATTAAAGACTTTTAATACATCAATTGTGACTTCACAAGACCTTTGTAATGCTTTTACACTTGAAAATTCAAATTTTGCAAATTTTTCCTTTTGAAGGCATTCTGTAAACAAGGTGCTCTTGCACCATACAACCAACCAACAAAAAATTTCCAAGTCCCTTGGAAACATATTGCATCAAATTTTCTTGTACCTACAAAAAAAATTCAAGTCTGCCTTGGACTACTTATGAAGATTCTTTTTCTCTGTCTTGGTTCCAATCTTTTTCTTCAACTTTGTCTTCATTCCTTCACTTGTCTTTTTCCTTTTTCTTTCTCTTTTTATGCCATCAGGTTCTCAATCTCTTTTCTCTTTCAAAAGGACACATGAATTCCCTTTCACCACTCTCACATTTCCATCAGCTTTTCCTCAACCAAGGACATAGGATTGTCCTTGTAAAGTTTCCTCTTTCTTCCATAAGTCATCCTTGACCTTCTTTGACCAATCACCTTTTCATATTTTCATCTTCTCATCTACTCCCATCAGTGGAGTACTCTCAGGTTGCAACCTCAAGTGCTTCTTCAGATAGTATCCATATATTTCTTACTGCAACACAACTCAACAACTCAATAAACCAAGCTTTTTCCTCCTTGCTTCCAACTTCTCTCAACTTTTTTCTACCTTTTCTTGGCAGCAACCAGGTTCTTCTTAACCTACACATAACCACAATACAAACTCACAACTTCTCTCTGCAACTTAGATGGATCAAGCACCTGCAACCAAACTCAACAACTCAACATCAACAACAACTTAACCAACTTATTAGAATCAACCAGCTCTGATACCAATTGATGGAAGGGCATCTACCAAAAACAACAACTCATCAGGGTACATATGACCCAAACACAAATGGAGAATATCAAATTAAACAATCATCTTTGATTCACTAATATTTTCATCAAAATCTCTTCAAATTTACTTCATACCAAAAAACCTCAGATCAACAAACTTGTCTCTTAACCATTACCAGACTAAAAAAAAACTTAGCCATCAACAATTAACCTGATCAGAAATACATAACCATTCAACACTTTCATTTCTCACCAAATTTCACTTTTTACCAACTAGTTCCACAAGACCAAAAAACAACAATCAACCATTTATGCTTCAAGCTTATTATCAAACTTCCAAGGCACTAAATCATCATGTTTTTGATTGAAATAAACCATTAGATACCTTACATAAACACTGAACCAACAGATCTTCCTAACTCTACAGTCAAGACCACATTCTTGCACATTAGAATCATATAGTTCAAATCACCAAGACAACAAATTCTGCCTTCTAAACTTTGTACAAGAATTTAGACATATTCACCAACATCACATAGACTGATTCAAACCAATACCCATTACTTACACCACTGCCCCAATAGAAACTCAGTTTCTAGCATATAAAGATCAAAACCCTAGCAGCATTCATTCATGAAACTATCAGAGATAACTCCTACAAACCTTATCTTCAGACTGTAATTGCCATTTTGGATACTCCTTTAAGGGTTTTAAAACATATCTTTAAACTAGTATAGGTTTATTTGAGAAAACAGGGCTCAACAAGGATACTACTGTTCCAAATTAGGCCTAATTAGCCTTGGTTCACACAAAACCCTTATTGGATCTCCTATCTCCTGTCACAAAGGCTCTTGTCCAACACTTAAAATAGTATTTTAATAGGCATGTTAATGCTTAATAAACCCTCAAAAACCCACTCTCATAAACATTTCAACAAACCCTAGGCTTAGTTCATCATGACTATTGGAAAAACTTTGTTTCACAGACTGAGACAGTCCTAAATTCTAATTTTCCCCACATAAATCGTCTTCTCTTGATCCAGGACCCCCTTGAAATATGAAAGTACATGTAAAATGGAGTGATCACACCAAAGATTATGAATTTATACTGTGTAGATAAAAAGAAATACAATTTCTTCTGTCACTGTTTACCCTAAACAAGGGTATTGATTGTTTTTAGAAAAATTACAGTAACTAACTCAAAACTGCATAAAAATGCATGAACCAAATAGGAAATGGAGGGAGATTGATAAATCTATCAATTACAGTCATTCACACGTGCTTCCATGCCCGTACATTTCCATAAAAAAGGTTTGAAAACACTGTTTTCAGTAATTTCTAAGAAAAAGGCATATTTTATTCATGAATCTTTAATTCCTCCAATTCAATACAAGTCTATACAATCTCCCCTGCCTTAGCAACGAGTTACAATGCTTTTTTAAAGGCTTTCCATCTTCCTTCATCAAATGAAACTAACTAAATTGCCCCATGACCTTTGGTATTCCATGTTTTTTGTACATTTTCTGATTTTTTTTCCTTTTTACAATTTTGACAACAAATGACAACTTTGCAATATTTAGCAACATTTTTGCAAATTTACCTAATTGACCTCCTAAAGACATATTAAATACTTTTAATACATCAACTGTGACTTCACAAGACCTTTGTAATGCTTTTACACTTGAAAATTCAAATTTTTCAAATTTTGCCTTTTGAAGGCATTCTATAAACAAGGTGCTCCTGCACCATACAATCAACCAACAAAAACTTTCCAAGTCCCTTGGAAACATATTGCATCAAATTTTCTTGTACCTGCAAAACAAATTCAAGTCTGCCTTGGCCTGCTTATGAATCTTTCTCTGTCTTGGTTCCAATCTTTTTCTTCCACTTTGTCTTCATTCCTTCACTTGTCTTTTGCCTTTCTCTTTCTCTTTTTCTGCCATCAGGTTCTCAATCTCTTTTCTCTTTCAAAAGGACACAAGACTGCCCTTTCAACACTCTCACATTTCCACCAACTTTTCCTCAACCAAGGACACAGGACTGTCCTTGTAATCTTTCCTCTTTCTTCCACAATTCATCCTTGACCTTCTCTGACCAATCACCTTTTCATCTTTTCATGTTCTCATCTACTCCCATCAGTGGAGTACTCTCAGGTTGCAACCTCAAGTGCTTTTTCAGAAAATATCCATTTGTTTCTTACTGCAACACAACTCAACAACTCAACAAACCAAGCAAGTTCCTCCTTGCTTCCAACTTCTCTCAACTTTCTTCTACCTTTTCTTGGCAACAACTGGGTTCTTTTTAACCTGCACACAACCACAACACAAACTCACAACTTCTCTCTACAAGTTAGATGGATCACGCACCTGCAACCAAACTCAACAACTCAACATCAACAACTTAACCAACTTATCATAATCAACCAACTCTGATACCAATTGATGCAAGGGAATCTACCTAAAACCACAACTCATCAGGGTACATCTGACCCAAACACAAATGGAGAAGATCAAATTAAACAATCATCTTTGATTCACTAATCTTTTCATCAAAATCTCTTCAAATTCACTTCATACCAAAAAATCAGATCAAAAAACTTGTCTCTTAACCATAACCAGACTCAAAACAACTTAGCCATCAACAATTAGCCTGATCAGAAACAAAAAACCATTCAACACTTTCATTTCTCACCAAATTTCACTTTTTACCAACTAGTTTCACAAGACCCAAAAACAAAAATCAACCATTTATCCTTCAAGCTTGTTATCAAACTTCCAAGGCACTGAACCATCATGTTTTTGATTGAAATAAACCATTAAATACCTTACATAAACACTGAACCAATAGATCTTGCTAACTTTGTAGTCAAGACACCATTCTTGCACATTGGAATCATATAGTTCAAATCACCAAGACAACAACTTATGCCTTCTAAACTTTGTACAATCATTTAGACATATTCACCAACATCACATAGACTGATTCAAACCAATATCCATTACCTACACCACTGCCCCAACAGAAATCGGTTTCTAGCATACAAAGATCAAAACCCTAATAGCATTCATTCATGAAACTGTTAGAGATAACTCCTACAAACCTTATCTCCAAACTGTAATTTCCATTTTGGATACTCCTTTAAGGGTTTTAAAACATATCTTTAAAACCACCGTAGTGGTTTTCACTAGAGGATGATTTTTTTCTTTACTGTTTTCAATCCTTTTTTTATTTTTTTGGATTTTCATATTTTTTGATTTTTTTGTATTTCTCAGTCAAATATTTTTAAGCTGATGTTGAATCACTTGATGGTGTTGATGGAGATGCTTCTATCATAATGTTCCATCGATATCTTGCCTGAAGAAGTTGTTTTTCCAAGATGCATGCACTTGAATACAAATTTTGAGATTCTTGATCTGCTTTCTTGATACCAGAGTTAACTTTGTCTTTGTACGCACATCACGATAGAGTGCCTTCTGAATCCTTATGATGAAGGGTGGCTACCAATACATGTCAATGTGAGAATTGGATATCATGCACAGAGGTGTGGATGGAGTGTGTTTAGGAATAAAAAATGGATTGGTTGATAGTTTGGAACCTTTGACTCTCCAAACTTAGGAAGATGAGCAATGATGGGTGGATACAGAAGTGTGCATGGAATTAGGACCAAATGCTTGATATACTTTGTACATTGCTTGAAAAGCCTACTTTTGATTTTGTGGACATCTTTGATGGATACTTTTCCCTTTTTTTATTTTGCCCCATAGTTTCTTTGACTGATGGAGTTTGATAGGGATAATCTTTTTTTGTATATTTTGGTACTCATGTGTATTTGATTTGTCCTTCATGCTTTGCTACTTCTTTTCCTTTGATAATGTTCTTCTTGCTTTGATTCAAATATTTCCTTTGATGTTGGTCCCCATTTGTGGATGGGGTGATGGGTGGATGAAGATTCATGACATGGCTGGTTGTAGTATTGGCATTGGTTTCATCATAAGGACTCTTCATAAAAAATTCAATCCAAAATGGAATATCCAAAAAATTTTAAAACCCTTAAAGGAGCATCCAAAATGACAGTATCCAAAATGTTTTAAAACCATTCCAATGCCAGTCTTCATGCTTGAGAGATAGTACCTAGCTGGTTGCATCAGCCAGCTAGGTACTATCTCTCAAGCATGAAGACTAGCATTGGAATGGTGCTAGGAGGTATGCATTCCTCGAAGTGGCTTCTGAAATCAATTCAACAACATAACATTATGTTTAATTTTCCAAAGATAGGAATGAAGGAGCAAGGCATCAATAAATAGACTTCATTTAGAAAATGAATCAACCGTAACCTCCAAGAAGTCAAACCATTCAACTTCTAAAAGGGATGCCACCTTTTCAATTTGCATAAAATATTAAATTACCTTTTCATTCATCTCCTTAGGTGTCCAAGATAAGAGGCATTTAATTTAACTTTTAAAATATTAAAATTCATCACTTAAGGCGTCCAAAACAAGTTCCCCTTTTAAAACAACTTGAATTTGATCATGTAGGCACGAGGTCCAAAAAGCAACACTGAAAAAATGACTAAGTTATTAAAACTTAGCTCCAAGAGGAATGAAGAAGCCAACGCCCAAACTGAACTACCTCGTTGCCAAAAATAGAATGATGGATTGGAAATAATTGAGTTGCTGCTAAAATGACACTGCCAAAAATAGAACTTACCAAAAATAACAAACTACTATAAATAGCAAGTGATTGCAAACTCCATTTGAATACCAACCGGGCAGTTGTCATGACTTACTAAAAATAGTAAGTGTTTGGAAAGGTTGACAAAGTCTAATGCATGTTACACCCCTATGGAGATATATGAAAACCCAGAAAAACCCATAAACCTTTCCTGCATGCAAAGTACCAGATAGAAATACATGTCATTTTTCATAACATGCATGTTACCACATCTTGAAGCTCTCCAAAAACTTCGAAAGCTCCACAAAACTCACTGCCAAGCTCCTGCATGCAAGCCTTCGAAACCCATTTGAAACCTTCCACAAAATAGGAAACCCTAATTTGTACTTCTGATTCGTCTACGGGTTTTCAAAAATAGACTAATAGTCACTGAAGAGTGTAGAGCTAAAATGGGGACATTACAAATAAAACCACAAGTGAAAGCATATCAAGAGAGGGCTCACCATTAAGATCTTGTTTCCATTCTCAAATGTTTCTCCTAAGAATTGAGACCAAAAGCAAATAAATATCTCCTTCCCACAAGTTTCGAAGATAGCCTTTATATCGAAGGATAAAGAAATATCTACTCTACCTGGTTTGGTTAACTAGTGAACAAAGGTTGCACAACACTTGATTTAAGAAAGGCCAGATCTAAAATATCTCCTTCATTGTCCAATCATATTCTTTGTTAAAGCTAACAATAATTTTAGAAATGCACTAAACAAAATTTGGTAATTGAGAAGCAAGAGGTTACGCACTTTTGACTTGATGATCTTTGCAGAGAGCAGCTGCCATTGCGCTCACTCCCAATGTGTTAACATTCTCTCTTGTGTCTTTAGCTGATGTAATCAGACATCCAAACCCACTAGAATTTTGGGTGAATCTAGAATCTATGAGCTTTCGATTGCATATGAAGACAAACCCATGCTCCACATTTCGGGTAAAAAAATTGAAGTAATCTCTCCATAACACAATTTCACAAACCCTTCACCTGAAGATGATAGAAGAGTATCCATATACAAATAAACACGATAAAGAAGGGAGTGGAAATGAAGGAAATATTTTGTACAATGATGGTGCACGAATTCAACTAGTTCGACCTATCATTCTTTGGGCGATGATTGCATGCAAACATGAAATTTGATATTTTTATTAACATTTACTTTGCTATATTTAATATTTTTATATAATGGTATATATGACATTTAAATTATTAGTAAATCTTAAAAAATTATTATAAGTAGATGTAATATATATATAAAATAAAATATTTATTAATTTATAATTCTTTTAAAAATAGAATACAATTGTTTTTAATTTAAAAAAATTAAAGATTGTTTTGAATATTTTTGAATATGATTTTAAAAACTTATTAAATTGTAATAGCAAACTCAATATTTTTCATTTATTACTAATAGTTATCATTGTTTAATATTAATATATATCATTTTATAATATTTATTATAAAAATACATGTTATAATATATATCATTTTGTGGGCACTGTCCACCCCAATTATAAGACTTACAATTTGGTCATATGGGGGGAGGGGAGAGGGCGGCGAGGGCTTGCACATCTATTTTTATGGAGCTAGAGGTCTCATAGGGAAAAATAATAATTATGCTACACGATTAATTGGAATCTTTTCCTAAAAAATAGCAACCCCTACCTTTTAGATTGTGAAATTGGGGTGGGGCTAGAAATTGCCCCTACAACTTAGGAATTTTTTTTGCCACTTGTCTATCAACTAAAATTTTAAATTCTTATAAAAAAATAAAAATGAGAATTTTTATCTATTAATTAATTTTTATCAAAGCACTGTAGTTCATTTCTTAAATTTTGGAGCTTAAAATTTTAAGCTGAATTGCACTATTAAAATCATGAGACCACTTGCTTAAAAATATTTCTATATGAGACCTCATCCTTAGACAATTTTCATTAGAAAAAAAATCTAAATCTATTCAATATTCTTTTTAATTCATTATTTAGCACTTACTATTAATTGTTTTGATTTTTAAGATTAAAATAATATTTTTTCAAATGAAAATTAAAACAAGTACTTATGTTTGTTTTGATTTTTAAGATTAATATATTTAATAATATTTTTTCACATGAGTATAAAACAATTAGTTATTTAGCACTTACTATTAATATTTTGATTTTTGAGATTTAAATATTAAAAAAACATTGAAGATAAATATTGCAATTAATAATAAAAAAGGGCTGCTACCATTATGAGCGATCTCGCGATTTGCTCAGAGAGCGTCTTCGGGGTTCCTGGCTTTTATCCATTTGTGCAATGGAAGAGGCTCAGGTTCGATTCGGAGCTATAACCTCTGCAGATGTCAAATTGTGGTTGACGGGCCCAAATGTTTTAAACTACGAAAGAAATCCTGTTTATCTCCATTCTGTGATTCTGGAAAAATCGGAGTTTTTCAAAGTGAAGATGTCCGAGCGCTGGTCATTGTGTAAACCAACCGAAATTAGGGCAACTACTTGTCATAACTTTGATGACTATTTAAAATGCATTGAATTCATGTATGGCAAGCGGGTGCATCTCTCCAATGTTGAGGAATGCCTGGCCATTCTTTCAGTTGCTTCTGAATTGTTGTTTGATGACTGCATGAACAAATGCATGCAATATTTAGAAGCAGTTCGTTGGAGTGCGGAGCAAGAATCTCAAATTCGAAATGTGCTCTCTTGTCTGGGATTGAAACTTTTGCCAGATTTAGCAGCCAGGCTTGATAAAGAGGACGATGATCATATATTTTTTGTGGATAGAGTGATCAATCAAATGGTCTCTCTTATTGCAGGCCGGCAGGTCACCGGAAGAAACCGGGAAACTGCGGAGAAATATATAGCGGGCATCTTGGAGGGAACTACATGTAGAGATGTTGTGGAAGTATGCGAGCGTGTACTTTTGGAAGAGTTCAAATCATCCATCCTTTATCGTCGTATCACAATTATGAGGTCGCTCTTTAAACTTATGGAGCATTGTGACGGAGAGATACTGAAAGCTGCATTCATCGCTTTTTGTGAAGATCCAGAATTTATGAAGGATGTAGAATTTTGTGAAGATATGTTCGACATTATAATCTGTTTTATGCAGGCCATAGGAGACGGAAAGATAATAATTTCAAGACCTTATCGAATTTATTTTCTTACAACTTGGCTCCCAATCATGGGAGAATTCTGCCGTGGAATACTTCACAAACTTGGTGAGCTTGATAAAGCAGCGCTTAACGTCATTGAGTGCCTCCCTCTAGTTGATAGGAAACATATTTGCCTAATATGGTTAGAGGTTTACATGCAGTATAACATCGACATCACTACGCCGATTAGTTTGTTTAAAGATCTGCAAGATACCCATTACAAATCAACATCAGAGTAGTAGTATACAGTGTTCTAATAAATCTTGGATAATCTTTTGAGTTTTTGAATTTTGAAAGAGTCTGCGATGTTTAATGGGTTTTGATCTCAGAGAGGTGAACACACTCATTTTCTTCTATTTGTCGCTGCCTGATACAGTTAGTGATGTTAACAAGTCTCACGCCTGCAAACCTTCACTACTACCTTCACTAGGGTTTCACGGGTTTAAGAGATTAATTTAAAACAAAATATTAGTTTTGTTTTAAATATATATATTTTATGTTTAAATTATATTTTTATTTTTCTAATTGTAAAATACTTTTTAAAATAAATCTTTTATTTCCCTCTCCTCATTCATTTTCCCTCCTTTATTCGACATGCATTTTCCTTTTGGTAGTGATGGCATGGAGCTAAATTACTATGACAGGCAATAGGGTTTTGAGAATTCCAGTTGAAATTACCTATAGTGCTATGAATAATCTAAAGAAGATGAAATTACCTATAGTGCTATGAATAATCTAAAGAAGAATATAACCGCCCCTGTTGTGTAGAACCACCTTAAGAAGGTTTATTTGTCTTTGACCTATATTTTGATCGTTACTTTGGCGGTAGTGGTTTACTTGCGCCTTCTCTGGAACATGGGCGGCGTTCTCACAGTGCTTGGAACCATTGTCACCAATATTCATACCAACGAAGAAGTTGCCATCAAGCTTGTAAGCTTCTAACCCTGTTTTACATTTATCGTTGTAGCCAGTTTAAATGCATCTAGCTGACTGTAGGAATTCAAATAGCTTCTCCATTAGTATCGATGGGCAAGATGTGCTCATATAAAAGTATTGGGAGCTTTAACATTAACTCTGGCATTTGGAGCAATTGGGTTGCTTGATGATAGCCTATCCTTAATACATAATCACAACTATGGACTTCCAGGTTGGCTCAAACTTGTTCTTCAGGTATGAGTTTTATTTTTGTACAATGATATTCTTTTATGTTTGGGAATCAAGGTCGAGGGGAACTTAAGGCCGCCTCTTTATTTTTTTGTGTGGTATTTTCCCAAAACCCTTGTAATACTTTGTGGACAATTTATCAGGTGGTTGCAGGCACTTGTTTTTCCATCTGGTGGGATTCTTTAAACTTACCATCGTCGTATAAAATGTATAACTTTCTGTAAGCCTTTTGATGCTAATTCTGTTGCAAACCTAATAAAACTAAAGTCATGGCATTTATGTTTTGTGATTTGGATATTTTTTTAGAAACCAGCAAGAACATATGGACCTGGTCTAGACATCGTTGTGAATAGGTTATTTACTAATGGGAACTGTTAAGCATAGATGGATAAATTCCCTACAAGTATTTTGCCAAACAATATCATAAATTATGGGAACATAAATAGGAATATGCTGTTGACAATAATCTGAATTCGATTGGTTTTGACTTGTAAGAGCCTTCATGGAATAGAGTTATGACTTTATCCCTTCTGTGTTAACTTAATTTGTTGCTTCTAGTGTGGCAATATTACAGTTACAGTACCTTTTAGGCTTGAAAAGATCAAGTAAGCAAGTAATTTACATCTTTCTTTAACTAGAAATAACTTTTCTTTATTAAACACATCCACTGGCAAGTTTGCAACAAGGTGGCCCTGGGAAGTCTGAGAAGATCAAAATTTCTATAAGGTCAAACATAAAACAAAGTAATACTTACTTAAAGAAATATAGCCTTGGGTTTTTAGATAAAACATAGCACTGACCAGCAATAATTGTACCAATAGAATAATTGAAACAACATTTGATCTTTGATACCTAAAACAGGAGCAATGATGTACAACTCAATGATGAGCAATCACAATGGAATGTGTCAGACATATGGAATTCATTTTGGCAATGGCGATGAAGGTCTTGGTGTAATTAATTTCATGAACTTGAGACAAACCTTTTGCGACAAGTCTTGCTTTGAACTTATCAACTCTACCATCAGTAACTTATTTGTCTTGATAGATCAACTTGCATCATATCGGTGTCTTTTCCTTAGGAAGTGGGACTAGATTCAAAGTGTGATTCCTTAATGATTCTCATTCAGCAATACCTAATGCCTTGCGAAATGACAATGGATTTGAGGCAGAGGTAATGAAGACATGTGGATGATCCTAAGTTGTGACTGTGTCCTCTAAGTGTTTGAAGGGTCCCTAACTAATGCACCTACAACATGAAGAGTTTGGTAGGCCCAAAGTAGCATAGAAGTAGGAGAGTTCTCAGCCTATGAATAGATGGAGGGAATCCACTAAATTAGTCCTGTGAGTTGAAGGCAGAGAAGAATCCTCTGAACTAAACCTATGTGTTGGAAAAGGACGCAAGTCGTCTAAAGTACCACCAACAATTAGGGAATCCAATGTGAAGGAAGATGGAGAAGTGTTTGGAGGATAAGCTTGTAAAGCCTTCCACAAACTGAACGCTCCTCTCAATGAGCAACTCATGGTTATTGTTAGTGTTTTAGTTTGCACTTTCAATGTGACACAAAACGAAACATATGTGCTCTTCAAATTAGAAGGGGAAGCTTCTTTTAAGAAAAAAATTAACCTAGTCTGCACAATATATACTTGTTATTTACACTCTTTACAATGTTTTCTGGGGCGGTTCATGATCATACTAAATAAAATCAAATGTGTATTTTGTGGATTCCAACAGGGCAAAAGGTTGACACACACTTCAATGCAAGATAAAAGGTTTTAATATTTTTTAAATGAAAATAAATCTTATTAAGTATATGCTTGTGCTATATATACATACATGTATGTATGCATACAACATGAATAGATATCTATGTATGTATGTGTATAAATTATATGTATAAATATAACATATATAAGTATACATTCATATTATGTGTATATGTATATGAAAATACCTTGAATGTCACTTGAGCCATGATTAGGCCTGCTTTCTGTGGATAAGCTTGAATAGCCTTGGCCTCATGGATTTGCATCATGATTTTTGAGCTCAACTTCAATGGCCTTGTTCTCCCTCATATAGGAACAAATGAGGTGCAATTTTTTTTTCCTACCTATTTTTTCGATGCTGAAATAGTGGTGAAATCAGTGTTGGGTAATTTAGGCTCTAAGCTCTAGTTGATTCTACAATTTTGTAGATTATGTTCCAACATGCAGAATTGAACCCCTTGTTGATCTATGGTTCTGTAGACTGCAAAACAAGTTCTGATTGTGATTTTGCTAGATCTCTGTGTGAATGTTCCTGCTCCTGAGGGTTTCCATCCCTAGAATGCTCAATTCATTCTAGTAGATTGATGTTTGACTGTTTTGTCTTCAAGGTATTTTGTCATAAATGTTGATTCTTTGCATACAAGGAATCAATTGAATGTGTTACAACATTACGCAGAATGTTTAATTTTTTAAATATTACAATTGATCCATTTTGGATCAGTTGCGATCCCCATTTGACCCCAACTGGCCTTTTATCTCTTCCTCAAATTAACTTCACTTGGCCTTTCATGAAACAAGAAGCAAGAAGAACTGGAAGAACTAAATAAACAGACTAAAATAGTTAGAAACCCAAAGCAAGCAGCTACCAAAAATAAAGCCCTGAAAGAAGGTAAGTGATTGTGGGTCATTGCCAAAAAAAAAAGATGTAGTCCAATCGTTCAGGAACTTTAGAGCAACAAAATGGATATAGACAAGAGACACAATAAAGTAGTGGACTTCAAAATAGCAACATCAACTATGGTAGATAGAGTTGATTGGATATGCATCATGAGCCAAAAAGGATCGAGTTTCTTGTCTTTTCATGTTATTATATTTTGTATATGGCACTAGTTAATCTAACCTATCTAGGGTAAAATATTTTCCATGGATCCATTTCCAAATTTCCACATGTTTGAAATAACTCTGTACTTGATATCATACAATTTTATCCCTAGATAGTGTCCAGAAAAAAGATGTTGTAGACCACTAAGCCTAGTCTGTAAATATTTTCATGTCAATAATAGGAACTGGCAATACAAACAACTTTAAGTAAAGAGTCATTTTGTAATAAATATTATTCAAGTAAATTCTAAATCAACTAATTTCAAAATTACCTGACATATAGTATTAAAAGGCAGAATTCATCACTATGGTCAGCATGCATGCAAAAATTATGCGCCTTGTGATTTTGAAAAGAAGAAACTTCATATTTTAATGTAAACCGTGTAACTACGTTTTGAAGATCTTAATCAAAGAGAAACTAACCAGGTCAAATGATAACTTAAAAACTCAACGAAAGAAGGAAAAAGATGGATGCAAAAAGTGAATAACTGCAGAAGAAATACATACAGAAAAAGGCACTATATGATGAGACATGTCAAACATAGGGTAATTTGCAAATTCAAATGAATAATTGTATGCCAGATTAGATGTGCGTAAAAATCACCATCATATTTATTATGTCCTGTACATAAAAGTTCAAGATAAAGGCTCTATCTCGAATATAGATTTTTTACTCGTCCCACTCCCTCAAAACTTCTATCACAAAAAGAAACTGTTAAGCAGAAAAATGTTTAGAATTCAAAAAAATGAACGGTTATAACAGATTGTGTGATACATAATCTATTGGCTGTCTATATCCAGATACATTAAAAAGTAATCATCCACAGAATAATAGAGACCATTCCATGTTTGCATCTACTGGTTTCAATCCTCTTTCAGTAAGTTAGATACTTGTTTGCATAAGACCTTTGAAGCTTGAATGGGACCAGTTTTCTTTAAGTATTGGCTTGTTTTTGGTAATAGGAAATGTTTATTGAGCTGGTATACAATAAATCTGCAGTTGAAGAGCAGATTGGTGGAGTCTCCACACCTGTTTACAGATCACTAACTCCATAAATTGCTTGTTATTTATCACTACATGAAGTTCCCAGCAATCCAATCATAAAGTAAGAAATAGATGCTAGTAAGGTCTTAATCCTAAACGTCAATAATAGCTCCACCGAAAATGACAAAGCTGAGAAACTGAATAGCTTCTGAAGCTACTACTTGTCAGTCTCCACCCTATGGAAATAAAAATTCAACGTTGTTCCTTTAAAATGGTAATTTTTCTCATTGAGGCATTTCTTCCTCACAAGATGTGACACATGAATTATATTACCAGTAAAAGACGTAAAATATGAAAAGCGGGTATTTTAAACCTGCAACACAACAGTCAGGCTCTATTAGATTAAATATATCTCAGACAAAATGCTAGCAATATGTTTTAAACAGATTTCCAACAGTACAAAATACATAATGCTCTTATTTGAATGATATTACATTCAAATAAATATACACAAATGAATTTTTAGTGAATGTGAATTGTAAATTTGAAGACCATGTGTAACACAATATAATCCAGAGGTAAAGGAAGGGCCAATAATGTAAATATCATCTAGAAAAAAGTCATAAAAGAAGAGATATATGAGAAACTAGTCATACCTTTTTCCCCAATTTTTGGCATAATAGCGCTCATAGTCTTGTCAACTTTAATATATTTCTGGTCTTTCTTCTGTATATTTTCCTTGCCAGATGACTTGGTAGGTTTTGACTTACGGATCATGTCAAACAGAGCATCTTCAGAAAGAAAATGTGTTCTACAAGAAGATGAGCGAGTTAAGTAACATGCTCTAAAAATGAAAATATATAACATATAAATTATACAGAACTAGTCAAAAGACATCAGCTTCCAACATCTTCATCAGCCAGTAAATAACTGATGATTAAAACAAGAGACATCCAAAAGGTAGCTGACTTAAAATATCCTAGAAAAAAATATTTTTACATGGAAAATATTTTATACTAATTGTAAATTACTTGTGATATTGTTCAAGAGGAATAAAAGAATTTATTTCCAATAAGAAAACCCTATAACAACCGTTTTCTTGCTGACACCATGGTGTTTAATCAGATCTTCTGCTGCCTCCCTCTCTAAACTGTGTTAGAAACAAGAGGCAATGAATTTGAATTCAAGGATGAAATGTTATAAGCATACTGAAATTTAGGTACATCAAAATTCTTAAAAAGAATAGAGCAATAACCAGTTGCCATGAAAGAGTCCCACTTATTACGAAGGTCAAACTCTGCAAGCAATTTTCAGCACCTTCCGGAACTTCTTGAAAAAATGTTGAGTGAAAATTTCGGACAAATGCAAGACAAGACTAGCAATTCACACCCATTGGCCATACATTGCCAAAAAAACTGTCCAGTCAACAAAGCATTGAAATAATAAATAACTGTATGTTAAGGGCATTGGAACCATCTAACCTTTTCACCTTTATGTGGGGGAGCAGCTCTTTCCCCAAAATTACCAAAAGCACCTCTCCCACCTACTCGGCCTCTACCTCCACCATTGCTTCCACCTCCACCTCTGCCCAACTCCACCTCTGCCACCATGCTGAGGAAGACTTTCATTTTCATTTTTTGCAGACAAATTATCACCATTGCCACTACTCCCTAAATTAGACCCAGCTGAGTAATCTCCTGATATTCCATCATCTTTTTTATAAGCAGTCTTACTCTTATCCTTAGTTCCTTTTGTGTCATCTTTGTGAAGCTTCTTGGGGGATGAAACTTTTATCTCAGATATGTCATTCATGTCCACTTTCTGTTTCTTTCTTTTTGTTGAAGCCTTGTCCGGCTTTAAATCCTTATCTGGGATCGATTTAATAGTGTTTTCAAGGTTGGGTGTGGCGAAATATTTGTTTACTTTCTGCCTTCCTGCATTTGCTCCTTTTGAAGCATTGTCCTGGACCTAAACTTTAGCAGGATGCATGATACTTAACCCATTAGCTGTGTCTGTAATGAGTAATATTTGAATATAATATCCAGAGAATAATAGATACGTTGTTGGTAATGGAAACCAGCAGATAACCTTATCAAAAGACACTAAATAAGAGTAGTAAGTATTAGAAGTAAATATCCACACAATAATAGACATTTGTAGAGGAAGCAAGCACATGACCTTATCACAAAGTATTTGAAAAGACTAGAGAAGGTGCTTATGACGAAACGACATTGCTTAACAAAATGCCCAAACGAGCCGGCCAAGCTCAGGGAACTTGAAGCAACTCATTCAGCTTTAAAAGATTGTAAAGATCCTGATGAGCAGACATTTACTTCCAATATTTTGACTCAAATCCTGGATTGGGCAGCAAAAATATAAATTTATATCAATTGGGGTGGCAAAGGATCATATGTGAGTCTAATTCTTAGGTTGTGGTGAACATGTTGAATAGGGGGCATTTAGATGATGTTAGCTCGCATTTGGCTTTGATTGTTGATTAGAGTCTCAACCTCTGTGCTTCTTTGGAGTTTGTTACTTTCACTTATATTCCTAGAGAATGGAATGGTGTTGCTGATTGTTTGGCTAAATGGGCTTCTGATCATATTCATGATTGAAATTTGGTGGACTGGGGTTAGTTACCCCTAGATATGTCTCAACAATTGGATCACTTGGCGGAGCTTGATAGGGCTATGTAATGCCCTTGCTTTGTACTTATTCTTGTTTTAATAAAAAAATTACCCCTCCTTTATGTTAAGTATGCATGACCCAACAAATCTTGGCTAGGAGCTTTTCAAATTGTATTCTCCCGCCCATACATCCGCAAACCTGATGAATCAAATCTAGAAAAGGAAATAGTTGGGAATATTTTGCATCAGGTCATTTCAAGTTTGTAGACGATGATCACATATAGTTTTGGGTATGCATTCTAATACACCAAAAATGGACCCCTCTGTGGCAGATTTCAAAGTTCAAAAAATAATTTATTCTATATTTTCAATCATCGTAGACATAAATCAGATATAGTACACAATACATTTAATTTGTTAATATTTTATTATAAATGAAACCTCAAAGAAAATATTTTTAGCTGATAGGCTCTTTGTGTTGAATTTCGCAAGGATTTTCGTCAATCTAGCGTGAGTAGAATTTCTTGTTGTCGGAGGAGTTTTCCGGGGTGGTCATCTGGTGCAATTGCCTTGATACGCAGAAGCAGAATGGTAAGTGATTGCTTGTGTGAGGGTTAATGCATCCTGGAGTAGTTGTATGATGGCGCATGAGGAAGTAAATGCAATATTCAATGTTGCAATGTGGGAACCATCCTCCAATGAAAGCAGATTAAACAAGAGAAGTGGATGGATGGAGATGGGAGTTTTAATAGCAAGCGAGAGTTTTAAAATGATGGGCATGCCATTTTGCAGGGAGAATAGTTGCGTCCATGCTCAAGGGTTAGAAAATTATTAGAGCATATTCTCGAGCACTAACAAAGGTGAGTTGTAGTTACAAATTTAGTTTATTCATGCCTTTTGTTTCTGATAATCATTCTCTGTTTATTTGCAGGTCAGTTATACAAATTATCATTTCAAACTTCCCTCATTCTATGCCCATATGATATTTATATAAAATGATTGATTTATAGGGAGAGGCATTGCAGACAAAGTGCAGGATTATTTGTGTTGGGAGACTCTTTTGCCGACATAGGAAATCGCAATCCATACAATAAAAGCATAAGCCAACCGTGGAGACGGCCATATGGTTTGACTTGGTTTGGCTATAATGTAGGTAGATTTTCTTCTAGAAAAATCCAAACAAATTTTTGGGGTAAACCTTGCTTCCACTCACAAATGGTGAAATATAGGGTTTTAAATGGTGAAATGTAGGGTTTTAAGCAATTCGTGTCTTATCATTATGTGGTCTATGTGGTAAAAAGCAACATGTACCTTGTATTGTTATTACTGGGCCTGCATTGTTGCTATTCCTGTGGGTACAAAGAGAGACTGAGAATGAAACTGTAACTTCCCAGGAATCAAATCTCCGACTTCCTTGTTGTGACTGTGGTGCCCTATGCTAGGAGTATCATCAAGTAAAATTTTCTAAAACGGGTATTTTTCCTTCATTTTCATTTTCATTTACACAACATAACATGAAAATGATAGAGAAGAAGAAAAATTGCATGGTTATGCAGGAGAACTAGTGAAATCCATTGCCTTGTTGCCTCCCTCCATCAAGACCATGATTCACTGATAGCCATTTCTACTGGTACTGCAATGAAACATGCGCTTGCATAGTGCAATTTTCTTCCCATATGTTCAGTGCAATGAAAGGAATGTGTCAAAATAAATCTTAAATTTTGCCATGGCTGTTTGTTGGGGAGCTTTGTATGTACACTAAGCCTAGATTGCGTATAGATATAGCCTTGAGCATATCAGATAGGAAACATGCAAAGTAATACTAATCTCAGTGCAGAGGAGGAAGGGAATTTTGTGTAACCATTTTAAAAATTAATTTTCTTATGGTTATTTACGCCAAAGGTGTTCCCTCTATGAGCTTTGCCAAGCTCATTCTGTCTATCTACAGTCTAAAATTGCGTCCATATCAATGCAAGACAATTAAATGAATCTCAATCATTCATCCATTTTCATCATTTCTTCAATTTCCCTGCCGCTATTGGTTTCCGCTCATCCAAACTCTTCCTTGTTGCATGTTTCTCCACTGCTGAATGCGGTCTGCATGATACATGCGGTGTATTTCATTTTTATCTACCCCACAACAAATTATTTGCATGGTATTAACTACTCCTTGCTTGCATACCTTCAATCTCACCGACTCCTTGCCACTTGGGTACCACATTCATATGTATGAGATATTTTCTACATACTGCAAAATTCACCGCTATTGAAATCAGATGACCAATTGAAGACTAGTTTATCTGAAAGCATTTTCTACTTTTTGCTGTTGCAGATTATCTGACCCATATAGCTTTCACGGAGTTATGTATGTTGGAACCCTGTGTCTTGACCCATATAGCTTTCACAGAGTTATGTATGCTGGAAACCTGATTCTTGAGTACTTAAATATTGCTGGAAATTTTGTTTGATGCTTATATCACATGCAAGCCAAAAATAAACTGGTATGATTGATATTGGAAATGTTCTCTGTTAGAAGGGAGCCCCTATAAGTGTTTCTTTGGGAAGACATTGAGTGCCAGAGATGAAGCTTGTGTATTATGGGGACATAGTATAGGGATCAACAGTCAGAGGTTGAGAGTTTGTTTTCCAGATATGGAAGAGTGGACAGGGTAGATCTCAAGCTAGGTAAACATTTTATTTCTTAATCTCTCAGATTTTTAATGATATAAAGTCATTCAATAAGTCACCAAGGATCATCAGGTCACCCGAAATTATGTTATTCTGGAAATAACTATAAATGACATGCTTTGAGAGGTGGTAACTAGCGAGTTTACCCTGTTAGGATCATTAGAAATAGACCACATATTTCCATCTATTTCCATTGTTATTGGTGTTGTTCTTTTTGTGATTGTTGTGGCTACTGTAGTACTGGTTAGATACCACATATCTATAAAATCATGAGGTAGCATATGAACGGATGCATTATTTTATGGGCTTGAAATGTGATACTCTGTACCATGCAAGTCTTATGTCTTGACATAGATTTTTAATATCCAATTTTAGTTGCCTTTTTATTTTTATTTCTCTTAATTCCTATATCGTAACCTAAAAATATCCTTTTGTAGCTGCTCAATGGGTATGGCTAGAAAATATGTAGTTATATTTAGTTTTACAAGTTTACCTTTCGATTTATGTCAAAATTTTGTATTTCTCACTTGACATATTTTTACTTCTAATTGACTGTCACATATGCATATAGTATTTTTTTATACTTTACTTTTGAAACGCACATAGTACTATGTGCTTAAGTATAGACTATTTAACCACATTTATTTTGTCTGTTAAACTATTTTGGTGTTTCCATTCCATATTCCCCATTCTGTGTAGCGTGGAATTCAAAACAAATGGTACAACTAGAGAAATATTAGCAAGGATTTCCTTAGTTGCATGATGCTTGGTGAGGATTTTATAGTTTTAATGCAAAGCATTGGCCACTTTTTAGGACACATTTTGTAATATCTTCAGGGAAAGGTTGAGAGAATGTGAGACTCTCTAAATTTATTCCCAAAATTGATGTTGTTTTCAGATGAGCAACTTTGAGAATTTCTTGGTACTATGTGTGGAGATTGTTGAATGTGGATATTGGTTTAAATATGAGCTGACTATAGGGTTTTTGTACGCGAATTTTTGCAGAGGTTCTTCCCATTCCAGAGCATACAAATGCATTATTCCAGCTTGCTTAGGGTAAGGTTGTATGAGATTTTTGGTAGGTTCATTATGGTTATGGCTAAGTATTATTCTATATAAAGCACAATCACTCATCTCTTGTGGTATTGTCGTGTACGCTATAAATAGATAGATTCAACATTCAAGTTTTATTAGAATATTTTATATAAAGAAATATGAAATTGCTTGGGAATGTGGAAACCAAGGTTACAAATGTAACTTTCAGCAAAAAATGGTTTGCGAAATGTAGGCCGTTGTACTTCAAAATTTCCTTTAGCACAGAAATATCAAACAACATCGAAGCTCTTCCTGACTCATGGGTCCCCAAGCATAAATTTTAATCATGCTATTTGTGCCAGACCATAAGCTTCTAAGTCTTGATCAACCAACTTGATATGCAAAACATGTCCTGTATTTCCTCATAAGATCATTTCTTCCCGTCCCTCTTTTGCCATGTTAATTCTCCAGTTACAAGCATATGTTATATGATAGGTCCCAATCCCTTTGAGAGATCATTACATCCAGAAAGGGGCATAACCATGGATGGCATTTTCTTTATTTATGGACTAGGCTTAATGAGATCAATTAGTACAAGATGCAATGCATGTTCCCAATGTCCTTTTAACATAGCAGGTCTTTGCTCAAATGAGTAACACAGATTGTATTTTGTTTTGCAAAGCCCGTGTAGTTATTGTTTATTACAAACACTCCCATATTCCTTATTGCTTTCATTTTTGTTTCCTTTTTGGCTGCTTTGTTTTTTCACACGCTTTGCATTTATTTGCATGGATGTTGAGCGTGATATAAAGGATGCCATCAAAGGGATGGACAAAAAATAATTTGGCAGGCATAGCTGTCGATTGTGTGTGGAGTGGACAAAGGTTCCCTATTTTTTCTTTAGGCTTTTTTTTATATGACAGGTCTAGCATTTCCTACATGGGGATAAATCAATTATTATGAATCAAGGTTCCTTTCTCTTTTAGCTTTGTTATTCAAATAGATATTTAGGAAGTGACAGACTTGGTATTTTTTATCCAAGGAAAAATCAGTTATTAACTTTGTCACTCTATATGGTTCTTAGTGTATCTTTTGTATTACTTTTTTATAATTATTTTTATTTTTTTATGGTTTTATAGGTGTGATGTTTCCTGCACAAACTTCAATCTTATGTATTCTTGTAGCACTCTTTTAGATACATAAGTAAAGAAATATTTATTCCTATTCTCATATCAAGTTACATTTTTATTTGAATTTTGCGCCTAAGAGCAACCATAACGAGGTAGTCATCAATCTGAAAATGGCAAATGATCTTCCAAAAAGTTGAAACCATCATAGACATTCATTGTGATAAATTTTGATCCTACTAATACCATGGTTAGGGACCTTGAAAACATTTCAAGCCATATCATACAAAATTGGGTGCGATTAATGGTGATTAATTTATTTAATAAAACTCCTTCGAGTGGAAAATCATGGGCATTCATGATAAACATTAGTACAATATTTTCTGCTTTTTCCATAGTTGTTATCTATTGATAAGTATTAACTGCTTTTAGATACTCTTCTACAGCTTGAATGTCCATGTGGGAGATGTTAAAGGGCACAGGACTATTGTAGTATTGAGTGGAAGTGGAATGGTAAACAACTTATTTAACATTAATAAATATGTGTCTTACCCTTTGCTATGAAGATTAGATTAGTCATAGTTCAGGTGTGATTATGGCCCAGGTGGACGCAACATAGACAACATAGTTGTTGCTCACTCACTTTCATGTGAAGGTTGTGATTCACTATGGAAGAGTTGGTAGGACAATTTGAATTGTATTTGCACATTTTCTTGTATAGCTATCACTTGTACTACAAGGAGGTTCAAGGATTACGCTAATAGAAAATTATATGTATGTTAATATTTTAAAGAGTGTGTTTGTGCATAGAGGCGTGTGGATACCATGTTCTACAAATTCTTGTTTTGTGATTAGATTAAACAATTAATATTAAGTGTTAAATAATGGAATGAAATAAACTTAGACAAATCTATATTTTTTCCCTAAAGAAATTAAGTATTATCTAATTTTGAAATATTTACATATAGATTTAAAACATAAACCAATGCAAATGGAAAAAAAAGAAAGTTGCCATCAAATTGAAGAAAAAACATTGCAAATGGAAATATAATGTTCCCATCCAGTTGGGAAATTAGTATTTATCTGCTTTTACATGATAAGTGAGATTTTGGAGGCTTTTACCATTAAATGGAATCTAGTTTACCATTAAACAACAACTAAAACTTGTTTTCTGATGAGTTGACCGTGGTTTGCATGCGTGTGACTTGTTTCTGAAATATCGCACTATATGTAGTCTATTAGCTAATTAAGAGTTGTGGGCACAATTTTTAGGTACATTTTGGATATGTGGACTTGTTCTTGTAAAAGTCTTATATGTAGACCTTTTTCATATTTTTCACTTGTAAGACTAGGGTAGCCTTAATTTATGGCTTCAAAATTCTACTAGCCTTTGTAGTATGAAAATGTATACAAATTTAAATTAATGAATGCAATGATAGTGATTTTATCAATCCTTTTCTACTATGATTAATAAATACATTCAACTTTTACATTGTGGCAATTGTGTTTATCTAGACTTATGTCAAGTAATGAGTTGTATTAAGAATCCAAAATAATCCATTTTATTTTAATTTGAACTACAATTATGTTTATTTAAATCTATGTTGACTAATGAGTGTTGTGCAAAGAATCCATGTGTAAGTGGAAGAATAATATATTTTGGTGCATCACTCATGTTTCTCTTCAATTGTTTGCTTTTAATTATTTCTATCTTTTTTTTATTCGATTAAATTTAATTGTAATAAAGAAGGAACCAACCTTTCAAACTTGGAGGTTTGATGTAGAGCATGGATTCAAATCCTTCCAACAGTCACAACTTGACTAAACTCAAACAATTTTTGCTTGTTCATTCAACTTGGACTCACCATCCTCTTCACAAAACACTTGATTCCATAAGCTTCAAAACATCCAAAACTACAATCAAGATTCCAAATTCTTACTAAACCCTCAAACCACTTTTAACATCATAAAAATGACTGAATTAAGCTAGAAAAACTCTCTTGGAAAACCGGTTCATCAGTTTCCTCATTGCTCACACTCAAGACACCTATTAGATTGTAGTAGTCCACATTGACAAAATTGGGCATATGTAACTTTTAAAGGAGGTGGAGTTTCCCAAAACTAAACACAGATTCAATGACCCATTTTTGCATATGTCAACATATCTTAAAAAACACATACCTTTGTTTTGGAGCATATCCTCCAAATAATTGCTACTACGCTGCCCTCCTTGGCCAATTAGGCCACTTTTACAAAGCAACCCCAATCTAAATGTGCTTCCAACCTTAAAACTCAATTGAAAATGTCCTTTACAGACCTAGAATAGTTTGAATCCACAACTTTCCTCAATTAGAATAAAAAACTCATCAAAATGCAAAACCCTTACTCTAGGCCTTCTTATGCTTGAAATGAAGAGGATTTAGTGGAAATCATTACCCCAAACCCTAACTCACCTTATCACTTCCTCAAACACATCAAAATATGTCTACACATGCCTAATAAAACATTCCCCAACCTCCAACAATGCAATTTCATCAAACTACCACTTCTAGTCATCCATTTTGAGCCAAAAAAACTCATGAAATCACTTAGGGCAGCAATCAAAAACCCCTCCAAATGCCTTTTATGCTCTTAAAAGCCATTTTAACATAAAAAACTAACCTAATGCACCCATTCCACCAAGTATTAAACTAATATACAAGTGGAATGGGTGATTAATCCATTTTAAGTGCTTTCAAACCCTTAAAATCTGAGTTCAAACCCACCTACAATAAAATGATTGTAAAAACCACAATTCTCAATGGAAATTCTTCAAACTAGAACCAAATTGAAGCTACTTCATGTGTCCATCAAATAAAATTGAAATTTGGATTAAAAAACAAAATAATTGGGGCCATACAATGGCGTGCAACAACAATTTACCAGAAATTTCTTTAAAAAAAAAAAAACAGAGTTTTACTTATGGTTTTCAACTTCAATACAAACTCTAGCCCTTTCCTTGACTTGTATGAGGCTATTTAAAGACCAAGACACCAAAACTAACTCACAAAATTGACTAACCACCCTTTAGACTCCAAAATGACTGTTGGTATTCTCAAATGTTGCATTTTTGCAACTTTACAATGTTGCATATGACAACTTTTGACAATTTTACAAAAATATGACAAAATAAACTCAAGTGACACCAAAGTGACTCCATACAATATAAATGGTCTATTATGACCTTATTTGCAATACAAAATACTCTAGATGCCAAAAATCCACCACAAGACCCTATTTACAAAACTTGCAAATTTGGACTATCATGGTGCCCTTGCACCAAGGTTGTCTTGCACTTTAAGGGGCCAAACTTGTAGGATTTCCCATGCCTGTTCTTTGTAGAGGTGTTGATGTTGAAATGTGTGAGTATCAACACACATATTTATGTTTAGTAAGTTGAAGTATTTATTAAGACATTGGTGAGGTAAGACAAATATGACTTATAAAGTGTAAGATGATCCAAAAACTTTACCAATAATTTTAATCAAGAAAGACATTGGAGGGTTAAAAAGACTACAAACTACAAAAGTCAAACAAAAATTATTAAACAAAATTAACTTGCATTCACTACCTATTCCTCCCCCTACTAGAATTAAGACATCAGTGGCTTATATTCATCACCCTCTATTAATAAATACAACTCTATCTATCCCCCTCTCTCTTTATCTCTCCCTCTCCTCTCCATATCTCTTTCCTCCATCTCCATCTCCATCTTCATCTTCACTTCTATCCCCTATCTCTATCTCCTTATCCCTCTCTCCCCCCCCTTCTATCTCTCCCTCATTCTATCCCTCTCTCTCCTCTCTCCATCTTTTGTATTGCAAGTTCATGACATGACTTTGTTAATAATGGAGCCTTGTTATCTTCTTGATCCTAAGGTTTTGTTTCAATCATGTTTAGATCCGTGTAAGTGGATGCATAATTGATTTGAAGCTATCACTTCTCCATTGAGATATTTTTTGTACAAACATCATTTTATAGATGGCCTACCAATTGACCTCATGTACTACACAAATGTATGGAAAAAAATATATCACTATTATTTTAATTGCCTTCGACACCTCTACGGCATACCCATTACACACCAAGGTGTGATTGCTAGTTTTAATTTTAAATATTATTAAATATAGATATGGAATTGTTTTCATTAGTCGATAGGCTATCTACACCAAATTTTTGCTGGGATTTTCATCATCCCAGCCATGAATAGAATTTCTCGATGTTGGACGAGTTTCCTGGGGTGGTTGCCTTGATATGTGAAAGCAAAATGGTAAGTGTTTGCTTGCATGAGGGTTAATGCATCTTGGTGTTGTTGTTTGATGGTGCAGGAGGAAGTAAATGCAATATTCAATTTTGCAGTGTGGGAAAGTATATTGTTTTTGGTTGCATCATTTGTGGTGGACCCCTATCAGTTGATCGTTGCATGCCTGTGCATGCGACTACTAGTATTATATAGTTTCAATCATTCTGACATAAATTAGATATCATTATACAATACATTTAATTTGTTAATATTTTATTATATATTTTTACTCATTCAGGACAACAATGTAAGCATTCAAATCATGTGAGCGTAATTTGAAAAGACACAAGGCCTTTGTATTGAAAAGACCTAAGAAGTCTATCAAATAACATAAAAAAAAATTCACACACATTCACTGAAAAGAAGAGTTCAAGACATGGTCTAAATCAACAAATTTGTATTGAAATTATAGAAGTTCTACAAATAAACTACTCAGTACAATAACAACACAGTATAATGTTTTGTCAACTAACTAAAAAATAGAAAGACCGAACAAAATGACACAGTCTATGAGTCTTAATACAATAATCAAAAGCAATACAAAGGCCTTGTCTCTTTTCAATAATCTTTGTGGAATACGTGTAGAGATGTTGTGGAAGTATGCGAGCGTGTGCTTTTGCAAGATTTCAAATCATACATATTTTTTCGTCGTATCTCAATTATGAAGTCACTCTTTAAATTTATTAAGCATTGTGACGGAGAGATATGAAAGTTGCATTCATTGCTTTTTGTGAATCCAAAATTTATCAAGGATGTAGAATTTTGTGAAGATATGTTCGACATTATAATCTGTTTTATGCAGGCCATAGGAGATGGAAAGTTAATAATTTCAGGAGCTTATCGGATTTATTTTCTCACAACCTGGCTACCAATCATGGGAGAATTTTGCTATGTAATACTTCACAAACTTGGTGAGTTTGATAAAGCAACACTTAGCGTCATTGAGTGCCTCCCTCTAGTTGATAGGAAATGTATTTTCCTAATATGGTTAGAGGTTTACATGCAATATAACATCGACATCACTACGCCGATTAGTTCAAATGTTTAAAGATCTGCAAGATACCCATTACAAATCGACATCAAAGTAGTAGTATACAATGTTTTATTAAATCTTCGATATCTTTTGAGTTTTTGAATTTTCAAAGAGTCTGGGTTTTGATCTTAGAGAGGTGAACATATTCATTTTCTTCTTCTATTTGTCGCTTCTTGATATATTTAATGATTTAACATTTTAAGAAAAATATAAATTAGATAAAAAGATTTTTGGATTCAAATGTGTCATTTATTTGGATACGAATAAATCTTTTTATCTAATTTTCATGGACTGTTGAAAGATCATTCCTACTAAAATATAAATTGTCAAAATAATTGTTTAATTTATGATTTTTTTACAAAAATCTTTAATAAATGCAATATTTTGAAAAATTAGAAAATAATGATAATTATTAGTAGGAAATACTTTATAATTAACAATTAACAAAAGTTTCTAAATTGATATAAAAAACAAATCTTGTTAAAAATATTCTAAAAGTTAAAAACAATTATATTTTATTTTGAAAATATTCTAAATTAATATATTTTTATAATAATTTTTTTATTCGTAATACATAGCTAAGCTGCATGATTTATATTGATATCAGAAAATTTACATCATTTTTGGCCCATCTCTTGATAGTGGGCGAATTCAACTGGCACCGAGTGCCTTCAACCACCTTAAAAAAAGCAAAAAATAAGCCAAAATTTGACCATTGGTCACATGACTTCAACAAAGACATTAACCAAAATTAAAAACAATTACCCACTCATAGCCACCCTTCATTCTTCTTCATCATAGAATCTGGCGGATTCCACTAGATTGGCAAATGCTCGACACCACTCAAGGCCTTTTGACTCATTCAAGCCCAACCATCTGCATAGGAAGTTGTAGCCTATGGTAGCCCATCTCCTGTGGCACTCCAAACCTTCTGCTTTCACATCCATGATGAAAGGAAGCCACTCCACCTTTGCACCTTGCAAGAGCATCCCTTTGATGTCGTCTGGAAATGGAATACCAACTCCCAATTGTGCCACCGCCACCACGTTGACGTCATCGACCAAAATCACTGCTTTGAAGACCATCCTAAGCAAAACCAAGCACCTTAGCTTCGGTAGGTTGTTTTTATATAATAAATATTATAAATCATATATATTAATATAAAAAAATGATAAGTATCAGTAAAAATGTCAAAAGTTTCTAAATCCATATTAGAAAATATTCAAAAATAATAATTTAAATTATTATTATTTTTATAATAAATATTATAGAATGATATATATTATAAATTAAAATATTATATTATATTTTGCCTATAATAAATTAAAATCTCACTTATCACATAAAAGCCAAATACATATTGATTTGACATCTCAATGGAAATATTTTATTTCCATTTATAATGGGTTTTTGTCAATTTGATAGAAACTTTCTTTTTCCATTTGCATTGCTTTATGTTTTAAATTTGTATGCAATATTTCATAATCAATAATACTTTAAAAAAAAATCTTGTTTTTTTCATTCCATTGTTTAGCATTTAGTATTAATTGCTTAATGTAACCACATGAAATTAAAATTTGCATGCACATGTACATACTCTCTAACATATTAACATACATATAGTTTTCTATTAGTGTAATCCTTGAATTTCCTTTAGGTTCAAGTGCTAGTTATTACAGACTTATAATGTTGATGTCACTCATCTAAAACTCACTTATAATGTTGATGTTAGTATTGGATATCATTGTTTTATATTAATATATACAATTTATAATGTTTATTATAAAAATATATATTAATTTAGAATATTTTAAAAATAGAATATAATTATTTTGAATATTTTTTAAATATGAATTTAGAAACTTAGTAAAGTAATTTTAATATTTTTGCATTTATCATTAAAATTATCATTGTTTTATAAGATTAATGACATACTAAATATTTTTAATTTTACTCGGGGAACATCATCTACATTTTATTGGCTAGCACAAATATTTTTCTTGATCATGTTTTCTATTCTAAAATTTTGAAAGTTGATTTATAAAGAGATACTAAAACAAAAAGTGTCTCTATCAATCTTCTAGTTGCTTATAGATGAATCCAGCGATATATACTTCATAATTCATATAATTATGGTCTTTAATAAATTAATATACTTTAAATTTAATGATATGATATATTTTAAACATTAGTTTAAATGAATACAATATACTTTAATCTTTAAAGGCATATGATACAATTTAAAGGACATGAAAGATATCAATGTGATTCTATTTGCACTTCTATGTTGGATTATATCTATAATGATATGCACTTTCCATTTATCATTGCTTGTATATTATATCATGTAATGTGGTCACATGATTGTAAACTATTTCAAAATTATATACTCTAATTTTTATCTTTGAATTTTCAAAATTTGATCTTCTAGATCACACTTTTTCCAATGATAATTTTTTTGAATTACTTTAATTTTTTTTAGCAATTTTTTTCTTCAGATGTCAAATGAAAGTTATATATACGATCAAGCCATCACAGAAATTTCATATGATAAGTAGAGGTGACCATCAAATTACTGATTAGGGTGGAGATTTTTTGATGCACTTGGTGAGGAACAATTGGACCAATCTGCTTGCGAGAAAGTTTCTACCCATTATAAGTTCGTTCCCATCTCGCATTGTTAGTCCTCTTTTTATCTAATATAAGAAGTTTCCCTTTCACATCATCACATGCTTCATTAACTAACTTTCCTTCCTAATATACGAATATTCCTTCTTGCATGTCATAGATCTCTTCAAGTAAATACCTAGCTATGATAGGAAGCTTCCCCTTTACATCATCATCATCCTCTTTGGAAGAGTTTCTAGTCACTTAAAATATGTTTATCTTTTACATTCAAAGAGTCATCTTTGATTAAGATCTTAGTTTGAGTTCTTATAGCTTGAACCTTATATTAAATCATGTTACATTATTATTAAAGTTTTTTTTAATATTTTAAAGTACTTTTTCTAAAAAAATATGTAAAGAAAATATTAATTCATTTTTTAAATGTGATTTGTCTTTTTTCACTTTAAACTTACCTTGTTTAAATTGATTTATTAAAATTTTAATTATTACATTTTAATTTTTTTCTTAAAAAAAAATAAATAATAATCACATCAAATCAAATCATATGTAACAAAATATAAATTATTTTCTAATATTTATATCTATACATATTAAAAATATATTGGTACGTTGAAGTACCCACCTAACTAATCTACTATCCAATAATTTGGATTTGGTTGCATGCTCTAGCATGTGCTAGAAAGGGAGCTTTAGGATAGGGTGCAGACATCCATTAAAACCTAAAAGATAGAGGAATTTCATAAAATGTTGTAGTTAGCACTGCTTTAGTAGATATGAATGTGAAATATAAAAGCACACACAAGGTGAAAAAGAATATTGATTGCAAATTTATTAAACCTCCTTATTTATTGCACCTCATGAGTTAGTTATTTTCATCACTTTTCTAATCAAGATCAATTTCAAGACTCTATCATCATTGTTGTAATCTCTAGAGGGTAAGTATGTCCTGATAACAGTGAATCATGTAGGATTGGGCTTTCATTGCTAAAGAGGCTTTCTCTCAATAAGAATTCATTACATTTGTAGTTAAAAGCTCCTCTAAATTGAAAAAGACACCCTAAATCTTGTCAAAGATGGTGGTGCCAAACATAAAATATCAACCAAATTGTATTTTATTCCTTCATTCTAATATTTTTGAAAGATACATAATTTTTTATGTCTAATCTATTTTTTTATTTATAATAGGTTGCAAATGTGGGTGTGTATGAGACCTTGGTAAAGGAAATAAATGAATCTTTTGAATGGAGGGGTTTTGATTTGTTAGTATGTAATGAAAGTGTGGGAAAAATTGCACTTCCAGATGAGGATAAGAATGAAGGTTTACATACCACTATTCAAATTAATTTGACAATGGTTGAAATAAAGTAATTCTAAATTTAATTGTGTATTTATTTTTTGCATAAATATTTTGGATCACACTCCATGATCTTTAATTAAGTAGAGGGAGAACTAATGTAAATTGTATATTTAAATATTCAAAAGAAAGAGGAAGAAAGGAGAAGAAAAAATGAGACTTATTTAATAAAATAAATAAATAAAATATAACGAAAAGAAAAAGAACAAGAGTTAAGTAGCAGAACAAAAAATAGAATGAGATAAAATACACATAATACAATAATATATAATTTAAAAAAAAATTGAAACTATAAAATAACTATTAAGTAATTAAAATAAAATAAATCTTAAATAAATAAAATAATTTTTGAGTAAATGACTCCCAAGTAAGTAAAAATAACATTTAAGATAGTAAATGAAATAGAATAACAACCATAAATGAAGGCATAGTGTAGTGTTCATATCACAACATTATTATGATAGCCAAAAAGGTTCAAACTTTCACTAGGTCAGTGAGCTTCCATACCATTTTCCTTCACTAGGTAGTCAAGCTTGTAGGTGGTGTGTTTATGTTGAGTCATTATCTATATAGATTTGAACATGGTGATAATGCCTTAGGGATTGAGCCCCCCTAGTAGTGGTCTCAAAAAGAAAATGCTAACCTTCTCACAACACACAAGCAAATTTATTAGGTCAAATTGAAACCAACAAAAATAAACACCAAACATTGATTGATATATTGAAAAATCCTAATGCAAATATTTTACATTAGAGAATCTTCATATCATAATTGGAGTCTATCATTTCTCATATAGATTACATTGGTGGCCAAACTAATATATGGTCCAATCATAAGGAGAATGCATTGTAATTTTACTCTACATTTTTTTTGTATAAACAAGTAAAAGAGAAAAAAAATGAAATATGATTTGTGTGCACTCTATATTGATCTAAGGATCAATGCACCTTTCCATGAAATTTGCAAGAGATTCCCTATTCATTGGTTCCAACAATAAGGAATAATAAGATTTTTGGAATAAGTAGTGGATGTTTTCTTACCACCTCCCATACAACAACAAGAAGGTCCCATAATATTTTTTATGAAACTCAATTGTGAGTTTTTCCTCATTGAGATTCTAAATTATTTTGACATGTGAGATTTTAAAGGTAGAGGAAAATTCTCTGCACAAGATAGAGATGGGGAACATCATGCCTAGGACCATGTATTGAGACCTCTAAATAGGCAAAATATTCAATATTTGATCATGATCCTTTCCACTGTAAAGGAGTGTCAAGATGGAGAATTTATAGAAAATTAGTTCCCTATCACAAACCTTAAAATAGTATAGTAGGCCATTTTCATAGGGTGTTGAGGGTGATTCTTTCAAGTGTTGATGCTCACCTCATCTTTATCATTGATGCTCATGTCACCTTTATCACAAATATGGATATGTCTGTGACTATGGGTCATAGAATGTTGAGGATAGACACACTATAGATGAAACTCTATATTTATAGGAGTATGGTAGACAAGTCCACAAGGATGATATGTATCTATATTAGATAATATTGTGTTGATTAACGAGTTGTTTGATAACACCTTCAATATTGATCGACAGGTAATTTCCACTAAGATTATGCAATTTATTACATTTTATTTTGAAATATATATAATTAACTATATTAATCTATTATGAATGAAAATTAATGTGCATAATTCAATGTAATAAAATGTTAGGGTCAAAATATCCATCCTACATTTATTATCCCTTCAACTCTTGATTATGCAACCATGTTGAGTCCATAGGTAAATAATTTTTAATAAAATAATAAATATATTATACTCATTATTTTGTCATATATTAGTGGTAATCTTAAAATTGGCATTTGATGATAAACATGTGGACATGTTGGACCTTCAACATTAATGCCTTTTGGTGGTAGTGTTTGTATGTCAACTTTCACTAAGGAAAGTTTTATTATTTTTAATGATACATATGTAACTAATGTTATGTATATTTTAGTCAAATAACGTTATTCTATTTTCAATTGATGACATCAATTCAAACTCCTCTTAATATTCATGACACAATAGAGGTGTACATTGCTGCAATAGATTTATCTAAACAAAGCCTGTGATATAGGCATTCCTTAGTAATATAGATTTCATTTTCTATTTCTTGATTTATTTGTAATGTCTCTAATCAAAAAAATAAAATAAAATAAAAGATATGAAACATAAATAATAAAATTCACCAAACACTACACCCAAACAACACAAATTAAACTAGCTAGTCAAAACATAAACTTGCACAAACTCAACCAAAAGCTCCAACAATAGTTGAAATATTGATTTCAATTTAATTTCTAGAGCAAGGGACCATCATGATAGTCATTACAATAGAAACAAAAAGTGATTGAAATTTTGAAACAACAAAACTTAGACTCACACCATGAAAATAATGAAAATTTGAAACTATCTCTCCACAATCCTCACTACCACACTACAACCCAAAACAAACAATGCACATGTTGAATAACTAAACTTTTCTAAAAATATTGAAGATCCAATGCAATCCCTAAATGATAATTTAACCTCAAGAACCAAAGGGGTTTCGTCCTCCAATTCCAATAACAATGGGTTTCTTTCCACTAATTGTGATCTCCTATAGGTTTCCATCCACAAAAGAAACTTGAACCAAAATTGCTCCAAAAGATAAATTGACATTTAAGATGGATAAAATGAAAATTTTCAAATTTGTATATGTTGTAAACCCTAAAGATAAAACTAGTCAACCTAATCCTAAATTGACTTGCCAAGGTCCAAATTTTAATTTTACACATTACATATCAAGTTAGACCTAAAGGCCTTAAATAATTCCAATTCATAGTTTCAAAGTTTCTCCTACCATGATATCAAGTCGGGTCCTTTTCTTCTACTAGCCCCAATTCAAAAGCCTTGATGAAAACCCTGTATGTGTCTCACTTTTAGAGTTTTAAAGCTTCATACATGTATCATTCTACCAATTTGGCATATGTTACACATATCTAATCCCCCATCCTCGACATTTTCTTCACATATATCAAGCAGTAGCTTTGGTCCCTAATCCCCAACATTTCCCTAATTCCACTCTAGTCTTTTGTCACATTTTTGGAAATGAGACATAAAAATTCCGCCCTACACAATATTAAACTTTTCCTCAAGGAAATAATTTTGAGATGCTTAAGTATCTCAAGTCCTTCCCCCGTAGCATCTTCAACTGACAGGTTTTTCCATCTAATTAGATATTTTGTGATGCTCTTTTTTCTCAATAAATATTAACTCTAGTATCCATCACCTCTTCTAGAATTAGGATCAACTTACCCTCATCATATAAGGGTGGCAACTCCTCTAAAGGAATAATATGTTGACCAATAACCTTTTTCAAGCGTGACACGAAAACATTATGAATCCTATTATACTATGGAAGCTCCAACTCATACGCCACTTCACTTATCATCTTCACAATCTTGCAAGGTCCATAATATCGACGTTATCTACATAGCTCTTTTTTTTATTCTATTATCACTACAAATTATCTTTTATTTCCCTCAATCTCTTGAATTTGATTAGTCAAGTCACCTACGACAAGTACCATATTGTCTAAAAGCAATGAGTTAGCAAAATAAATTTCATCATAACCATAGAGTTATAAAAGGTGGCATTCCAATGGACATGTGTTGTGAAGTGTTGTAGCAATATTCACCCAAGTGAAACCAATTGATCCATGTAGCTTGTTGATTTCAATAACAATTTATTAAGTACCCCTCAATCCACTTATTCACTATCTTAGTTTGACCATCAATTTGTAGATGGTAGCTAGTACTTGGTGTAATTTTTCTACCTGTTAAATAAAATAATTCTTGTAAGGAAGGGATAATAAACATGCTATCCTTTTCACTAACAATGTTCTTGGGCAATCCATGCAATCTAAATATCTCCTTAAAAAATGCATTTTCTACTTAAGATGCCTTGAAATCTGAAGTAATCATAATAATTTTTCATACTTAGTCAATGTATCAATTATGCAACATAAATACAGTCTCCACCTTGGACCTTGGGAAAACCTATAATGAAATCTATGGATAAGCTCTCCCATTTTTAATCAAGGATTGGTTGTGGTTAAAGTAGGCCTGTTGGAAAAAATTGTTCTCCTAAATATTTCAATAGCAAGTCATACATTTTATTATATTTTTATGAACATCCTCATTCAATCCTTCCCATGTAAACCCCTCATTACCTTCCTATATATTTTATAATATCCTTGATTTCCTACCAGTGGAGTATCATGAAAAGTTTTCAAAATATTCTCCTTGATTTTAGACTTAGGCATCCAAAAAAATGTTTTTGTAGAAGATAAGCACCTCCATCACAACATACCTATTATATTCAAAAACCTCATCAATAATATCAGCAAAAAAATTATTATTAGCATACTTAGCAATAATGAAAACTTTTAAAACAATAGAAATAGTGGAGAGCGAGCATAAAGCAGGCCTTCTAAAAAGTGCATCGGCCACCACATTTTTCTTACCTTTCATGTATTCTATGTCAAATTCATAATCCTGCAACTTTCTCACCCACTTTTGTTGGTAATCATTCAAATATTTTTGGTTTAAAAATAATTTAATACTATTATGACTAGTCTTCTCCATAAATCTTCCACAAACCAAGTATTTTCTAAACCTTCCAAATGCGTGCATAATTGCCAACATTTCCTTATTATAATTGGAATAACCTCTTTCCAATTTACTTAATTTTTTTCTCTCAGATATAATTAGATACTCATTTTGAGTGGGAAAGCTACAATACCTTATCCAATGCATCACATTAAACAAATAAAGATAATTAAAAATTAGGAATAACAAGTAGAGGGCATGAGCTCATTCCCTCTAATTTATTAGAATTTTTTTGAGCACACTTAGACCATAAAAAGATCCTTTATTGGTCAAATGAGTCAAAGGAATGACCAAATGAAAGAAACCTTTCACAAGTCTCCTATAATAACAACATAATCCTAAGAATCCTTTCAATTGTGTTAGATTAGTGGGAGGTGACCAATCTAGAATGGCTTGGATCTTTTGTTTATCCACCTGAACACCATTGGAAATTATGACATATCCAAAATACAAAATATCTTCCAAACAAAACTTGTATTTCCAAGACAACTTTGCAAATAAATAATACTACAATAAAATACCCAAAACTAGATATCTAGATGATTCAAATGCTCCTCCAAGTTTTACTATATATCAAGATATCGTTAAAGAATTCCAATGCAATTTTTTTGAGTGTATTACTAAATACCTAATTCATGAATGATTGTAAATTTATTGGAGCATTAGTGATACCAAAATGCATGAGCAAAAACTCAAAATATCCATAATTACACTTAAAATCTATCTTCTCAACATCTTTATCTCTCATGCAGATTTGATGGTATCTTAATCTCAAATCAATTTTGGAGTACACTCCATGCAATTCATCTACACGAGCTCATCTATGCTTGGAATAGGATATCAATTTTTTATGGTCTTCTTGTTTAAACCCCTATAATCAATACACATTCACATGGTGCCATCCTTCTTCTTTAGAAGAATTATATGCTCCTCGTATTTGAAATTTTTAATCTCCACTATTTTTTTGAAAAGTATTAAGAAACTAGATACCAATCATTACTAATCTCATTGTTGTCATGTCTCCAAGTTTTGAGTGTGGCTATCTTTAGTTTCTCATCCACAATTAGTTTTATTGATTTTAGAAAAACAGTAGCAACACAAGCAACACTAGTATATTATAGAAAGGCTCATTGCTAGGTGGACTTACTATTCAAGTGAACACACTACCCACAGAGAAAGAGAAGGAACAAAGAAGGGGTGGCTATACAACTTATTTGAACTAATATAATAGTATCTATAATATGTTGGATTATAGTTCCAATTAAGTATAAAATGATCTTCACACTAATCTAAATCACAAAATTTGAGACAAAAGGAATTGGATGTAAAGGAGTTCACTAAGAGTTCTATAAACTCACCATAAGAGTTGGACATAGAGAAGATGATTTAGAAAAGATAGAAAGGTATGTAAATGGACTACAATTAAATATCCAAGATGAAAGTAGTTTGTTGAACTTTAAAAGCATAAAAGAAGCTTATCAATGTGCCTTAAGGGTAGAAGAGAAATTATCCATAAGAAAAATCAGCTAGCTTCAAAGGAAGAAGAAGATTATTAAGTGGAAGGGGTCAATTCATTGAAGATAAAAGATAATAGAGTAATGAAAGGGATTCAAGCACTTCATGCAATGAAGAACATCCTCCATATATTAGAGGTAGAAGAATTTCCTTCAGAGAAAGAGGTAGGAGTTTCACCTACTATCAGAGTAGAGAGGAATGAAATAGATCTTATGAGTGTCCTCAAGAATCATTTGATTATGGAAGTAACCATGTATGTTGTTGAAGCTCTATTGGTGAAGGATCACCACCACAATATACCATATAACTCAAACATGGAGTAGCCCTCATGCTAAAAAGAATACTAATGAAAACAAAGAAGGAAGAACTTGAACCAGTACAAAGAAGAAATTTATTTCAAACTATTTTTAAGTCTCAAGGTAAATGTTTTAGAATTGTAGTGGATGGTGGAAGCACTAATAATTTGGTATCTATAGAGATGGTGATGGAACCCCTGAAAAAAAAATTAGGTCCACCTTAAATCTATGAAAATTTTGGCTTGGACCCTCGTTTATGATATTAGGTCATGTCCCCATCACTATGTTTTGGTTTTATGTTGATTAAAATCTTGCAAAAATGGCCTATGAGTCCAAAAACCCTTGGTCATATTATTATAGTGACTTGTATTCCTAGTCTTTGATTGCCTAGGTTATGCTTTATGTCATTCAAAATCATCAGGTGATTGGTCCCTCATGCCTACTAGGTCTGAATTTCCTATTTCTTATAAGGTTAAGTAGAGGGCTGCCCCTTTTTGGCCTTTACATCCTTTGCATGTTGTGACTTAGAATTTTTTGAGCCTCTTCTCTCACATCATCCTAGAGGGTCCCCTCCTTAGAAAAACTTAAGTGAACGTACTTAAATTTTTCACTTGAAGTCCTGATGCCATCATATCTTTTTCGCCCATCGCTGATCACTTTTTGAGTGTATGTTTTAAATTGGAGATGAGCGATGAGTGACATTTCTTTTTTTTTTTCTCATCGTGAATACTTGTTGGAGCTTTTGAAACAATCAGCGATGAGTGATGTTCTGTGTATTGTTAAGGAATCACTTTAAATTGCTAATGGCTTTTGAGTCTTGAGCATTGTAATAGCAATAAGTGATGTCCTCTGTCCTTAAGTTCTTATCACTCATCGTGGATGGTCATAAAATGATAAATTTAAGATCAATGATGAGCAATATGATGGAGTTCCCTTGCATCGCGCATTGCGGATATGTTTTAAGTGCCAAATTTTGCATTAGGAATACACGATACACATTGTCACTATGTAAATCCTCTCATCGCTAATTGCTTGCAAACTGCATGAGGAGAATTAGCGATGAGAAATGACCCGATGTTTCTATATTTTATCACTCATCGTGGATTCATTCCTAAGCCTAAGTTTTAAAACCACGATGAACAATAAAATTCTCTGAAACGTTTCTTTCACTAATGTGATAAGGTCTTATGTGCGATGTCTTTTGAACCATTGATTTTTATGTAGGTGTACATGTCTAAATTTGATTTCTTCACTGCATCTCCTGTTGTTGATAGGAGCCAAGGTACAAAGTTTGAAATAGCGATGCACGATGGAAGGATGAACATGATCAAGGACATGCCACAAATATGAAGGTTGAGATTTCATCGCGGGGATGTTGACATCGCTGATGAGGCTAATGAAGGACAAGATGTATCCGCGATAGGCAATGACTATTACTAGAACATGCAATGTGGTAGAATCCTGAAGACATTGTATAAAGAAAAAAGGAAAGTAGCGAGATGGTTGGAGAACCATTGATGTGGTTTTAAAATAGGATGATCCAATGGAATAAACTCCATCACAACAATACTTTCATCGCTGATCGCACCCTAAGATTTAGGGAAGATTAGCAATGAGCGATGAAGTGTATAAGGAAATATTCTCTCTAAAAAACATTGGTCTTATGTACTTCGTCAATATTAATGAAGGAGCACGGATTAGGCTGGCGATACATGCTAATTGACAGATCATGTATGATTAATCAAGGTTAAGAGAAGATGTGGCATCATTTGAGCTAGCAATGCTATTTTCAAGGAGCAAGTTGCTAAAGGCAGAAATGTGAAGCTCAGATCACCATTGATGAAGTTTTAAATGCCTTAAAATTGACAACCTAGATTCAAAGTCGAGCTGTTAAAATTATCAACTCGCTCGTGTGAGGAGTTCTTGAATCATTAATTTTGCATGCTCCAAATTGCCTATTTAATGCAAGTTGATTACTATTCATTTGCATCATATTTCAATCGTGAGGCATGGGTTAGTGAAGAAGTGTGCGATTATTAATAATTCCTGAGTTAAGAAATGAATGTTCTTGTCCTAGATGAGTAGGTTTTCCATGGAAGTTTGAGATTCTAAGAGATTGGGTTTGCTTGAGTCTGAGGAAAATGCTCCTGAGGATGAAATTGAGACATAGGGAGCTCATGATACACCAAAGAGTAATTACCGTAGAAGGGGCTAAATCATTTTAGAAGAATTGGTCAAATTCAAAGGAAAAAAGTTGGTTGAGTATGAGAAGAAGATAAAGAAAAAGTGAAAGTACCATGAAGCTCACTTGGGAGGATGTAATTTCCCTAGTGAGGTTTCTGATAGCCCTTCAGATAGTGAGGGTGACACTAATTCAGAGTGTGATCATTATCCATTCTCCCTCATACCTAAGTTCAAAATTTCTAAAGAGGAGGTGGTGACAGTTCCTCCAATTCCACCACAAGAAAAACGAGGGCGAGTATCCTCTGAGGCTGATGACTTAGAGTGATGATTGTGCCCCATTTTTGTTTTTGATGACACCATGGGCCTTTTGTTAGGATTTTCCTATTCAACATTCATCTAATTTCTTGTTTCTAGCACTGATGTGGAAATTTTTTGGGTTGGTGTATAGGAGAAGTCCCAGAATTCTTAGCATTGGTGGCATGTAGTTTTCTTTTGGGTGATATGCAAGTTTTTGTTGGGGCTGCTAGTGGAGAATCTTCTTTGGTCAACAGGGATGAGGATTCAACACTGTTGCAACAAACTCTTCCTTTCGAGGAGATGGCATGTCCTCATACAAGGAATATGGAATGTGGTCTTTTACTCTTCCATTTTCCTTAATGATCGCATGTAACTAATTGAGGATGTCTTGAATTCTAGTGCAAATGAAATGAAATGTAATTGATCCTGACGCTTGTTGCTCCCTTCATCTATAAAAGGGATTTTAGGGCTCATTACAGAGGTCATATTTTTAAGTCTTAATAGGGTTTTAGGTAAAAGCTAAGTTTACGAAAGGCACTTTGAATAAAATACTAACAAATAGGCCAGTAGTGTGTCTTAGGTATGAAATCATGTATGTAATAGTCTTAAATGAGATTTATAGAAAATATTGATATCGAAAATAATCTTAGTATGGAAACAAATATTCTCCCATGTATATTTCTTATAAGTTATGAATGAAAAAATAATAATGGTGTTATCATTTATCTTCAGATGTTCCATTTGAATGTATTATTTTGTTTTTAGCTTTAACTCAAGGAGTTGATTAAAATTCTTGAATAGGGTTATTGATTTTGTAAGGAATTGCTTAGGATTTGTAAGGAGTTAGTGTTTCCAGACATTGTGAGTTTTCATAAATGAAAAGCATTATGAAAATAGTCCATCTATCTCTAAATTAAGTAGTTCATATATTACTGATTCTTATATATTTGACTCTATTGCTTCAATTGATGAGACACTGGTTAGTTTTTTAGAAAATCTTGCATGAAATGAGAAAATAGCATACCTGACCATGGACTTAAAATAAGAAAAATATTCATTTAAAATATTTTCAAGGATAGTGTGGGTTGGGAATATCCCTGATTCCTAGCAAATAGATAGTCATTCATCCAAATATCCACCAAATCTTTAGTGAGATTGGTTTTATTTGCAATAAATAGGAATCAATATGTGTATAAATGTGTTATTAATTTGATACACTTCATGAAAAAACAATTGGAATCACCCTCCTAGGTTTCACAGTGCCTAAAGTGAAGGAGTAAGGACCAAAAAATCCTATACTCCTTGTATTGGCCACTAACCCTGCAATTCTTCACTATAAGAGTTGGCTACTTTTTAGATAATTGCTTGGTTATGTTGGAAAAATCACCAACATATGGTGGACATGTTAAGGTTACAAAGAATCAAACATCCAAGGCCCTACAAGGTATCATGGTTATAGAAAGAGCATCAATTAATGCTAAACGATAAATTTTTAGTTACTTTTCATATTGGGACTTATCGAGATGAAATCCTATGTGATATAATGCCTATGGATGCTTGCCACATTTTAATTGGAAGAATGGTGTAGGGGCCCACCTTGATGCACCTTTTTGAGGTAAATGTTTTCATGATTGATAAAATTGGTTTTTTGGTTTGGTTGGAAATAGTAAGTTCATTTGAGACCATTTTGAGTCATTTGTAGTCATTTTTGGATGTTTTATGATGTTTTGGAGTCATATTGTAAAAAGTTGCTAAAAGTTGTCAAAAAGTTGCAAATGATGTCATTAGAGTTAAGAAAAGTGTGGATGGTCATTTTTTTTCAGTTGGAAATCATTGGAACATGTTAAATATTCCTTGTATCATTGATCCCAAGGGTTGGAGAAGCTTTGAATGAGAAGATAATCATTTTGCCACATTTTACATTGCATTTTTGTGAAAATTGACTGCAAATCATGTTGTACGGATTGGTATTGCATGGTACAATCCTGAAACTATTTGGAGAAGTTATAGGAGAGAGTTATATATCATATGCACTATGTTTGGTATATTTTCATCAAATTTTGTGCAAGATATTGTTGTTTTTGTGACAACAATTCAAAACCCTGCCTAGGGTTTCCAGGAAACAAACAAAAATGGATGGGAAGAGTTTCCACCAATAAAAATCCATAAAAATTGGTGGAAATATCTATCTTAATGCTGACCACATATTTTCAAAAGGATGAAGTTTGATTCTTAGTCTAGAAGAAATTGTTGATTGTAGTATGCTTACAATTTTGTGTAAACTATCCAAAAGCCCTAGGGTCAACATTTTTTCAATAAAACCATGCACCATTTGATGTTGATAAGTTGGAGAAACATTGTGGGAGGCTATAATAGGTTTACACAAGCTTGGATTTGGTTTGAAAATTTTTATTCCTCTTTGTTTGATGTTTTGGTCTAAGGTACTAGTGGTAACAAGCCCTAAATTGCATGGTTCATGGTGTCTAGCACTTGATTTGGTCTATGTATGTTGGGAAAACCTTTGAAGTATGTTGAAACATGAATAGATACACCAAGTGACCCTCATTACATGTTTTCTTTAATTATAGAGTACCATTAGAATGCTTCCCCATGTTTTAGGCTTGGGAACACATTGCCTAGAGTGAACAAATGTGTACATTTGCATCCTTTGTGTTGAAATATTGTTTGGAAGTGTTTAGAATGTTGTTTTGATTCCTTCCCCTCTACATCAAAGAATATGGAAATATAATAGGAAATCTATTCATGATGGTGAAAAGAACACATATACCATCACCACGGATAAGGAGTATGTCTTACAACCACTAAATGATAGAAAGGAAGAAGCAAGAAAGGGACAAAAGGTATGCCAAGATTATTTTAGGGAAGCAATTTTTAAATGAAGTAAAGAATGAAAAGAATTTTTTTTTCTATTAATCCTAAGTTTGCAGGGAAGGGAGTAGTAGTAGAAAAGGAATAAAATCCTACAAAATTTCAAAAATTACTTCAAGAATATGTTGAAATCATGTCCCAAAAGGTCTTCCTCTAATGAGAAGCATTAGTCATCAGATAGATCTAGTTGTTGGAGCAAGTTTACCTAATAAGGATACATATAGGATGACCCCAAAAAATGAAGAAGTAAAAAGACAAGTTCAAGAATTATTAGATAAGGGGTTGATTAGATAAAGCATGAGTTCATTGTTCTATTCCAACAATGTTAGCACCGAAAAAGAGTGAAGAATGGAGAACACGCACATATTATCAAGAAATAAATAAAATCACAATCAAATATCAATTTCCATTGCCATGAATTGTTGAACTAATGGATTGTTTAAGCAAAGCAAGGTATTTCACAAATATTGATTTGAAAAGTGGCTACCAAATTAGATTCAAATAAGGGAAGGTTATGAATGGAAAACAACATTCAAGACCAAATATGGGTTGTACAAATGGTTGATCATACAATTTGAGCTAACCAATGCACCAAGTACATTAATGAGGTTGATGCGTGCTTAAGCCATATATTGGTAAGTTTTTCATCATTTATCTTGAAGATATTTTTATTTTTATTAAAACAAGAGAGGATCATATAAAACACTTACAGTTGGTTTTACAAATGTTAAAGGAATAAAATTTTCTAGGTAACTTGAAAAAGTGTAGTTTTAGAAGGAGGAGTTGGTATATTTTGGCTTTGTGATCTCTCAAGATTGGACTAAAAATAGACCCTAAAAAGGTTAAAGCCATTGTAGAGTGGTCATCACCTAGAAGCACATTGGAAGCAAGAAGTTTCCATGGCTTAGCTAGTTTCTATAGGAAATTTATAAGAAATTTTAGTGGTATTTGTGGCCCTATTATTGAAACTATGAAAGGAAAAAAGAGACTGATTTTCAATGGACATCAACAGAGAAAGAAGTTTTTAACTTCTCAGGAAAAGGTGATAGCCCAACCTATATTATCCTTATTGGACTTTAACAAGGTGTTTCAAGTATATTATGATGCAAGTGACACATCCATTTGAGGGGCTATAAGCCAAGGGGAAAGACCCATTGCCTACTTCAACAAAAAGCTAAATGAAGCCAAAATTAAGTACTCAATTTATGATCAAGAATTCTACAGTATTATTCAAGCACTAAAGAAATGAAGACAATGTTTGTTTCCTAAGGAGTTTCTCCTATACATTGATCATCATGCTCTTCAATACATTAATAGCCAAGGTAAGCTCAACCAAAGGCACATGAAATGGATTGAATTTTTACAAAGTTATTCTTTTTTCTTAAAACAGAAGAGCGGGAAGATTAATCAAGTAACAAATGCTTTGAGTAGAAGAAATTTCTTGTTGACTGAAATGAAAATTGAAGTTACAAGATTTGAAGCAATCAAAGATCTATATGAGGAAGATGTATATTTCGAAGAGGCTTGGGCTACAACACCCAATGAGTCAGGATAGAACCTCATGGTAAGAGTATTTTGTTCAAGAAGGTTTATTTTTCAAAGGTAAATGTTTGTGCATAACCCGAGGATCCATACAAGAAAATTTAATAAGAGAAACATAATGGGGTTTGGTTGGTCTTTTTGGTGTAGACAAAACTATAGCACGAATAGAAGAAAATTATTATTGGCCCAAAATGAGCAAGGATGTTCAACACTTGGCTCAACAATATCATGTCTACCAACTTACAAAAGGACTTGAAGTCAAAATACTAGGTTGTATCAACCTTTGCTTATTACTGAAAGGCCACATGAAGAAATAATCATGGATTTTGTTATTGGGTTACCAAGAATTCAAAGAGGTAATGATTCCATCTTTATTGTAGTTGCTCAATTTTCTTAAATAGATCACTTTATTTCATACAAAAAAATGAATGATGCTTCTCATCACTATTAGAATTTGGCAAATAAAAGACTAAACGACTAAAATTTTTAGTCAAAACAACTAAAAATGATTAAGTTCTAGTCATTTTTTGCAACATATCTATAAATGAATAATTTGATCATCGTAAGGGACTAGTTTGATCATCAGGTAAAAAAAAAAGATCTTAGTGAAAGACTAAGTTTTTTTTTGGGTGCCAAATAATGAAAAAGAGAATTTTCATTCCTTGTGTCTATTGAGCCATGTAACAAGAGGAAGGTTAGGGGTTTTTTCAGTTTGTTGGTTGGAAGGAGTCCAAATATTTTTTGAGGGCATGGCATAGAACTAGTAGTTGGTTGCACCGGCATCTATCCACATTGTTGAGAAGACCTGGGATAAAGGCATGCTGAGTTTGATTTGAAGAAACATTTCTTTGTTGGCTTTGATTTCATACACATTGCAAAGATTCACAAGGGTTTGAAGACACATTGCATGCACGAGGAGATTTTCCAAGGTTTTGAGGATAGATCATGTCAACGTTGAGTAATATTTGAGGTTTTCTTGGAAGCCTTTAGCCTCACATTTTTCCAGGTATACTCTATGTTGTTAGGGTTTTTAGTTTTGTGTGAAGTTTTGAGGAAGAGGTTGCTTGTCTCCTCATGAAGGTTTTATCCCTGCCATAAGCCCAAACTAGGAAGTCAACGCTCTTATTAGGAAAACAACCACCTTCATAGGTGATACTTTCATATCACAATGTGGATCTTTTGAGAATATCACATGCCATGATATATTTAAGACATGATAGTAGTCTCATTGTTGATGTGTCAATGGGTTTTACTGGTTATGAGGAGTTTTTATGGTTATGAATGGCAATAGCTATGTATTTGTAAGGAAAATAATGATGAATAAATGGAAATATGTATGTTTGACTATCTTCATATCACCAATGTCAACCACCATTAAAATTCAGCCATGACCTATGAGTGAGAACCGTTTCTTTGGCTAATAGGTTTTCTTCCTTGGCCATTTACAAACTAGTAGGGATTTTTTCCTCTAATTACTAACAATCTACAAGGCTTTTTCCTCAAATCTATTCGTTTGAAAAAAAAATCTCAAGAAAAATCTCATTAGGGTTTGATGTGGGTGTTCAAAAGTAACCTACCATTGCATATTTTATTTATCTAAATTATTATGACTATAGCTTCTCTTTCTTTTTATCCATCCTTTTCTACCTAAATAAACAAGTGATTTAGATCTCCCTTATCACCCATTGTCATGTGGCTATAATTTTCCCATGAATCCTTCATGATTGATCTTTCATGACTAGCATTCATATCTAAAGATGGCAGTTTAAAAGTCTTCAAGATAATTGTGCTTTGTCCTTTCATTTCTTATAAATATTGATAACCATGACTATCCTATTTCAATGAGGTCAATCTCAATGCAATTACTTGATATCCATTTATGCTAGATTCAACTATGAATAAGGTCATATTTACTATCATGTATGAGCTAACTATCCTCATAAAAAATTGTCACTATCCATTAGTTTTAGTAACTATCCCAGGTATGTGCAGGATCATGATGGGCCAAAAAGTGGCAATATGATGGGTATATGGCTAACAACTTTTTTTTTACCCAAAATTGATGAAATGAAAAGGATTTTTAAAGAAGATTCTTAGATTTACACCAATATAAATTATGCTTTACTTTGAATTTAATAAGTAATTATTATTCATTTTCTATTCAAATTATGACTAAAGTCTTGATTGATAGGCTGATTGAAAAACATCTATAGCTTTCAAATGATATCACATTTTTTGAATCCAAAATATGCATAAAATTCTATGCTTTGCATACAATAAGATTAAAAAAAGAAAAAATTAATTTCATAAAGTTTTGACCAAGTTAAGGTGGTTAGACATAAGAGTTTTTTATTTTTTTAAAAGTTGTAATAAAAAAATCATAATTAATTATTTACTTGGAAAAAAATTACAAAAAATATGCATCACATCGGGACATGAGTCCTCTACTTATATCTAAAATCTTGTAAAAAATATTATCATTTTATTATGGTTAGGGTGGTGAGACAGAGACCTACTTCTTATTTTTTCCTTGAAATTTAAGTACTACTACATTGAAATTTCAAATTTTCACCAAATAGATTATTTAAAAAAAAAAAAACCTAGTAGTTTAGAAACTACATTCAATTTTATATAGATTCTATTTTTACATATTTTTGAAAAAATATAGATAACTTATTCAAATTTTGACTTCAAGTTTCCTAACTCTAATTTTTTTGAATTTTTTGCCACTTAAGGGCCTATTTTTTCCATGATGATCCTGCACATACCATCCCTACTCCTTGATTTTCCATTAGCTTCATGGTACTTGTCCTATTTATTATAGTCATAGAGAGTATATTTTTCATATGGATTTCCCTTATATCCATTGACAATGACTATCATCGTTTATGTCTTATAACCATCTTTTATTATCTGTAATCTACCTTTTTATAAATGTTTATACACAAATCATTTTCCTTTGTTAATAGGTCTACCACTATTGAATGCTCAAGGAGACCTTCATGGTGAAATACTTTTCCATTTGTAACATGACTGTATTTAATAGAGAACTATCCTCTTGAAAACTTTGCTTTCATGTCGTCATGAACCTCTCATAATCCAAGGTATAGCTAAGAGTTGTCCATGTAGCTTGCACTTGACACTGTCATGGTGATGAATCATATGAAAAATTCTCCTCATTCATCACTAGACTAGCCCATTATATGATCACTCTCTAGAATAGCCCATTAAACATGGGTTGTGCTTCAATGCACTACATAGTTTATATAAAACAACCACTCTGCATATCAACCAGAGTTATAGGCTCTTTATTACAACAAGAGGTAATCGCTCTTGGATCATGCTATCATTACATTGTAACTTGTTAAACTTGAGTCAACCTAAATGCACCCAATGATGATTGACACCTAATTGTGATGATAGTGATTAATTTGTACATGAATTCTACTCATATGAGTGCCTCCATTTCTATCACAACATAGCCACATTAAACTTGGGTCACACATGAATGCATCATGTGTTTTTTATAACACAACTATGCCACATGACCAATAGAGTTATGGATTACATAATTATAGTCACAAGAATTTGTTCCTTGGTTGTGCTCTTATGGTGATTCCATTATTATTACAGCATAACCATTTGGACTTATATTGCTCAAATCCTTACATTGCTTATTTTCTCTTTGGACAGATGAGAATTCAATGGCAAGGATTTGTATGCAGGTCATGCTCATATAAGTGCCTTCGTCACGATTACACAATAGTACATTGGAATTTCCTTTCTCAAGAACCTTTACTTCATTTTTTATTGTTAGGGTTTCTTAGCGATTATTCCATTTTCACGCGGCATATTGTTAAAAGAAACCAAGAAAAAAATCATTTTGTTTTTAGTTAACTCTTGCTAACATACTTTTGGAATAAATGTTTGATTGCATTACTTCGAGTGTGAATAATTTTGTTTTCTACTTATAATACATTCATTAAGAGCTATAGTAGAAAGCTTCTTATGCTAAATCCCATCCTATAAACTTGCTTTAAGCTACATTTAGGAGGCTTCATGGATTTTTTGTGTTTTATACAACTTTTGTTTTGATAGTAAATGACTTCAAATTCTTTCTGAAACTGAAATGATTTATCAACTATGGTTTTATGATGATTAAATGTTTTATTTGAAGGGGTTAATATGTGGAATTTTTATGTGCAGGAAGAATAGATTGTGATGCAACATTTGGGTATAGGTGGTTCAAGCAAACTTGGATTGCTATCAGTGACATAACCAAGTTGGAGAATAATTTAAGCAAGTCTGAAACACTTCTGGGTGTTTTCTTTCAGAAGCAGAACTTGAGTGTAGGAATACAAATTTCGGTGGACAAAGAAAATCATAAATTTACTGGTCCAATTTCAAATCTAATTTGAGGTTGTGAAGCTTCGACAAAGGAAGTTCCTACATTATAAAGATAAAATCATAAATCTGCTAGTCCAATTGGAGATCCAATTTGAGATCCTAAAGCTTTGACAAAGAAAGTTCCTACATTCTAAAGATAAAATATGTTTGGTCCAATTTGAGGTCCAATTGTAAGGATTTATCTTTTTCATTATACTTTTTGATGTTTGGATTGATACAAATTGTTGCTTTAGAATTATGGTATTGCTTTTCTTCTAATGTTTTCAACCCTCATTTCAGGGAAGAGCTCCAAAGATGGTTCCTTCAGATGGAGACTACACTTTTCCGCTATAGGTTTCGTCTAGAAACACTAGAAACTCAGGTACTATCAATTGCACTTGCTATTTTATGCTGATATGGAAATGTTCTAACCTATAGTTAATTGTTGTAGTGTAAAAGATAGGCTACATAGTTGTTCATATACTATTGTTTCTAATTCAAAATTGCTATACCTTATTCTAGGAGCAAATCACAAGGGGAGTCTATACATAAGGCACCATTGTTTCAAATTCAAAATTGTTGGTTCTTTCAAAATTGTTTGCTTCATTTATTTGATCTAAGACAACCTGTTGTAATATAGAAGATGCTCTCAAAATGACAGTAAAATCCTTTATTCTGAGAAGACTGTTCAAAATTTTCCCATCATAACAATGAACAATTTAACATCAATCATTAACTTGAACTTTGCAAGAGTTTCATCAAATTCTACTTTTCCACTCTCTTTTCCATTTTGAATTTTATTCCCAAATTCATCAATATAGAACTTCCTCAAAATGTAGATCCTACTATTAGCCATAACTTTAAACTAGGTGTCAAGGATAGCTTCAAGTTTTTACCTAAGCAACAACTGAAAAAATTCGGCCTTACCAAATACAATGTGTTAAAAATCTCTTTGAAGTTATTCTAGAAAAGAGTTCCTGAGAGTAAAATATGTAGTTTTGAATTAACCTTTTTGCATGAAATCTATATCTTTGATCGGCTATTTCAAGCTTGATGACCTTCATCAAGAATGAGCAGACTTGGGCTCTCTAAAAGTAGTTTTTCAATATGCTTAGCCTCTTCAAGAAGGTTCACATTTGTTTCTCAGTCCTATAGGACAAAGGAAAATTCATAGTTTGCAACTCTCTAACAATGATATTCCTTTTAGTGATCTCAATCACCTAATTCAATGTATTATCTTCTTCATTTCTCAATGCTAAGAATGCCTAAATAGTGTTTTCTCAATCACAGTTATAGTGCTCCTTCATTTGAAGGCATTATGTTTCTTAGATAGTAATGTTTCAGTGAATCCATGTTTTGTATTGCAAATGTCTTGTTGCACTTGTATAGTTTTGTTGTGCATAATATGTAGTCAAGATGCCTTTAAATGGATCTCTTTTGCAGAGGAAGAAGGATAATGGTGTTAATAAAATAACAATGTTAGTGAGAGGTATGACAATAGATACACTAAGAATGGAAGGTATAATGTTTTGATAGTAAAAGAAACATTTATCTGCTCAAATCTTGACACAAATTTCCTGGCACATAAGATAGTGTATAATGTACTCTATTCCATGGTATCTACCTAATTCCATATCACCCAGAGAAGCAATGAGTGAGAGTATATGTGCCTTATATAATTTTGTAGCCCAAATGTGTCTTTCTAATGGTTTTCCACAATTAGGAAGAAGGTATTTCATGAAATGTTTGTGCCCACCCAAAACTAAGCTTTACAAAGAATATCTACACCTATGCAAAATTCCATAAGTTGCTTCAAAATACACATTGACATCTTTATGATTATATACACAACTTTTTTTCCATAGTTTTGAAATACACATTTATGATAATATTCACACAACAAGAACCTTGAAAGGCTGGAAATCTTGCTCTCATTCTTCCTAGGTCACTCAAGAGCTTGTACCAGTATTTGTGGGTTCTTTACAATAGCTTATCCATCGATGAGAAGACTCGTGCCTCATTTCCTAATGGAATAAATTGTCATATGCTCTGCTTGAATGTGTAATGTGATGTAGCACATTTAATGTCACAAGGCATAGTTTGAGAGCAGAATTTTGGGACATGATATCCATAGAATCCAACTTCTTGCAACACAAAATGTAGAACCAAAATTCAAGGAAGGTGCTTTCAATATTTTTATTGCTAACTGAGCACTCATGTTATCTCCTAGTTTTCTTCCAAGTAACCGGTTACATGAGTGATTACTTCTCATTAAGGCATAAGCATATTTGGAAGTGGATTTTTATCAGATATTGTAGTTGCAAGTCCCACTTTGGATCACCAAAGCCTTCTCAAAACCTTCTACACAACCATTGCAACATCGCATGACTGTTGTTGGGCCTTCGCGGTGTTGCGGGGCAACATCGCACGATTGTTGTTGGGCCTTCACAATGTTGCGGGGAAAGCTCCCCACAACACCACGAAGGGCCAAAAATAACCGTGCAATGTTGTGGTGGTTATGTAGAAGGTTTTTTGGAGGATTTGGTGATCCAAAGTGCAACTTGCAACTACAAAATCTAATGAAAAACCACTTCCAAATATGCTTTTGATGGATGTTCATATCCTCATCCAAAACCTGTCATAGAAAAAAGTACCCTTTGCTTGACATGAGAATAATTAATGATTAATAGGACTTAATGAGGCCTTGATTAGGTGTTGTGAGGCATTTTATGCATCCACACTAGGTCTTGCACCCTTGCAAATTGAATAACATGCTTTTAATGATGTCTTGTAAAGGTGTTGTAAAGTGTTGTAAGATGTGTTCATGCTTTTCTAGGCTTAATTAACATATTTCTACCTAATTCAACATTATAAAATGTGTTTAATAACAATATTACATCAATCTAGAAGGTTCTTAACTTAAACTTAATGTTAAACTAGTGTTGTAATGTGTCTCACACATTCACATTGGTTCTTGTGCCTTCCTAGGCTATGTGGACCTCATTTTAGTGTTGTAAAGTGTATTTAATTACACTTTCACATTGAATTTTGTGTCCCAATCCCTATTTAACATTTTCATCATCACTAATAGGCCCCTATTAACCCATATTGTGCATCCCAAGGCATAATTTGATCAAATAACTGACATAGTCATCATATAAGCCTAATTTTTTTACTTCTCAGTATTCCAGCTAGCAAAAATGGTCCCTGTGGGACCCATTCACTATTAGTGGTGAATTAGTCCCATCTAGATGGGACCCATTTTCCATTAGTGGCGAATGAGTCCCATTTAATCCATTTTCGAGGTTTTGAGCGAGAAAAAATAGGTTTTAAGTTTATTTTTTCTCCATGTTGGCCTTAGGGATTTAATTAATGAGAACATAAGGTGAAATTCCTATAAATATAAGTCTTTTAACTCATTTTCATATCTCTTATATCTTATCATTCATTCATACACTAATCTTCCATCTCAAGTCAAGCAACTTAGGGTTTTGTCATTGCAAGCCATTAAGAAAGCTTCTAAGGACATTCAAGGGTTGAATCTTCCTCCATTGCTACCAAAATCCAAGATCAACATCATGGAAAGGTAATATATTCCATTATTGCATGCTTCATTCTATTCTTTCATCATTTTGGTTTAATTGCCTAAATGTGGTTTGACCAAGGCAAACCCCCATGCCTTAACATTCAACAAATCTCTCTCTCTCTCTGTTATTGTGTGTTTACATATTTAGGTCCTTTGGAGGCTTTGAAATAATTGAAGATCAAATTAAAAGGTTTCTTAAGTCTTCTTCTCATTCTACAAGTCAAAATATCAACAAAATCTCATTTTCAGACCCATAAATCAAAGTTTTGGAAGCGGACACCTATAGGGCATCAAAGTGCAGATCAAAAGCTTCATAATACACCTTTTGAAAATATAGAAATTAAAAAGTGGACTCATTCACCATGGGTGGAGAATGAGTCCCATCCCAAGGTCAATTTTTTTATTTTTACATTTTTTAGTACCCTTTTGTGAGAAACGAGTTTCGGTACAGTTTGGCAGAACTAGGATTGATTCGCCCAGAATGGAAAATGAGTCCCATGAGGCCTAAATTTCAGCATCAACAACATTTTAGAAGTAATTTTTGGTCCTCATCCATATCTCAGGTGCATAATTTCAATCTAATTCATTTCTGTTGCAGTTTTCCATTCATTTTTAGGTGATTTTGTATTACACAATGTGTTTTCAAACAAGTTGTTTTCCTTTAGTTTCTACTCATTAGTCAATCAATCTCATTCATTTCTTGAATTCAATCATTATACCTAGGCATATTTCATCCTTATTCTATCCATATTGCATTGACTTTGAATGTAACATAAACATCTTTGGCCTATCTTTCTCCTTATAGGTGAAAAATCCTAGGAGAGCTAGAAAGCAAGTGTGTGCCAAAATCTATGTTACATTTTGGTGAACCTACTTTTTGAATACTTCTCTTTTCTGATTTGGATTCCATCATCATAGATCTAGCTTGCATTAGGATTTGCATGATTCATTTGCATGCTAGGTGTTAAATTTTGCATTCATAAAAAGTGCATTTAGGTTGCATTTTTGACATCTATTTTTTTTGAAATTCTACATATTTCATTTAGGAATGCATCATAGCACTTAGAAACCATCAAAATCAGTCAAAAATTTCAAATTCTTTTGAAAAAATTCCATATTGGGACTCATTCGCCACCTTGGGCGAATTAATCCCTTCTGACCCCTAAAACAACATTTTACAAAATTCAAAACATTGTTTTTGGGCTTCTGTTTAGTGCTTTAACCTATCTATATCAATTATTTGCATTTTTGTAGCATGAATTTCATAAAATCTAGCCTTAATTAGCTCATTTCATGCATAGTTTCCATTTCAATTTTGCATTCTCATCTTGTTACATATCATAATCAGTCATTTGTCATCTTTGAAATCTAAAACATTATTCTTCATTTGCATCTTTTCTTTCACATTGTTACATTTCAAGATTGTAGATTAATCATTCCATCATGTTTTCATAAAAAAAATTCTATAGTTCTCATCTTGCATATTCTCTTTTTAGATATTATCGCATGTTGTAAGCAACTTTTGTTAAAAGCATATGAATATGAGGTCCTTTCTCCTCTCTTTTTGTTTGTCATAGATCCCTCCTCTAGTTCCCCTTTTGTGGATGAGGTTGGTTTAGTGAAAGAAACCTTGGATAGTTATAACACTTACATTTTTTCTTCTCCTATTATCTCTCACACTTGTGAAGCAGATATTTTAGTGTTAGAAGAACCAATTGATGAGAGTTGTGACAATATGAGTTGTTTCTCTACACTTACCTTTCCTATTAGACAGAACATTGCTAAAGAAGAGGACATCACACCAATTAATCATGAAGATCACACAATACAACATGAAAGTGAGACCATAAATTCATCTCCCAACTTCTCCCCTACTTGTGAGAATGTTTGTGAGGAGGATATGTTGACATTAGATGATCAAATCTTTAAGACCTATGACAATCCTCTTTATTTTTCTTCCCCTATTTTGGAGGACATTATTGGACAAAGGGAGCTAATCAATGATAATCATGAGAATCTTTTTTCTCCCTTCCCTAATGTTTCCCCCATCCAAGAATACATACTTAATCAAAGGGATCCAAACATTGAAAAATAAGAAAGTGATGCTTTTTCTTCTCTTGATGCCTCTCCCACTTGTGATGAAGCTACTTTGCACATTTCAACCTTAGATGAACATATTACAAGCTCTCCTAGTAGGGGGGATAATATGTAACAATAGAATAAGATATTACAAACACTGAATGATTACATAATCAAACACATTCAACCATTCATAACTCCCTTAGTTGTGATGAAGTTATTTTGAATGTTTACCGAACCTTAATTGTCACGAACATGTGGTTTGTTGTTCTCCTATGAACTCTCCTTCTAGGGAGGATATTATGACCCAAGACAAAGATAACATTCCCTTCATAGACAATGAAAATCTCACTTGTTACGAGATGTTAAGAATATTTAACCTCACTACACCCTTTACCCACCCTCGCATAAACTTCATCCTTCCAATAAACCTCACCACACACTTTACCCACCTTCGCATCTGCTTTATCCTTCCAATAAACCTCACTACACCATTTTCCTACCTTAAACTCGTGTATTGTAGCAACTGAGTTATAATACCATTGCTCATACATATAATACTTCAAATAATCTACAACCACTGCAACCAATCCCACCCTCTTTACCTTTACCCAATCTGCTTAGTGCTCCTCACTATAGCCCACACACCAAGGAGTATGATCTTGTTGAAAAATTAAAGAATACTCATGCAAGGATTTCCCTTCTGGATTTATTTCAGAACTCACCAAATTACAACAACATTCTTCAAACAGAATTAAAACAAATCACAATTCCTCCTAGTACAACTTTGAATGATGTGGTAGCTCTCATCCACAAAAAGAAACTTGACATTACCTTCCATCAACATGAGCTCCCTCCTTTGGAGTTGCATAAACAACATGATGCCTTTATGATAATTGCTTGATTCAATCACACAGGTATCAAACACACTCTCATAGATAATGGTTCTACCCTTAATGTGTGTAGTGTGAGTCTCCTTGATTGATTACATGTTGACAAGGTCACAAATAATACTTGATTTTATCTCTATTCGAGGATTTGATAATACAACAAAGAAACCACTTGGTGTAATCACTTTGCCTATTATGATTGGGGTGGTTACTTTTCAAACTCCTATTCATGTCATGCCTTATGATATTTCATACAATCTTCTTTTAGGCAGACCATGCATTCATGAGATGAATGTTGTGCCTTCAACCCTTCATCGTATAATGAAATATGTCTATAACAATAACATTTATCAAGTTGAAGCTGATCCTAAGCCTAAAAGTTTCTTGCACCTTGAAAAAGGAGCTACAAGTCCTTTGAAAACATTGATTCCAACATCCAATATCGACCCTCTTGAAATTGAACACAACAATGAGGAATTTCCATCTAAATTATTTATTGACGATTGGGGATCCTTAGAATTCACACCATCATTTATGGGCGAATACATATTCACACAAAAGAAAGGTGAGACACAAGAACAACCAACCATCATGTCAACGCAAAACTCAGACAACCTTTCAAAAGCATTTGCCTCAACCACTTTAGACAATGCCACAAACTCCACAACAACCCTTGACGAACACAACAATGATCAACCACCTAATTCCAAAGCACTGAAACAACTTTATGGAAAAGGGTATGACATCGTGAAACAACTTGGGTATAGTGGAAAAGACTGTGGTGCTTGAGAACAAGGTATCTACAACCCTATAGAGCTAAACACACAACAAACAACTCATGGTCTTGGTTATTCTCCTTTGACCAAGATCACCAAACCTTCACTCAACATCAATACTATCACACAAGACTCTTCCAAGATTCTTCCTTGTTCCCATAAATAACATTATTTGTTGCTCCTTAACATGCAATAGTTGTAGGATCATAGCATACTCACCATTGCATGTTTTACATTCATCGCAAGGGGTAGCATATCATCATTCATTTCAAGCCCACCTTTTTCCTGCACTTAATGGGGGAAAGGGGTTCGATAGCCTTGACTTTGTATGTCACTTTTTGTTGTCTCTTTTGGCTAATCATTAACCTTTCATGAACGTATCAAGAGAAAGCTTGGGATGTGGATGAAATGTCTTAAGATTGACTTGCATGTGACATACTCCCTCTCTCTATTTTCCTTTTCCTTGACATGACACAGCCTCACTTTGAAACATATGACTTGGCATAGGGCTTTCTAGGTTGGCTCTCATGTATTGTTTTCTTTTTGCATTTTTTTTCTTCTCTACTTTAAAGTAATTGCTCACAGAACGATGTGTTGCAATTCCTTTAAAGTGGGGGGCATCCATTACCATAATTCATTTACATTCTTGGTTCCTAGTGTAGCCTTGTCGTTTATGTAATGCGTTCGTCACTTTGTGGATGACATTGGGTGTGATGTCCTTCATAAGTGTGATCTATCTTAGCATATTACATTCCTCTTGGTGGCCTGATGCAACACACTGCATCCCCTAAGTTGTGAATATACTATTCTTTGATTGGTCCTCTCTTGGAGACATTAGACACAATGTTCCCTAAGTGACTGACCTTGCATGAATTGAACAAGACTCCTTTGAACATCTTTTACATTTTATATTTTTTCATCTTACATTTTGCACCTTTTACCACCTTGCATAACACGACTTGCATGACTATGGTACTTTTTCTTTTTGTTCATGGCATTTTCCTTGTGGCACCTTGTTAAAGTTATCAATGGGTATGACTTTAATATGGTTGAGCGGGAAGCCCACCTAGCGGCATGACTTTTCCCCATAGCCACCTTTGTGTTTGTGAGTGCATACCAACTAACGTATGTATCATACCTTTTTGGGATTTCTCACCCCACATACAACTAGTTATGTGGCCCCAAAGTGAGTATGTTGTGGCCTTCTCACCCCACAGACGACTTGAAGTTATGTGGCCCCAGAGTGAGTACTTATTTTCCACTCTGTCTTTCTTTCCATCTTTCCTTTGCATGGTTTTGTATCTTGGGGGCTTGACTTAGGATCTTCGATCTTGAGGGCTTGGCCACCTCCTTTGATCTTTTTCATTCTTTGTCATCTGCATCTAAACACCAGATCTCTCTTGAATGTCTACTTTAGTGTGAGTTTGAAGCAAGTTCATCCTCTCACTAAAGTGGGGGCTAAATGTGTCATAGAAAAAAGTACCCTTTGCTTGACATGAGAATAATTCATGATTAATTGGACTTAATGAGGCCTTGATTCAGGTGTTGTGAGGCATTTTATGCATCCACACTAGGTCTTGGGCCCTTGCAAATTGAATAACATGCTTTTAATGATGTCTTGTAAAGGTGTTGTAAGATGTTTTCATGCTTTTCTAGGCTTAATTAACCTATTTCTCCCTAATTCAACATTATAAAATGTGCTTAATAACATTATTACATCAATCTAAAAGGTTCTTAACTTAAACTTAATGTTAAACTAGTGTTGTAATGTGTCTCACACATTCACATTGGTTCTTGTGCCTTCCTAGGCTATGTGGACCTCATTTTAGTGTTGTAAAGTGTATTTAATTACACTTTCACATTGAATTTTGTGTCCCAATCCCTATTTAACATTTACATCATCACTGATAGGCCCCTATTAACCCATATTATGCATCTCGAGGCATAATTTGATCAAATAATTGACGAAGTCATCATATAAGCCTAATTTTCTTACTTCTTGGCATTCCAGCTAACAAAAATGGCCCTTGTGGAACCCATTAGCCATTAGTGGTGAATGAGTCCCATTTGAGCCATTTTCAGGGTTTTGAGCGGGAAAATTTAGGTTTTAAGTTTAATTTTTCTCCATGTCAACCTTAGGGATTTAATTAATGTTGAAATAATGTTTCAAGCAGCTCCCTTCGGGTCCCTTTTTTTTCACATGTTCATGCGCTGGCCTGTGCGTCTCCGCGTTTCTTCGGCTTCCCGGCAGGTTTTGATCTTTCCCTTTGTGCATTCCTCGCTTCGCAACTTCGGCAAGCAGCTCCCCGTTCGGCTCCTGAAATGCTGCGCTAGGCGTCCACGTGTCTCGCCTGTGGGGTTTCTCATTTTTCTGTTGCTTTGTGTTTTCTTCGGGTTGCTAAGCCTTCCATAAAGGTCCGATACTCCTAAGGTTCATCGAGGGGCCCACATCTTTGTACGTGGCGGTGTATCGCAAAATTTCCTAGCAAGGATAGAGTATGCTGCGGCGGGCTGCGAAAGATTTCTATTGGCCTTCTTTATTTCCTGGTGGGACCTACCTTCGCCCACGTGTCAGCGGTTCGCAGCTTTTAAAACAACAGCAGGGATGAGAGCACCACGGGTTGTGAAACGCGGCCACGCGTCTTTCGCCTCCTGATTCATACGGCCTTCCCCCATTTTCAAAGTAGCCTCAGTCCCTTGAACGCGTGTCACTTCTCCGCAAGCTCTCGGTTGATGGAGGAGGAGTTTTCATTCAGGCCGCAATTTGTTGCCACGTGCCTTACATTGGTTATCAAAGCAAGCTATGAGATGGTCGAGCGGGATAGTGTTATTGGGTGCTGCTCGTCATAGTTCTCTAAAGCGGTGGGCGGCACTTGTCGCTTCGAAGCCTTGTTGGGACCACTGCCATCATCAAAAGGGGCACGCCTGTAACTGATCAACTGGATGCTGTGCTCTGACTGGCTGCTCTCATAACGACATTGGGAATATTCGTATTTGGGCATCATTACGGGAGATTGTGGAATCTTTCTGTTACAGCTCTTCAAGCGGTGGGATTTTGCTCTCCGGCTATATATACTCTCTCTGTTGAGGGGAAAGAGGTCCAAGATTTTTAGAAAGAATACTGGTTTTAACAAGAGACATCAGGCCTCTTTTGCATGTTTATTCGCAAGAAACTTTCAGACTGTGCCTATTGTTCGACCTTTCTGTTTTTCATGTCTTGATTAAACTGTGAACTATGCTTTTTATTGTCTTAAGCATTTCATTTGAGGAGACTTCTATATATTGAATGCAAACTTGCTAGTCTAAATCATGTCTTAACGACTCTTCTTAGCAGTAAGAATGTATGCGATACTGTTTTATGTCAATTAAATGAATTGTTTATGCTATAACTTTAAGTTTCGGATGTTTTGGAACATAACTATAACATTCAGGCCCTTAAGTCTATGATTTATCGTGCCTACCAGTAAGCTTTGGCGCATCACCTTAGATTAATATTTGTTTCATTATATCTGCTTCCTTTTCTCTTTCCAAAACCCATTATATAGAAGAAGCCGGCTTCTTTAAAATCCGGAGGTCACTCAGTTTGGCGCAAAGGGGTCCCCCTTGAACTGAGTTTCCCATAAAGGCACTGTTATCTCGTCAATTTTTGGCGTCAACAGTTTGTCCTTTTTTCTGGCACGCCCGGTGGGACCCAAACTAATGAAATCGTCTTCTAAAAGGGTGTATGAGTCATCGGCCTGTAACTAGATCCCAAACTGCAAATAACCAGGTTTACTAGTGCCTCCATTCGGGACAGTCCAGGCCGCAAATCAGTTAGTAACCGTTCCATTCCCACCACCCTTTCCTCTCACCATGTTGCCAGCCGCGAACAGAAATTATGTAGCATGGGATGCTGGAAGCCCCCTGGTAGCTCCGGTAGCACCTGCTGTTTGGGGCGCCATTCCGGTTTCGGCCCTGAAAGCTCTTCCCAAATTCACCAGAGATAACACAAAAACGCCAGTAGAGCATTTGCAGGATGTAGCGGATGTATGCCTGGTACATGGTATCACAGCGCAGAATGTAGCCCTGAGGCTCCTTGCTGCGTCCTTCAAAGGCAAAGCTCTGGAGTGGTACCGAACACTGACTCCTAATACCATTCGCACTTGGGATGACCTCAGAGATCCGTTCTATGAAAGGTTTTCAAATGACGGAGATCATTCTTCGCTATATTATCAGTTATCCATCATCAAACGAGCACCCCAGGAGGCTCTGACGGACTTCAATGCCCGATTTCACTCAAGTTGGCGGAGGATTCCTGTGACCATCCGCCCGACTCCAGAATTGGCGTTCATGTTCTATCTGAAGTCCATTAATCCCGACATTTCTATGATGATCAAGTCTCTGGGAGGAGCCACTTTACCAGATGCATATGCCAGCGCTATCAAAGTAGAAAATCTCTTGATAGACTGCGGGAAATTGCCTCCTCGACCTGTTATGCCGATATTTCCTGAGATATCGAACGTAGCACAAGAGGTGGCGTCGACCAGTGCGCTAGCGACTCCCCAGTCAGCGTACTCATATACAGCCGCTCCTAAAAACTTGGCCTCTACATCAGGTTCTCCCAAGGGTGAGATGGGCGACCTCAAGGAGATGTTGTGGACTATGGCGAATGATATAACAACTCTCAAGCGGAACCAAGTAATGCCTCTGCGGCCTGCATATCAGAACTATCAAGGTGGGCAGCCTACCTATCAGCAAAATCAATATCAGAATGCGCATCGCACTAATTCACCAGCGGCGGCTATGAACCAAATAGTTCCGGTGCCTACACTGCTGGCAGGTGCGTCGCCGAGCTCTAGCAGAGAATTAACTGCGGGACAAAACAATCTGATTGATGACATCAATCCATGGTGCTTCCCTTGCAACGATGCACATATGCCCCAAAATTGTCCGCGTGGCAACCTACAACAAAGGATAGCGGAGCAACGTAGTGAAGGTATTGCGACAAAGAACGAAGAATACAGATATGCCCCGGCAATGGAGAATGCGGTCCTTACCGCGCAAATACAAGGAATGTCCCTAGAGCAAGAGTCCGACATTGTTCTTGATCATGCGCTCTTCTCATGGATGGAGGACGAGGAAATGGTGTTCGCAAATGACACGACCACAGCCGAAATGCTGCGGGTAAAGTCTGACTATAACACGCGCTCCAAGAGAAGATTCACCGGTGAGGCCGTTGTTTCACTTTCGGACAGTCCGCAATGCAAAGATGTTTAAGATCAAATTCCTAGCGGTCCAACCGTCTCTTTGTCTTCTCAACCGCGGAAGGAAATTATTATAACAAAAGCAAAGGAGCAGAAATCTCTGAGCTCCTCACCTCTTAATGTGGTGGAGCAGTTGAAGAAATCACCCGCTAATGTGTCTTTATGGGACATTCTAGCTATCCTGGAACAGAAAACCATACTCCAAAAGGCGCTTCAACAACAGATGGACCCAGCACTGACCGAGCCTGCGGCCAGTACCGAGGCGATTTATCAAATATCGCCAACTAAGGTTCACCATGAGCAAAAGGAGGAATCCCATCTGCGGCCGAGGTAAGGCCAAAACCTCAACCCTTCTTCTTGACCCTCTCTATAGGGGGAGAAACTATTACCTAGCATATATGATTGATTAAGCACTAAAGTACTCACAGTTACATACTTGATAGCGAAGCCCTTGGGACTCGGCTACGAACCACCGCCTATGAAAAAGGGGTAGTCACGGCCTATAGATGGAAATAAAGGTTGATCTCTTGTATGCAGGTGTCATCAAAGCACTTCCGCTGACTCTATTTTCCTGCCCAAGTATCACGGTCCCGCAAGATACAGTGATAATAGATGTTCCGCCAATGTTTGGTCTTTGCCTTTCTCGAGAGTTTACTTCAAAAGTGGGCGGCTATTTGTCTTTAGATTGGTCACATCTAATACTTAGGACCAAACATGGCACAAAGATGAAGATAGAATCGGAGGCTCTGCATTCCGAACATGTGGCAAACGAGGCCCTGATTAACTTTGAAGCCACACATACCTCCATCACCAAGCAAGACATGTACAATGTCGAACTGTTAGAGGAGGAGAAGGTCTACGGAGACCGAAGTGATAGCGAAGATGCTCTGTTGAGTGAACATATAAATAATGATCCCTTCGGAAATTATCATGCTACCGGTTTAGGCACATATGTGATCTATGACGAAGACCAAGTTCTTCCGAAGGTCGTCAAAGAACCTGACGATGACCAAGCAGAGTGTTTGTGGACATTGTATTTTGGCCAGACAGAGGTAAGAAGTTGGAGCTGGAGCAAGGATATGCCTAATATCCCCACGCAATAGAAAAGTTATTTGAGGTCTTTCGATTCCAATTCCACTGTTATTCAAATAAATTTTGAGATATGAGAGTTAGTCCAAAGGCCCACAAGCCTAAGCCAGGCGAATGGGTGTGAGCAATTGATTGTGTTGAGGAGATTAGTAGTAGTTAATGAATTAAGAAGTCTACGATGTAAATAATATACGCATGAGATCCTATTGGCATCAAATCGGGATCTTGTAAGTTTTGGAAGCTTTCAACATCTGACCATTCCGTATGAGAATGGCGATACAAATCGCATGGCGTGTCGGTGCTCCCGGTTTGATCATCTCCGACTTGCTTGAAACAAATATTGATCGTGCTTGTTAGACCCGTGATACGACAATGACCAAAGTTGGCAAGTCTTTGAGAGCGATGAACACATCGCCTTGTTTATTCAACACTCAGGAGAATTTTCCGATCAACTCCAACCAAAGATCGATGAGGCCTACGAAGGACAAATTATGTAGCTAAAGTCAAATAAGCAGAAAGTTGGATTTTACTCTCAATTTTTGATTGTGTAGGTGGCCTTCGAAATGATAAGCTGAAATTCATGGCGAGGAAAAGAGGTGATTATAGAAACCGGGTTTTAGATGGCCAAGGAACCTCGGGTCGGAAAGATGTCTCTCCATGACAAGATAGAAAGGCTTAGCAGGTTTCTATATGAAATATGGAGTAGTGGCACAGTCCCTCACGAGATCCTAGAAGAGTTATGATCACAGTATCATTCAACATGCTATTGAGCTAGCGAGAGATCTGAAGCCAATCCGATAGAAACAGCGACCGGTCAACCCTAAAGTTGAAGCCTTGATGGCACAAGAGCTAACCAAGCTCATTGAGTCACGTATTGTCTTCCCGATTAAACATAGTACTTGGGTATCAAATCTGGTACCGGTCCGAAAGAAGAATGGTGATATCCGCTTATGCATGGATTTCTGAGACCTAAATAGAGCATCTTTGAAGGACCACTATCCATTGCCTTCTATGGAGTCGATCCTCCAAACTGTCGCGGGATCAGAAATGTTCTCTCTACTGGATGGCTTCTCTGGCTATAACCAGATTCGAGTAAAAGAGGAAGATTAGCACAAGACTACGTTCACCACCAAGTGGGGGATATTTGCATATGCTAAAATGCCTTTTGGTTTATCTAATGCAGGGGCAACTTTCCAGAGAGCTATGGACATCGCATTTAGCGAACTGATCAATAAGATTATCCTAATCTATTTGGATGATCTTACTGTGTTCTCCAAATCTAAAGATGATCATTTCGATCATTTGGAGTTGGTTTTTCAAAAGTGCCAAGAGTTCGGGATTTCCTTAAATCCGAGGAAATGTGTGTTCGGAGTACCTCAGGGTAAGCTGTTAGGACATGTTGTGTCGAAGGAAGGTATTTCAATTGACCCAGAACGAGTAAGGGCTATAAAGGAGCTTCCTTTCCTGGTAAATAAGAAAGGTGTCCATTCTTTTCTGGGCAAAGTAAATTTCGTCAGTAAATTTATTTCTGATTTTGTGAGAATAATTAGGCCGATCACCCTAATGCTGAAAAAGGATCAAATTTTCAAGTGGACAACCGAGGCTCGGGAGGCATTTGAAAAGGTCAAGGAAGCGATCTCCTCAGCCCCGGTGTTAATTAATCCAGATCAATACAAATATTTTATAATGTATGCCTTCAGTAGCAAGTCCAGTATCGCTACTGTTCTGACTCAAAAGGATAGAGAAGGAAAGGGAGAGCATCCAGTTGCGTTCTATTCCAGAACCTTAAAGGAATATGAGGTGAATTATACTTCGTTGAAAGACAGGCTTTCGCAATAGTAAAGGGACTTAAAAGTTCCGCCATCACAATTTCACGTATGCGGGGAATCTCACGAGGTATATAGCCATTCCTGGTGTGGGGAGAATACATCATGGAGAGGGAGGAAATCCGCGAGGGAAAAGGACTAGTGGATCCGCAGGATCACGGGAGGATAGCGACGCTCGAGTCAGGGCCTACCAGGACTGGTAAAGGTAGGGAGTGCAGTGTGAGTATATGACCGCAGGGCGAGGGGAGATGCACTGCTAAAGGAGGAATAGCCCGGAGCTTGTCTAATAAAATGGATCCCGGGATCCCGAGGAGGATGATGATTAGGTTTGGAAGGTCGAGCTTGAACTTCATGCGAGCCGGAAAGTACAGCGGAGACCTCTCATCAGGAAAAGAAGGTATTACGGCTCGAGGTGTGGATACAATGATATAGAGAGTCCTTTTCAAAGGAATTTTAATGGCATGCTCGATCGTTACCCGGTGCCCGGAGGATCCTACGGCGCATTTCTACGGCTAAGCGGCGAAGGTGGACATTTCTCCGCTAAAACTACTGCCATCAAGGTCCTACGGGCTGGATATTACTGGCCTACACTTTTCAATGATTCCTACTCTCTGGTAAAGACTTGCAAAAAATGTCAGTTATTCTCTGACAGAAGGAAGAATTCAGCGATGCCCCTCAAACCTATCGTGGCGGATGAACCATTTGCGCAATGGGGCCTGGACTTTATCGGGATGATCAACCCAGTTTCTAGCTCCGGACATAAATGGATTTTAATAGCTACAGACTACTTCACAAGGTGGGCGGAGGCTGTTCCCCTTAAGGAGGCGACGGAGGCAGAGATTGTAGACTTCCTCGAGGCTCTAGTGACAAGGTTCGGCCCTCCGAAGACAATCATTTCGGACAATGCTAGAGCATTTGTAGGTACAAAGGTATGTCACTTTGCATTAAAAAATGGCATATTCCTTAAAACGTCGTCAAACTACTATCCATAGGGAAATGGCCTAGCTGAGTCGACAAACAAAAGTTTAGTCCGACTCCTCAAAAAGGTTGGCTCATAACATCAGAGGGAATGGCATAAAAATCTCCGAAAAGCACTCTGGGCCAACCGCATAACTCCTAAACAAGTCCTCAAGACTTCGCCCTATGAGCTAGTATATGGGAAAGAAGCGCTACTACCTATCTCTATGGAGATTTCAGCGATACAGTTGTTGAAATCTCTCGAGATAGAACAAAATGATGCCATGGAGGTTCGGCTTGCCGAACTATTAGAAGTACAGGAAAAAAGGGAGAATTCCCTAAAAGCCATGATAGGCCGTCAACAGGTGGTCAAACGGTGGTTTGACAAAAAGGCTTCCGACCAAGGCCTAAAAAGTGGAGATTTAGTGCTAAAATACGACAGCAGGGCTGCGAAGCCAGGTCAGCATGGTAAGTTCGATAGCCTATGGGAAGGACCCTTCAAAATCATTCGGTGCATGCAACACAATGCCTTCGAGCTGGAAAATATGGAAAAAGAGCCTCTAGGAATCCCGGTTAATGGGATTCACCTTAAATTGTTCCATTAAGTGTCAAACCCTACCCTGTACAGTTGTAAGTAACGTTTTTTCTTTTTTCCTTTCCTGTTTTTGGCCTATCCTTTTGCTAAAATCAATAGACTTGCTACGCATTTGCTTATCATCATTAGTGGGTAAAACATCAGAGTTTCTTAAAACACAAAAGTATGCTCGTAAATAGAGACAAAACATACAAGATTGGAAAACCCAGAAAAATTGCACACAGAAGCAAACAGGAGCATAGATTTCACAACAAAAAAAGAGACGTATATATTTATATACATGTTCCTGAGTTACAAAATGGCATGGATGCCGATTTTCAAAATGTACAAAATATTAGAGCATATATATATATATGATGGCCTTTTATCAGGCTTATATGGAGCAGGTGGGTTACATCAGCAGACACCAAGGCAAGGGGATCATCTATCCGCAGGAGTGGCTGGCAGCAATCGACGCATTTAAGACAGCGTCCGCTTCTTCCTCATCAACAGGTTCCTTGGCGGCACTAGCAGCATCATTAAACACGACTATCGTCGGTGGTGGATACACCAGGTTCCTGAAATCAGTATACCATTCTACATCGTAGAAGGGTATCATGTTGTAGCTCCTGAACATGAAGTGAAGAGCTTGGGTAACCCTTTGCTGGTGCACACCACGAGTTTGCAGGCGAAATCCGCTCAGGAATGGCTGCCAAACGACAACAGCTTCTTCTTCGATGAAGCGACGTAGGTCGCCGGCTGTTGGCAGGCCTATCCCATACGCAGCATGGGTAACAACCTCGCCGAGCCCATTCAGGTACTTCTTCGGGAAGATTTCTTTGACTAGCTTCAATACAAGCGGTCGAGGGACACAAATGTCCAGCATGGACGCTACAAAATGCGAGCACACGTCGGTGTTCACCCGATGCTTATCTTCATATTCAACACAGTCCTTGCCAAGAACCCACTTGATGGCTACTAGAACTAGCGAGTGCTTGTTCTTCATCATTCTCTTGAGCCTCCTAGTAGAGATCTCACCTACAAACGCTGTCTGTGATTTGAAGGAAGTTAGGCGAATAGGAGTATCCATCTCTCCTAACACTATTCCTAAATCTACTCACCACCTAACCTATGAAAAGACTTGCTTAGCAGTATTCTACTTGCCTATCACTTCTTGGACGCAAAGTGTGTATGTTCGCTATCTACTGGCCTATTTATAGAAAATTGACAAGATGAATGTCAATCCGCCCGTAAGCAACGTGACGTATATTGGCCGCGATCTCGAGGGCCGAGTCTGTGTTTGTTCATGTTTTGGGCTGGTACATGCATGGTAGCATGGCTCAAGGCATGCTTAATTAAATCAAGTTAATTAATTGAGCTTTAAAAAGGTGGCACTTGTTGATGAAGGGACGTATGGCCGTATGCTATGGTGTCAAATCTCAAGCACATCCCAGAGCCTGATGTGATATTCGTATCTCTTTCAGGCGGTGATTGTTTGCTTGGCGTAATCATTCCGGCCAGGGATATTAATTACCGGTACAGGCTAACCCAAGGTGAGAAGGCCAGTTGCAAGCTCAATTTCTAAGGAAATCAGGGCGTATCACACGATCTTGTGAAAGCAATGATGAAATCCGGCTGCCTCGAAAAAGCAATCAGCTCATCTTGCACGAGTTGTGGAGTTAACGGTACATGCCGAATTAAATGCAAAGGGCTCGCGCTCGCCTACCACCTTGAGGAAAGTTGCTATTATTGCATGAAAACGCTTATTGTTCCTAAGTTTTTTCCAAAAGCTAAGGAGTGCGCAAAGTGTTTTCTGTCTGTAATTCCAGTGCAAGCATATTCAAAGGCCAGGGAGCTTTCAAGTTCTACCGCGAAGAAAAAATGGCAGAATCTTCAGCTCAGCCAACGCAGGAAGGGATTAGCCAGGAACTATATTTGGCTATTCGTTCTTTGGCCGAGGTTTACATATACGAAGATGTAGCGTATGCCACCCCTGGTATACCCAAGAAGGTGAAAAGAGCCAACACAGAGGAGCTGGAGAGGCCCAAAGAGTGGAATAACCCGAAAAAGGTTAGAGAAAAGTGGGCTAATATCTACGACCCAAAGCTTGCCAAGAACCCTAAATCTCTTAGAGAGGCGGCTTGCGCAAGGTTATCAGCGCCAGGGGCGGATCAAGCCACGACAAGTAGGGTCTGGTTTAGCGGTCTTCCACAATACATGGTCCCATTGGTGCACTATTGCCCGGAGGTGGTCGACGCAGCTGTTCAACACTATAATCCAAAGACTCACTACATTGAGGGTCGCAATTTAAGGGTTCATATCGGCCTGGAAGCCATCTGGCATATGTTATGCATTCCTGACCCCAGGACAAGAAAGGAGAAAATCGAACATTTCTGCCCAAACAAAGGGGAAAAGATATGGAAAAGGATGAGAACCAGCTCCGATTTCCTATTAGAAGATACCAATAAGAAGGGTGTTGCATCCGCTAAGGCACCGAGCATCCCATTATTGTGTGGTTTATTCCGCGATTCTGACCACAGGATTTAAAAGAAGAAATCGAACATTTCTGCCACAAACAAAGGGAAGATGGAAAGGATGAGAACCCGACTCGGATTTCTATTAGAAGATACCATGGAAAGTGTTTGCATCGCTAAGGCAAGACATCCCATTATTGTGTGGTGGTTTATTCGCGATGACCTCAGACTCCATATCTATGCTGGCATTTGTTTGCGGGCGTGATTCCGATGAGAAGATCAAGGCTTTTCAGCTGGGCCCTGCAATACAGTTTCGCAGGCAACATGAACTTTTCTGGTATGATTTTGCTGAGTTCATGGTCGAAGAAATGATACAGCAAATAGAGAATTATCAGGCGGAGAAGAAATTTAGATTTCTTTCCTACCTGGTCCACATGTTCCTGCATCAGAATCCGGATTTCTTCACCCGATTTATCCCACTATCAATTTTTGACGAGTAGAACAAAAGAAAGCTGGTATCTACATGGACACCCTACCTTTCCACAACATATGACTACTATTCCTTCGCAGACTATTTCATAGCCTCGGTCCTGAATGATTTGATCGGAGAGGGTGATATCGTCCGGCTTAACACTGAGCAGACTGGATTTTTGTAAGGCTACACCCCCACTTGTGACTGGTTCTTGGGCAAGGATTTTACGATCCTTTGAATGAGGGGCTTTATTGGCAGGCCTTTCCTGCTCCCGGCTTATATCACCGATAGAATGCTAGCGTTGGAGGTTTACCGGCAGGTGTGCATCATTGATTTCATGTTCTGTAGCAGCGAAAGTGTCAAGAGGAAGGGATTCTTCACTTGCCCGAAGAGTTTCAAGTCAATAATGCTTGTTAAAAAGCGATTGCATGAGCTGCTAGGGGACAAGCTGGCACACCTGGGGTTAGTACTAGTAAATGATAAGTGGGATTACAACCCTTTCAATGACCTACCTGAGCCGCATATGAAAGTTACACATGTTCCCCGACCATACTGGGAGAAGCGGCGTAATAACCGGACTGATAAAGATGAAGATCTGGTTGAATTGGCACAAATCCCTACGCTGGATACTAGGGGCCCATGGCACAAGTTCTACTTTCCAGTGGCCGTGGCCTGGGACAACCTTCCGATAGAGTGCATCATGCATAATAAGTTGAAAGTGGACGAGGAATGGAGCGATGAAAAAATAAAAGCTTTCTGGAGGTACCGCCAGGAAACAGGGCAGTTGAAAGCTCCTTATAATCAATTAAAGGACGACCAGGAATTTGAAAGATACTGGGATGAAGGCCATCCTAGCCCGATCTCCAGTGCCAACAAGAGCGAAGCAGAAGGCTCCGATGAGCAGGAGGAAGAGACGGCGATATCAGCGCAGGAAGGCGATGCCCCCGGGCATGCCGCCTATGTGGGCACTAATGTGCGCTTTAACATATCAAGGGGCTCGCTTACCCGCACATGGGCCGCTAAACTGGTCAGGCTAGTGCCTCAGCAGAAGGATCTGATTGCCGAGGTTAGTGAGTGTCCCCCCACGAAAAGGCAACGCACAGAAAGTGTTATTGGGATAGTTTCACATGAACCGGCCGAAGGGGAAGCACCCGCTGCTAGTCAAATGCCAGAGGTTCGCGGTGATTAGATACCACCGCCCGACTAGTCAGCGGTACATTTGGCTTCTCCTCTTACATCTCATTTTTCCGTCAGATCCTGCTCAATTAGCAACTCACGCCATTCATGCGAATCCTTTCCACCCTCATTCGACCCAACTTGATACATTTGGATTTGTCGGTCATAAACCCAACCATTTATAATTACCCCTCCGAGCATGCTAATGCCTACTGCTACCGCCCAGACTTTCCTCACCTCACTTTCCAAAAATATTCCTCCCATTGGCCCCCACTCTTTTTCTGAGATGCTTACAGATCCCTTCCCTCCTGACCAAGCCGAGCCCGGTAAAGCGGCTCTTTCACCGACCAGCGGGCCTAAATTTGAATCTCGGTCCGGTACATTTACCAGAATGTGAATCGCTACAGTAGCCCCGAGGGCTAAGCTATGGGGCGTGCCGCTTCTCATAAACCCGTCACCCTCCGGAGAAACAAATCTGCAGCCTATGAAGTTACCTATCCTCGCCACGCCTTCCGTGGGTGTTTCGCTTCGGTGGGTGGTTTTTCTGGTGAGTTCATTGCACAGATAGATTGTGGGAAGGAAGCGCGTGCAAATAGAATGAGGCGACGAAGGGAAAAGGATGACAATGCCCCCGCCGATCCAAGAGTACAGGCTTCGTATGACGAGGCCCGCCAAGAATTAAAGTTTGCAACTATGTACCCAAGGGTAAGCAAGCCCCAGGGAGAGATGCAACTAGAGGACTATGAAATTTATGCTGTTGGACTGGACATGAAGGTAGCCCGGCCACAAGATAAAGTCAAAATCATGGAGGAGACACAACGGGTGGTCACTTCCAACTTCCTAAAGACTGGTCGCCAGTTAAAGAAGAAGGATGAACAGCTCAAGGCAGCCAAGGACAGGGTGAGCTTTTTAGAGGCAAAGGAAAAATCTTTAGAGGCAGATATCGCCCGAATGACAGAAAGGGCGTTAACAGTAGAAAATGAGAGAAACAGGCTTCAGGGCGAAATTGCAAAGACCCAAGTAGCCGACCCAGCCGTATTAAAAGAATTACAGAATCAAAACCAAGTAGCGCGATAGAGCCTACAATCGATAGAGGGGGAGCTTGAACATTTCTGCCTTGAGTACAGTCAGAAGCTGGCAGAGAAAGGTGAGGAGATGGAACGCCTACAAGAGCAGTATCAGCAAAAGGTACAGGAAAAAGAGGCCGAATTCAAAGGTTTGAAGATTAAACTGGAAGAGGAGCTCCGAGAGACAAAGACTAAGCTAGAAGAGGAGCTCCGAGAGACAAAAGCTTCATTAGAAGAGCAATCGGCTAACCACTCTAGAGCTGAACAAACTTGGAACAAAGAAATGCACAACTATGCAGAGCAGTTGGAATTCGAGAAAAAGAAGAAGGCAGAATTCGCCGAAGCCCTCATTTCAAGAGATGCGGAGATTTCTTCGCTTAAGGCCTCTCTGCTACCAGCCCCTGTCCAACCTAATATCATCCCACTGGTCAGACAATTGTACATTTCTCACTAGGAGAAAATCAAAGTCTTTTGCCTAAATCTGCAGCCTACCCTCCGGTTCATCGACAAGGCATTAAAACTCAATCAGGAAGCCCATGATACAATGGAACAGTTCCCGCGTTTCATCCTGGAAAAGGTTCCCGAGGCAAGGGACTTGCTAAATAAGCTATACTCGGTCTCAGACGAGATCCTTGCCGGGGCGGGTATCGAAGATCGGGACACCGTAGCTCAAACGGAAAATAAATTCATTCATTGCCACTCCGCTTTCCAGCATACTAAGGCAGCGGTGACTTTTCTAAACAAAGCGCTAGATGGCATTCGAGGGAGTTTCTCGAAGGCGGTGCTGGGATTGTTGCCCATTCTTTGAAGATGGCACTATTGCTACACGCACGTATGAGGTTATCGAACGGAAGGAGAGAACGCTTTCGTGAGGCATTCAAGGGAATTCCGGCCCCCTAACAAAGAGCAGCAGCAGATATCGAGGCAATCATTCATCCACTCTCTCAGCTGCTTTTCCATATCCAAGCAGGTGCTGGCCTGCCAGAGGTGCTGCCTCATAAGGAAGCTATTGATCTCCATGGGGCACAAGAGAATTTGCGCAGCATGGCAAAGCCGTCCAAAAATGAATGGGTACCTTTGCAGGCTGCACTTTCAAAGCTCTAACTTCGTTCGCCCTATAGATGAAGGCTCTAGTCTGTAGAACCAGAGAGTTCTTGGGTTCCCCGTTCCTTATCCAAAACGCCCCTGTTAGTCGCCAAAAGCTGTTGAAATAATGATTCAAGCAGCTCCCTTTGGGTCCCATTTTTTGCACATGTTCGTGCGCTGGCCTGTGCGTCTCCGTGTTTCTTCGGCTTCCCGACAGGTTTTGATCTTTCCCTTTGCACATTCCTCATTTCTAACTTCGTTAGCTAAGCCCTGCCTCGCTCCTCGAAATGTCATGTTTGGCTTCTATGTCCTTTTCGCTTACTCGGTTTTTCATTTTCTGTTGCTTTGTGTTTCCTTCGGGTTGCTAAGCCTTCCATAAAGGTCTGATACTCCTAAGGTTCATTGAGGGGCCCACTTCTTTGTACGTGGCGGTGTATCGCAAACTTTCCTAGCAACGATAGAGTATGCTGCGACGGGCTGCGAAAGATTTCTATTGGCTTTCTTTATTTCCTAGCGGGACCTACCTTCACCCACATGTTAGCAGTTCGCAGCTTTTAAAACAACAGCAGGGATGAGAGCACCACGGGTTGCGAAACGCGGCCACGCGTCTTTCGCCACCCGATTCATACGGCCTTCCCCCATTTTCAAAGTAGCCTCAGTCCCTTGAACACGTGTCACTTCTCCACAAGCTCTCGGTTGATGGAGGAGGAGTTTTCATTCGGGCCGCGATTTGTTGCCACGTGCCTTACATTGGTTATCAAAGCAAGCTATGAGATGGCCGAGCGGGATAGTGTTATTGGGTGCTGCTCGTCATGGTTCTCTAAAGCGGTGGGCGGCACTTGTCGCTTCGAAGCCTTGTTGGGACCACTGCCATCATCACAAGGGGCACGCCTGTAACTGATCAACTGGATGCTGTGCTCTGACTGGCTGCTCTCATAACGGCATTGGGAATATTCGTATTTGGGCATCATTACGGGAGATTGTGGAATCTTTCTGTTACAGCTCTTCAAGCGGTGGGATTTTGCTCTCCGGCTATATATACTCTCTCTGTTGAGGGGAAATGGTCCAAGATTTTTAGAAAGAATACTGGTTTTAGCAAGAGACACCAGGCCTCTTTTGCATGTTTATTCGCAAGAAACTTTCAGACTGTGCCTATTGTTCGGCCTTTCTGTTTTTCATGTCTTGATTAAACTGTGAACTGTGCTTTTTATTGTCTCAAGCATTTCATTTGAGGAGACTTCTATATATTGAATGCAAACTTGCTGGTCTAAATCATGTCTTAACGACTCTTCTTAGCAGTGAGAATGTATGTGATACTGTTTTATGTCAATTAAATGAATTGTTTATGCTATAACTTTAAGTTTCAGATGTTTTGGAACATAACTATAACATTCAGGCCCTTAAGTCTTTGATTTATCATGCCTACTAGTAAGCTTTGGCGCATCGCCTTAGATTAATATTTGTTTCATTATATCTGCTTCCTTTTCCCTTTCCAAAACCCATTATATAGAAGAAGCCGGCTTCTTTAAAATCCGGAGGTCACTCAGTTTGGCGCAAAGGGGTCCCCCTTGAAGTGAGTTTCCCATAAAGGCATGTATCTCGGGCTAATTTTAGCCAACAAAGAATCATTGAACCCCTCAATGAGGTTCTTATTTTTCAAGGATTTTAAACCCTTCTCTCCAATGTGGCCAAGAATTTGGTGCCATAACATGGTCTTCTTTGCAAGAAACTTTGATTTGGTAGACAAAGCACCCTTGGGTACCTAGAACCCACGACCATTTGTAGAAGAAGAAACCATCTCTTTTTTCAGCAAAGTAGTTTCTAGCTTAATCTTATTAGAAGTGCTATTTCATTCAAGTGTGCATGCATCATGCTAGTATAATGTACCCAATCTTCTTCCTCTTGCTATCACTATAATACCTCTCACCATTTACACAATTTCTTCATAAAATTGTACATGCACACCTGAATCTATTAGCTTTCTAATAGATAATAAAGTTCTTTCTAGTCTTGGGATATGCAAGACACCATCAAATTTTCTAACTCTACCATTATAAATTTTCACATGAATACTACCATGACCAACAACATCAAGGAAAGAATCATCACCCAAATACACCTTACCACCATCACAGTTTTCATGCTTACTAAACCAGTTTCTATTAGGATTCATGTGGAAAGATGCACCTGAGTCTATCAACCATACATTACCAATTGCACAAGTGGCCAAGGCTACAATTAAGGCATCTCCATCTTCATTTTTAGACTCAAAATCAAAATATTCCTTCTTATTTTTCTTCTTCTTTTTAGACAAGGAGTATTGAAGAAATATATAGGCAAGGCTCAAAGATCCAAGGAAGGAATGGTAGTGCTCTCATGTCAAAAGTATTACAAGTAAATGACACAACCTCATATGAGCAAGCTAGAGGGAAGAAAGAATGGGAGCAAGCCATGAAAGATGAATATAATGCATTGTTAGAGAATAAAACTTGGGAACTTGTTCCTCACCCACAAGGTAAGAATGTTATTGGTTGTAAATGGGTTTACAATTTTTTTTTTAAATAAAATAGTGTTATAGAAAAATTCAAGGATAGATTTGTTGCTAAGGGGTTTAATCAAAAAGAGGGTATTCATTATGAAAAAACATTTTCTCTTGTTATTAAAATGAATATAGTTAGAATTATTCTTTCTTTGGCTGCAAGTCTTGAGTGGAATGTTCATCAAATGGATGTCAAAAATGCTTTCTTAAATGGAGACTTATATGAAGAAATCTATAGGGATCAATCACTAGGATTTGTAGATCAACAAAATCCTAATATTGTTTGTAGATCAAAGAAGTCACTTTATGGACTTAAGCAAGCACCAAGTGCATGTAATGAGAAGATTGACAGGTATTTTCAACTTCGTGGGTTTTAAAAATGTAAATCAAATCAAAATATTTATGTGAAGAGAGTGAAAAATAAAATTATTCTTCTTGTAGTTTATGTAGATGATTTACTCATAGTTGGACCAAATATTGGGTTAATTAATGATTTGAAATCAAATCTTAAAGGGGAATTTCATAAGAGTGATTTGGGTGAACTAAATTATTTTATTGGCTTGCAAATTAGTAGGCTTCATGATGGGTTGTTTATCTCTTAAACAAAATATGATTTGGATCTTTTAGAAAAATTTAAAATGCTTGAATGCAAGCCAACCCCTACTCCTTTCCAATCTGGAGTTAAGCTTACTAAGGAATGTACATCCAAGAATATTGACGCTACTTTATATAGATAGCTTGTTGGTAGCTTGGTTTATCTAACCCATTCTAGACCGGACATTTATTTTGTAGTCAATATGGTATCTATATTTATGTAGGAACCAAAAGAAAGTCATTGGTTGGCTACCAAGGGGATTTTGCAATACATTCAAGGAACCATTTACTATGGCATACATTATAGTTACAAGTCCTTAGTTTCTTTGATTAACTTTACAAATTTAGACTAGGGAGGTGATATAGATGAGAAGAAATTGACTGGTGGTTATATTTTTCAGCTTGGGTCAGGTCCAATTACATGGAGCAGCAAAAACCAAACAACTACATCATTGTCTTCATGCGAAGAAAAATATAGAGCAAAAAAAGAAGCTGGAAAGGAAGGAGTTTGGATTCAAAATATTTTATTTGAGCTTGGTTTTGCATAGAGTTCAACTACTCCTTTGTATTTGAACCTGGGAGCAATGAACAATTGTTGAATAGGCAAAGCATAATTTTCATTAAAAAACAAAGCAAATAATGCACCCTAATCTAAATTCAGAAAGTTAATGCCAATAAGTATTTCTTTTATTTATAGTTTATAAAACTTTTCGTACAATCATGAGCAACACATACATCATAACATATGAAAGATGGAGCAATTTGAACCACTATTATTACCAACCATATCCCTAAAAGCCAATGGAATATACCCAACTACTAGCATCACTCTTTCAAGCATGGCAAAGTAGCTTGACAATGAGTTGACTCAATTGTCTAGACTAGACAGTTCTACTTTAGAGTGGGAACTTTCTTCTTCTTGTGTGCCTATGTATGGTCCTCTCAAAGGATGATAACCTTTCATTGTAACAATCCAGTAAATCTTGAATATTTTATTGATGAACGATAGGATTTCCAAATTGTCTTGAACATAGCATAGTCTTTTGAGATTTTGATACGATTCTAGAGGGAGTTGAATTCTTCATCTAAGATAACCAATAGAGTGAAAGAAAATTTTTCCTGCAGGCAAACAATACTAGATTTAACAAGTAAATCCATTTGCATCATTCATTTAAAGAACCAAAAATCCACAAGTCACTACACATGAACTAAAAATAATAAATGTGCAAATCAAACCCATAAAAAATATCCAATTATATGTAGCCACTGCACTATGGTCATTTGATAGCCCAAAAGTGAAAATATGTGATCCCAAAAAAATTTACAAATATTTTCTTTCACATTAACTTATTGCTCAAGCTGGGCTACAAACTGTCCAGCTTCAAGTTGACACTGGTTAGCTGTACTAGTAACTTCTTTAGCTCGATAAAGCTATGTAGCTTGCTCAAAATATTCCAAAGCTAGTTCCAAATTTTCTTTAGCTTGATATATTTCACCGATTTCCTGTAGAAAATAATATTTTGAATTTCAATAAAGATCCCTATCTAAAAAAATAGGTAAATTTACTCATAACCTGATCATCATAAAGATATTCACAAAATAACCATACAACTTTTGCAATGAATGCCTATATACATTACATACAACCAAGAGATTTGTAGTCTTAACAATATCAAACATATTATCATAAGAATCTGACTCCTTAAACTAGTTCAAAGTCAAACTTTGACAACCTCAAATGATTAGGTCATGCCACATCCAATTCAAACAATGAATTACCTTGCAATGTTTTGTAGCCAATGATAATCTTCCTATCTATATGAAGTGATTAATAGCCGAAACTAAGCACCTAGTAGCCATTGCACAACATTAATTAGTAAATCAAGACCACTTCCTACCTAACAATAATAAATGACACCTAGCCTTCTCCCATTCTAATACAATCTAAAGAGAAATTACAACACAACAGGAGAGAAATTCTAGACTCATATCATGACAAAATAACACAGAGGAGATGAAGACACTGGATTCTAGACTAAAGGAAAATATGAAATATAATTCTTCCCTTTGCAATTCATTAAGCCTAATATAATTCTTCCCTCTACAATCCATTAAGCCTAATCTTGGGGAATTATTTCAATGTTATATTTTGGTATGGTCGTTGGAATTTAGTCAGGCCTGTTCGTTGAGCCAAATTCATTTTGAGTTTGCGAGATTCATGTCCCAAAACATATTTAAGTAAGAAACCTTTTGTTTTTTTCAGAAGAATTGAAGAAAACGAATTAAAGAGTTATATTTGTGGTTCTCTTGCATGAATGAAGTTTAAGATGCTCTGTTGATATGTATCATTAATGTTGCTGGTTTACTGTGGAGGAAAATATGCATGTTGTTCTGAATTGATTTTAAAACTGGATACAAAATTTGGGAGGACTTTATTATTATTGGTGTTATTATTTTAGTGAAATATTCCGGTATAGGCATTAGAGTTTGTCTAGGCTTGTTTGTCGGGTCCCTAATAATACACTAGATCTTTTAGTGTAGAATTATAGATATTTTAGTGTAGAATTAAAAGCTTTGTGTTAAGAGTTCTTGGCTCTGTAGTTGTGGAATGGTTGAATGCTATAGCACCTGCATTGCCTTATTCTTGATCAATATCAAGATTATATGTAAAGTAATTTTTAGTGATAGTATTTGATCTTTGGTTAATCCTAATTGGCTTATCTATAAGGCTATATAGTTTCTCCATATTAGTAAACATTTCTATAGTTTTATTAGTGGCATATTCTTTATCTATATAAATTTAGGAACCTTTTTGTACTGAAGAATTCCCCATTGATGTCAAGAGGCAGAAAACATTATGAGCTTTACTGCAGAAATTTGGACCACCATCCTAAAGCTACTAATAATTTTTTTCCTTGTTTTCAATAAGATATCCCTTTGAAGAAAAAATCTTTACTTCTGTCAAATAGAAGTAAATATTTTAAGCCATTATTATAGGACTTCAGGCTTCTGTCTTGAAGCTTCCAAGAGAGTTAAATTTCTAAACAGTGGGTGATCCTATTTTGAAAAGAAAGATAACCATATTTGGCAGTTCCTCACCCTTAATTGGACTTCTTGATATTTAAAAAATGAATGTGTAAACCCCTACGAAGGGCCACTTTCTGTGTGCCATGTTTCCCATGGTTGACATGTTTTCCCTCAATAGTCTATTGTCTGTTGGTAAACCTCTGGAGATCGAAGGCCACATGAGAATATTGTGTCCATTGTGGGATAACAAACATGAGAAAGAACAGGATTTCTCTAATGCACACAAATCCTTAAAGCAAAAGATATAAGTTGTTGTTTCAGTTACGTGGATAGGGAAAAATCTTTTTTGGAGTTGGGTTTTTTTGGGTTTGTCTATACAAAAGAATATAAATCATTAATGTAAACATATTTACAGCCTAAAGTAGGAATTATGTTTGAAATACTACATAGCATGATATAATAAACAAAACCACCACAAAAATTAAAAACACCGCTTTAATGCCAATTTGTCAAACTTGAATATCATGATGGATATTCTTGTTCAATATCGAAATGATGAAAATCAGCTATCAGATTCATACTGGCTTAAACAACAATTCATCAAATATACCATTCTATCAGAGATCTTCTTAATAGAAGGATACTAGTGGCTGGAAGCAACCCCAACCATTTTTTCATTCTCACTGATAACATATATTCCAAAACTGATATGTGGGCGGAGGCTACATTCCCTACTATCATGATGTGCAGTATGATCTTGTTAGACCTGAGGTTATGAATGTAAAACTGGGGCATATGATCTATTATGTGTTTAGTTTCACTTTGTATTTCACAGTACCTGTACATTAAGCCTGGGCATCCATTTTCATGCCTATGCTCCATTGTTCTCAACTCACAGAGTCATTGAGCTAGAAAATGATTTCACTTTCCAGCCTTACCAAACAGAAAAGGAAATGTCTTTTATTGGGTGCTTTTGAAAGGTCCGCTAACCTCGGTTGTGGCTCCGCTAGGCGATTACTTGCTTGCCATTGTCAATGGAGTTATTAACAAAAACAAAATAGACATTAAAAAACCCATTTTTTAACTGTGGGTTCCGTCTGGGTTTGTGCTTCTCTGTTTGGGTTGATTCCATGAATGTATAACAGGAATATTAAGAAACCCATTTTTAAAGTATAGGTTTTGTCCAGGGTTTTCCCGCATCTGTTCTGGCTGATTCTAGGTCTTATAAGAGGACCGTGGATGGCTCCACAGGTGGACTATTTCAGTACCTGGGCTGGGTTTTAATTGGAACTGGATCCAGGCATGCTTTCTGATGAATCAGTAAAATGGCAAAAATACCAAAAAGGTTCCTTGTCAAAGCTCCGACTTCTACTAGTTTAGTTTTTAATGCATGTACATGTCCTACTAAAAAGGGCTTTAGAATGGTACTGAAGCCTCCTAATTTCCTAATGTTTATCACATAACACTTGAGCATAATCGATTCTTCTAGCTATTATAATGTTTTCAGGTGAATCACTTCATAATTTGATGCTAATCCTTAAAATTTTGGTGAAAAATTCATTCCATATCTTCTTAAGGCCATAGGGTCTAATTTATTTCATGGATGTTGATCTTGAGGGAAATGCATATAGGAAGCTATCCATATTTTCCGCGTAGGCTACAACTTCTAAATTTTTAATCATTGTTTAGTTGGTGATTTCTAGGGAAGTGCATGTGAAATTATCCATTCTATACACACTTGTTTCTTAACCATCCATCTACTGTTTAAAATATACCCTACAACTACAAAATTTCATGATTGTTTTTTAGAGAGAATTTGGGACTGGGTGGCATTTGCACCTAATGCTTACACACAAAGAACTATAGGGCTCTCAAATTCTTCACCTTTCCCACCAGAGCATTTTACAAGGATATTTAGCTTTTTGGAAACCTCTATTAAGTTCAACTTCTAGTCTTTTGCTTTGTTGCTTGTGTAGATGAAGCAGGAGGATTTGGCAATTTTTCAATTAGAGGCTATTGATACACCAACTAGAATATATGATTATTTGAATGAAGAAAACATTGGATCAATCAAAGTATACATGAGAGAGAAAACCCAAAACTCTAAAACCAAATTAGGGGTGCAAAATATAGAAACCATTGACATGGGAAGTTTGACTTGAAATTCTTTGAACTAATAATATAATAGTTTAAAACCAATATTGTAAATAACTTTTGAACATGCATAATTAACCTATGTTGAGGCAGTAGCAAAGAGAATGCATAATAGAATAAGATAGCATGAGTTTTCCTTATAGTGCTCCCATATTTTTAATTATTGTTTAAGTTCTTCTTGCAAAAGAAACCCGAAAATCCTAGTTTCCCAATAGCCCTTTCAATAACATAACAAGGAAGTATTGTATTTTGAATTGCTAACAATCTATTAAATCCAATTATTCAAGCATTGTAAATTGCACCACTATGCTACTTTTATTTATAACAACATGAATGTGGAAAAGCACTCCAAAGTTCAGAGGAATTAGATGTTTAGTAGAAATCATGACAAAAAATGGTTGAGAAAATAGAGGGTACAATACCAACAATACTAAAGAACATAAATGCATGGGAAATAAAATTAACTCTCTGGTAGCCAAGCCAATAAATTAAGACTCATACAAATTTACAAAGTAGACATTGAAAAGTTGATTAATTATGTATGTGTACATAATAAGAAATTGCAGATAAAATATTAGATAAAATACATTAGAGAGAGTGAGAGAGAAAGATAATCAACCTAATAGTTGAAGCATTGCCAGCAGTCACACTTCTAGCTTCTTTAAATGCTGGTCTAAGTTTCCTTAGCTTTACAGCATGAAACTAGCACCAAAGAAATTTAGAATACAAAGAAATCTTATTTAGATGTAATTTAATCAATCCATTCAATATATATTAAGTTGTTTCATAAGTCATTTCCATAAATTATCTCATGACAAACTATACACATCTAAAGAAGCTCAACCTTTCCCTTAGCCTTCATCTTTGTTAACAATCTATTAACATAACTCTCTCCTAATAAAGCGTACAAAAAATGGCATAATAAAAGAAAAATAAAACATAATATTTTTGTAATAGCGAGATATTGACAAAAGGAAATGGATATCTCACTTCACATACAAAAACCAAAGAAAAAGACGAGTTTGGAATAGAAAAAATACCTCTCCATAAAACTTGCAAATGGATTGCAACCTTGCTCATGGCAATGAATTCTTTATGAGCAAGATGTGTTCGAACTTGGCATTGGATGAGTTTTTTAGCCTATCCCAATACCTAAATTCTTTGTCCATCTAACTCAACCATCTGTCCAGCTCTGAGGAAAACTTTTGTTTTCCATATTTGCAAAATCATTTATCAAATTTGATGTTGATATTAGAACACCAATGTTTCAGATTTTTCCAGAGAAATTAGTTACAAATCATCAAATGCAATATAACCCAGCTGCTAATGATAGTGGCCAGTCTTTAACAAGGAAAATGTTCCATACAAACCTAATAACCTTTTAGACCCATTTTTTCACAAATCATGTCACATGTTGTTTTCTCATCATAGCTGCAACACATGTAAGAGAGATGTCAAAATAGAAAAGTCTTAGGTTTATGTCATGTGCTAAAAGTTAATAAATACTCTGAAAATGTTTGAGAAGAAAAACTAATGCAAAGTTGATAGAATAAGGAAACTAACAAAAACATACCCCTCCAAAACTTTTGGAGCAAGCATGCCAAAATGATGAAGGAATTCATCAAATGTTTGTTTAGTAGGATATCCAGCACAACTTATCCTAATTGTCTCTGGAACACCCTGATTTTCCACCAAAAATTTGAAGCTAAAGTCAATATTGATTGCTTAATAGAAGATAAAAATCTCACCAAATGTAATTGATGAAGTATGTGTGATTTTTCTTCCAATGTGCCCAATGAATTTTAGCTCAACCTGGAGGAAAATTGACTAAAAAATACTTACACCACAATGCAGCTATTGCAAGAAATTGAAATTCTCAAAAATCCTTGACTTGAGGACACCATTTGGTTTTAAACATCTGATGTAGTGGGGCTCTGTTGATTTCAAGGTTTCTATTAGAGATTACAGTTGTTGCTATGAAAAAAAAAATAGTATTGAATATAAACATTAGCAATAACAAGAAATGCAATACAGTAACATTAAAAGGTAGGGATTGTACTTACTCAAAGGAAAAATAAATGACCATGACATGGATGGTATTAAATGGTTCAAAATCTTTGGAATACATGTCTAGAAAACAATAGAACATGCAGAGAAACATAAAAGGAAAAACAAGAGAGTGTATGAAGTAGCATAAACAGTTGGAGGACACAGAACATCACACCATCAACATACAAAATAGTTTACAGTGTTAATATACCTTAAAACGTGTTCCAATGGAAGAGAACTTGGATGATTTTGAAGACTCCTCATGCAAAGGAGGAAAGAGACCTACAACAAAGGAACATTTGGAAGCATTCAACAGAGCTTGATGCTCTACAACAACAAAGTCCTTGTTCTTTTCAAGGAAAAGATCTGCCTGGTAAGTGACCTATAGAATAGATAAAATGTAGAATATAAACAATTAGTTGATAGGAAAAGTGTTGCTTAAGCTACATTGTTGGGCCAAGGAGAATAAACCCTTACATCACCAGCATAGTGATTAATAGTGAACTCAGTACGAGAAATTTTTGGCTTGGAAAAATGTTTGTGATTCTTGTGTGTTTGATATATCTTTTGCAAAAATGTTTCATGTGTAGACTTTGGAAATATACTGCAAAATCAAGAAAAACAGATAAATTACGGACATGATAACCTCTAACGTCTCTCCTAACAAAAAAACAAAATATTTAGTCTTACCTATTCTCTATAGAATAGATGCACAAAATATGCCGATAGTTCTAAGGTGGTTGTTATTAAATTTTTCCTCTTCATTTTATATGTCAAATCAAAAGGAAATAATAGTATAACTTCAGCTCCAAATGACTAGCACAACAACTACATTTATACCAAAGCACTAACAAAATAAAACCCATTAAAGAGTTTGAAGACATATAGAGAATACAGGCATACCAAGCTTCATCTATAAGTGTAATGATCCTTGAAGGTTTTTGCAATAGCAAAACAAGATAATCAACTATCAAAATAGTGTCCAAGTTCCATAAAATATCCCTCATATATGCTATTCATTTAATTTTCCAAGAGAAAATAGAGTAATCATAGATAGCATTACCAAGGCAAGTTACCATCCTTTGATGAAAGCTACAATAAATCCTGCTAAGAATGTGGTTATGAATTGTATGAATTTTCCAACCTGAACAAATAAACACAAAAATAATATAATTGTGGATTCTTCTTTGGACTATACACATTAGAATTGCTTTACTTATTTCTAATAAATATTTTCTTCCAACTTGTAACATGTTACATCGCATGTTCATCATTTTTAAACTAGTGTTCCTCACCCATATCCAAAAGATATTGAGCTTGATCTTAGTGGTTAATGGTGTTAGTTATTTATTGTGTTCAAGTTGGAGATATATTCATATCTGGGAAACCCATGTCACTATTTGGGTACACAAAGTACTAGGATATGGTAAATGGAAAGGGGAATTGACATGGACCAATACTATCTAAGATGCATTGCTCTCATGCCCACCTCCAAGTTTTATAAAATGTGGACCTCCTCTCCCTCCTCTGAAGAACACTCTATAATCTACCATGTTAATTTCATGTTACCATACTATGAAATTGTAGGTCCGAAGGAATAATTTAGTTGAGTATGATCTAGAATAAACACATGCAACACCAAATGTAGTGGAGGAGAAGGTTTATCATTGGTTGCATAGACTAAGAACAAGTTTTAGACAAGTATCTCCATCTGTTGCAAATGTAATGGATGAATGGTTCAATAACAAAGTGGTTGCAAATGTCAGCTTGTGTATTGAAAACCCTTTTCCTAGCTCATTTTTCTCACATTTAAATGTTGTTCTTAATGGAATAAGGGAAATAACTTCATCATCCTATAGGTATTTGTAAGTATGGATATGGTAATATTACTCTCAACAAAAACTTGTGGGATTGGAGCAACTTTAACATCCATTAACAACCTGGGTCATATTAGGAGGGATAGTGAGAACCCTAGAAGGAAGTGGAAAGCCAGGGTTTTGAGAGGTCAAATACATAGAATTTTAATAAATAATATTAAAATCACTCCAATCTTCTTTTTTAGTGAAACACTTGCTTCCCTATTTTTGTATTAGCATCAATTCATCATGAAAGGAGTTCAAAGGAGTAATAATTATAGAAAATAATTAGTACAAGTTTTTGTATTAGTAAATGTTTAAATTAATTTATTAACTAACTTCATATTGCTTGTTTTATCATTACTTGGTAGTTTCTTCTCCATTTTAAGCCTAACCTCTTCCACATAATCAGAATAAATAACCAGATCTTGTTTAGGCTCCACGTGACCCAATAAAATTCTAGCCCGACAAAAAATACTACCATCCTTACAACCATCATCAACACCAATTCACTTATTTTTTTCCCCCTACTTCAATTCTCTTTATTGAAGTCATCTAATAATAAAAGCATTAAAAACAAATTTTAGACAGTGAAGAATTACATTTCACTGGACTAGTAACACATGAAAACTCTTGAGCTATTGGAGAAGTTGTGCGACACATATTTAAAGACTTCCCCAAATCAATATCAAACACAACTCATTTCCAAAATAAGTGAATAAAACAAAAATTTAAACTTAAAACATGCTCCATGTAAATGAAGTATCCAATTATCACATAAGAGCCTCTAGCCCATAATGCCAAAAGAAACAACCAAAAGTATGAACAAATGACCCAACATTGATTATAAATCAATCAAGTACTAGCCTATAAAATCTAGGATATACCTCAATAGCAATCAAATATAACTGGATAGCCAGGTCAATGTTGTCTTTCTCCTGGATCAAAAATAACAAGAGTATTAACATTAACGTTCCATGCATGATGAGCCACTATATTTATATTGAGTCAATCAGTTAATAGAATGGGAAATATTACTTGAACCATCCAACTTGATAGAGTAGAAAACAATACCTTCCAAGTATTGGCCATATTTTGAAAACACTAGGCAAATTGAGGATCAATTCTAATTTCCTCCTCGTTTTTCGCAATGCACACATCAAAATCATGCAATTGCCTAGATATCAAAATTAAACTATTTATTAGTTGTACAAATAACAAAAATAGTTGCAACATGGGCACTTTTATCTCATTATTGATAAGACAAATCATCATAAAGAATCACTCCATAAATTTTCAAGTCTCCTGAAAATGAAGAAGTGTTTTGATTTCAACCAGCATAGAAAAACAAATCACCATGTGCAACCAAAGAACTCAATTCCACCTAATGGATCAACATACCAGATAATATATAGCCCCAAGAAGAAGAAGATTGTCTATAGGTTGAGGATTCTTCTCATAAACAACATTTGAATGTTCCAATGCCTGTGCATAGCTTCTAGCTTTGTATTTTTTATGAGCAAGGGAAAACAACATGTCCACATCTGTTGTAGCACAAGAAAAGGCTCATTCTTATATTTCTTACATCGCACTGGATTTTTAGATCTCTTCTCAAGAAAGTACAGCTGGAAATATCCTCTTATTTATAGCTGTGTAAATTTATGCTCCTTGAACTTACAAATGTAAACTTATCTTGTCACTTTATTTAAAATTACAGCCTTAAATATTTCTTTAAGGTAAGTTAATTTTGTTAATTTGATTAACTTTAATTTTGACACTTTTGAACTCTTACTTTAGCTTTTACTTTTTTCTTTGTTACAAAACATAATCGATCGGGGTATGAAAAAAGTGGCCTCAAATTGTTTCTTTCCATATAATTACAATTATCAAAAATGGAATAATGTTTAGTTCACTTAGAGCAATCAGTCTCTCTTTTGTTTGCATATCTAAACCTCTTCCTGATAGAACCGGACTGAAAACTTTCTTTTAGATATGAAGGTGTAATATTTATTGGTTTTATCTGTAGACATTTCAGTAAATCCATCATTTAGAGTTTAATTTTAGATGCTTTCTCTATAATGTGGTGAGGGGAATGTTGTGTAGCATTTATTAGGAACCAATTTTTTTGTAGTAATCATTTATACTTAATCCACTTGGAATAATCAGACCCATTTTGTTGCATTTTGTAAACCTCATATTAGCAATGGCCTTTTTTCAGACATTGATAACTTAAACAGTGTTCTACCTTGTGTTGTCTATCAAGCCATTTTGTACTGGTTGTACTCCTTTGTTTCTTTTGTTTGCATTTCCTGGCCTACTTGCTAAAGATTTTTTTACTAAAACATTTTATTGAGTCTATTTTTTGGCTTGAAATTCTAAAATAATTGAAGTATAGGTAGTTAGGGTATTGAAGTCATCTTTATCACTAATTTATTGTTTTGGTCAAAGGTGCAAGACTGTGATTTTTCAAGAATATTTTGTTAATCATCAAGAATACTTGGTTTATTTATAAGAGGATGCAAAGGATTTTATTATGCTTTTGTTGTCATCAATGGCCACTAACCATATAGTGTTAGAAGACTTGGGTACCCAATGAGTCCCATAGGCTAAACTCAACTGTAGTAGGAGAAAGAAAAAATTTAAAAAAATCATAGAAAAACATGAAGGTTTGCATCACCAATTATTTAATGAGATTAATCAAACATAATATAATCAATAGAATTTAATGGATTTCAATGAAATATGGTGATAAACTATAACTAAAGTGTAAGATTACACTAGATTTGCACACCTTCAACTCTAAAAAGCACTTCTATAGACTCTTGTGGATAATTAAGATCATAGAGATCCTTTGTTTAGAAATTGTAAAGATAACCTGCATATTAAAGTGGTAAAGTTATATATGCAACAAAAGCATCTCAAAACAAGCATTCCAACAATGAACCTTTCGAAGCAATAAATGGGAAAAAATAGGAACAAATATAACTTTTGGACCTATAGAATTTCTCAAGAATAAATACACTATTGAGAAAATATAGCACTAGAATGAACACATTAGAAAGAAGAATTGCAATAGAATATAAGAGATTTTAACAACAATTGAGATGAGATGTTACCATAGATTTTATCAACACAATAAAACTTCCCACAAGAAGTGCCTTAGATTGTTTATGGAATTTATTATTCAGTAGGCTAGTGATGTATTATAATTACTATATGTGTGTATGAATACATTCAATTGAATGCCAAAATTACCCATAAAATCAACCCCATTGACACACAAAAGTTCATAGATGTTAATATTGTAACAACTTAACACTTCCTTAGTATAACAAGACATATAAAGAGCTGTGAAACTGCCTCTCTGTAATCTCAAAGAAAAGATTCTTAACTGATTGAAAGAAACATTAGCAGTATGAAATATTAGATGATTGCAGGTTTTGTGTTTTACTTTTAGTCTCTATTCTTTATATTTTACTTTAAAGTTTGATGAATTACCTAGTCTCTGTTGTTGGAACCTAAATGCAGCTACATCCAGCAAAGGATTTATTGCCTGAGATATGACCTTCACCAACATTGCAGGGCCAGACAAGCATCAAGCTATAGCTCTAAGAGTGGGGGCTAATATCTCAGCCTTTTACTACTACAACTTCACTTGGCAGAAGATGGAAAATCAATGTAATGAAGTTTTGTTGTTAATCAATAAAACAGAGTGACCTCCTTTCCTTGGTGGATGTAGCCATTTAATGGTGAGCCACGGTAAATAACTATGTCAATTTCTTGTTTCCATTCTTTCCATTGTTATTGATGTTCTATTTTTATTTTATGTTGTTGCTGTTGCACGGTTAACTCAACACTCATTTCTTTCGAAACAATACATAAGTTGTAGATTTGTAAAGGTAGTTCCATTAATGGTTTAAGTTTTTTTTATAATATTAATTTTCACTTATTCAATCATATTCCTCTTCTTACCGATTCATTGTCATATTTTTAGGATGTCCAATCATTTAATCATTGATCTAACATACATTATTTGTGTATATGTATACAATATACTCCTTGTTCAGGGAATGCATCATGGACATAGAGCATTAAAATTAGACTCTGTAAACTAGTTTGAAATGGACAAATTTTGTAGAGTTATGTATGTGACGTATGTTGTTCATGGATAGATTTGTGCCTGACTAAAAGAATTTAATTGACGAGTTTAAGGGCATCCTAAACACACCCGTTCATGGCACACCCAAAAATCATGGCATTTCATGAAACCAGCTATCACGTATGAATTTTGTTGAATGCTTTGAACCCTCCATCTAAACTCCCACATTTGGTATACATGTCCATAGGAGCACTTTCTACACGGGCATTGTGCTGAAATCCACTTTGAATTATGTCTTGATGAACTTACTTGCCTTGATTAAGAGCTGCTAAGTTGGCACAAGTAGGGAGAAAAGAGGCAAAGGTCACAGGATTACCCATAAGTCATGTTACTTGCATTTCTCAGAACATCTCCAAAGCTTTCTCAAAAAATCCATGCTACACATATCCCCCAATAATTGCACTCCATGAAACCACTTTATGCTCCCATCGAGTTTTCCATCTAGGCCTCAACAATTTGGTTGATGGAATAAATTTTCCAATGAACTCCAAGTTTTGTGATCCACTATATAATTTTGGATAATTCTCATTCAATTAGAGATTAGCATGTGTTGTACTTATAGAATATTAAGGAAAGAGTGTAGGGGATGCCTATTATAGCTATCTTTCCAAAGCTTTATCTTCTCCCCTTTGTCAATTGCCTAAGTGAAGAGTCCCTTAGTTGTAATACACCCGTACATATAATATTAGTAGTTCCTAATAGGACAGTTGTGTGTTCCTATTCCGCTCCTTGCAGCATGAATTTATACTTTGTCTCTATGGTCCTCTAAGCAATGATTGTAGAGTCTTGTATAATTCTCCAAGAAAGTTTTCACTCTTAAGGAATGACTAAACTGTATTGATGTGATTACTTCAACTATTTCAAAAAGCATAGGTAATAGGAAAAGGAGATGAATTGGGACCACCTAGAGGACAGCTTGCACAAGTTGGATCCTACCAGCCAGAGTAAGCCACTTGTTAGTCCAATTACTTAACCTTTTCTAAATTTTTGATAGCACTATATTCCATCTCTTTTGAGGCTATCCTATGAAATCAAAAACCAAGATAGGTCAAAGATAGATTTTGGTCCTTCAATTGAAGAAATTAAAGAATTTAATGTTTTCTTTTAACTGGTATAATAGCAAATAAACACCGGTTACTGATAAATAATATGTCCCCAAGATTCTTGATAGATTTTTTTTCTTTTGTTAATTTTCTATATCTCCTTAATTATTATTAAAGAAAATAGGAGACTATCATATGCAAAGTTGAATTTATGATACCTGGCTCCTCTGTACATAGTCAGAAGACCAAATATTTATCCTCCCTTTTTTCCTTGTTCAATAGACAAGAAAGGATATCACTCATAATAATGAAAAAGTGGGAGCTAAGTGCATTCCCTTTTCTCAACTGTACAAACCCACCTATTCAACACCCTTGTTCTAGCCCAATCAAAGCCCTGAATGATGATGTTTTATCATTGAAGTCTTTTTTTGGAAAAACCAAGAATTTGTTAAGGCAATGTGGTCTTGATATTGCTAAGCCTAATTAGTGTAACCGATAATCTAATTGTTGATACCTTAAAGGATATGTTTAAATCTAATGCCTTGATTATTGATGATTATTTTGATGATTGTTATTTTATTTATATCCACCACAAGGTACCATGATCCCATCCAATTTAAGACTTAAGTTTGTAGATAATAGGTACTAAAGGATTGCTGAAAAATGAGTAAGTCAAAGGGGGTGTCTAGTTTCATGATGTGGTCATTGAATCAAAATAGGAAAGGTGGCTTGAATGTTGGTTAAGATAGCATCCAGAATTCAAAGGAGACTGTCAAATCAACATTGAAATGAGGTGATGCAACAAAAGCTGAAAAATTTAACGAAGTATAAATTTGGGGACAAACCAGTCATTGATAATTAAAAACCAACTTTAGGAAATGTCTTCTTGAGAAGAGGGAGTTGCAAAGAAAGGGTTAGTAAGTCATAAAAATAGGCAGCAACATCAACAAGTGGATCTAGATGAAGTCAAATTTGAAAGGAGTTGACAAGAACTAATAGAAAAGGTAAATTAGGAGCAAAGAAACTGGTTTACTAATATCAGTGACAACCCAAGAGCTGCATCTACATTTCCATTGTGTATAAATCCCCTAGTTAAGGCATTCCATTTCCTTGAAGCATTTTTTCAAACACAAAGTGTGCATTCTCCATACTTGCAATACATGTCAAGAGGAGAACTACCCAAAAACACATCGGATGCAAACGCACATCTGACTACTCCCTAGTTCCTAAAGATGTTGCTTTCATATTGTAGGAATCCCAAGTTTTCACAGTAGCGAAGGTAAACTCGTTGGGTTGCATTTCCTCTAGTTGCATTCAGTCAAAGAGCATCAAAGCCTCCTTACTCATAGCTAGATATTATGGTTGTCCATGAAACAACAGTTTGTTAGGCATTTTCTCAAACACCTAACATGCATCATCCAAAGAATTCCATTTGGCATATAGGGATAAAAGAAGACTTTCTGTAGAAAACTATTTTCGCACAATCAATGGCCCATTTCTCATTATTCTCTTCTAAATGTTTTGCACATTTCAGATGCATCCTAGGACTTGTTATCAACATGCTAAAACTGCATGCTTGTACTATTGTGAGACTCAAGCTACACCCTTCCCATAATAGTGGAGTCTGCAAAACATTGGAAAAGCTTGTGCGACTTTCTTCTCCTCTAATTTTCTAAAAGCCTCTTTCAAGTTATAGCTTTGACTCCTAGCCCTGCAGCGTTTGGATACCTTCTCTGAAGCCACATTTCATTTTTAGCTTGTGCCTGATACGATGTTTGGACCTCTCAACTGAAACTTATTTGGTTAAACTCCTGTGAAAACTGTAAATATAAGGACCTCCTTTAGCTAATTTTTTTTTAACATTAATAGTGCGAAGACAATACACTCCAATTAACTATTCCAGATAGTTTGCAACCCTAAATATATTAAATTGTGAAAGCATTCGTGTCAAAATACAAAGATTTAATAAATATTTAAAGGCAATCATTCCAACATGATTCCATTGGGGGGCATTGTAGAAGGGTTTCAAAACCTAGAATTTCAACAGGAGAAACAAATGAAACAACTAAAATTTGAGAAATTATATAGACAGTCAGATAATTAAGAAGCAGAAAACTATTTACATAGTATGGATACTTACTAGGGCGATGTTGTCAAATGGCTATGAATATAAACAATGCCCTCCATTTGCTCAGAGCTTTGCACGCCCCTTTTCATTTCTGATTAAAATTCCCTTGTTGCTTGGAAAACCCCCATTTTTTGTGCTCCCTGTCTTGTTCATTGTTCTCTGTGCCCACGGTGTCATGCTTCTTCTCCTCGTTCTATTCTTTTGTTCTTATTTTTTAATTCTTCTTGATTGTTCTGTGTGATCTGGATACTGTGCAAGTTATTCAAAGGAAGAAACTTCATAAAAGGAAAATGCATGTTAAAAATGCATGTTGAATATTGAGGGAGGGAAAATGAAAAAGAAGAGGGAAATAAAAAAATTATTTTAGCAAAAAATATTTTTTTACTATCTTAATTTAAGACAATTAAAAATATTAAAATATATTTAAGATAAAAATAATTTTTTGTCTTAAATTAATTTCTTAAACTGGGGATTTTTTGTTATTGGTTGTTATATGTGCCTATGTTTCAAAAACACATTTATGCATGTACACCTTAGCCATGCAAAGCAAATATAAGCACTTGCAAAACAAAATCTATACTAATATATATGTTTGTGAAGTTAGATACACCTTTTTAGTTATTATACACTATTCTATATATTCCATCTATCCATGTTTCTACAGTCATCTTCAAATCCCATGATGCAAGACTACAATATTGGAGATATTGTTTGGAAACACCTATTTTTCGCCAACTTTGTTGTTGTGTGATATATGATAAGAGTCCATGAGATTTTCCATGGGCCTTACTTTCCTTTCTTGCTCAGGGGTTTGGCTTGATCCCTTGAGGCTTCATGATGCCAATATGGTAGGGAGGTAAATGAGCATGGGTTTAGTGTTTTTTCCTTCCATTGTTATATATCCGTTGCTGCCTATATACATGGACATGCAAATTCTCACATGCACTTGTCTACCAAAACATACTCTATTCTATCCATTGCATTTGTCATTTTTTCTACAGTTCTCTTTTCAACTTCTCCAATAGATTACTTATACACAATTCTTTATGAAGATGCCATGTAATCAAAATGTTCCATTTTATCTCTTCTATTTAAAATAGATAATTCTAACCTCTTTTATAGTATATCTATATTATTTCCTTTATAATGTTGCATAGATACAATAGACATTCAAGAAAATTAGTGTATTGTAAATTGTTTATTTCAAATTCTTTCATGGTCCAACAACTTGATTCAATGTTGCTCATCATTTTTAAATGCCATCAACAATGCATGTAAGTACAAAACTTTTGCATTATCAATAAATAGATTCAGTGAACCAATTGTAAATATTATTAATTATTTTTAGTTTCACATTGTCTATATTGATTTTACCCATATACTTACTCACTTTTTATGCTTCCTTTTTTATTTTTCTTGAATGTCCACTAACATACCCTTGTCTTCTATTTGTAGGAACTAGGCTAAAGCATGCAAAAGCATTCAAAAATCAGGATAGCTATTTTTTTTAAAGTTACCACAATAGAGAAAACTCTACAATATGAGAGATCATATACGAAAACACCAAATTTTCCCCAACTTTGTTATTGTGTGATGTATGATGGAACTCCATGAAATTTCTCAAGGGCATTTCATACTTTTCTTGCTCGGGGGTTTGGCTAGAGTCCATGATGCTCCATGATACCAATATGGTAGGGAGGATAATGAGTGTGGGTTTTGTGCTTTTGCTTTTAATGCCATATATTTGTTGTTACATAGATACATGTGTACACAATTCCTTGTATACACTTGGCTTCCAGAAACATACTCTATAATAACATGTTTCTCATGTCATAGCAAGTGGTGAAAAAGCACTTGAGACTTTGGTCACGTCACCTGAAAACAAGGCATAACTTTTAATTCAATTATTTTAACAATGCAAAATATGTGTATCATTTCATCACATTCTTCTTTTGGTGAGGTCTTTTTATTTGTTTTGGATCAAAGATGGTGTGAGTGAGTCTTCAATTGGACTATGAACATCTTTACTCTCTAAGTGATATTTTCCCCTATATAATCCTTTTTGTGCTGATCAAATGGTATAAAATTTATCAATATAATATTTTCACTTTCTTCCCAAATAAATGCATTTAAATATTTGTTTTTATTTGGACAACAATTCAAGTTGCTATTCTATTTGGTCATCTATTTATTATTATTTTTTATCTAGAAGTCCTTTTTATTTTGTTCAAAATTTCTTTGGTGTTAGGACAACTATTTGCTTCTATTTGTTCAAATTTTTAATATCTAAAGAATAAAACCATAATTCCTACACCAATTAAGGAGCATGTTTTTACTACAAGCAATTCATAAAAAACCTGATATTTTTTTTTCAATTTCCTTGTAATTGACTACTTTTGAATCTTGTCTCCTTGTCTCCATTTTATTTTACTACTACTAACCCATAAATCACATGCATAATAATGCTTTTATTTCCAAAATTATGGACTAAATACTACTTATAAAAAGTATTGAATATTAAAGATCTTTCTTTTTTGAAAAAGTCATTAGTGATGACCATCATAACTAATATTCAAATAAAAAATAATCAAAATAAATAACATCAAAGTAATAAATTATCTAGTACCACATAATCATTGCAAAAAAATGCCATACCTAAAGTTATGGACTAATTTTTTTAAAGAATAATTTTTTATTGAATATTAGTAATTAAATGAATGATTAATAACTCTTTAAAAAAGGATAATCCTTTAATGTTCCATACTTTTCATAAATATTATTTAATCCACAACTTCAAGTTTTCCATGTATTTGTATGCATATGTGTCTTAAGATAATTAAATAATAATCAATCAGTTTATTGATTAACCTAAACAAAAAAGGTCAAATACAGATGTGCATCTATGTCTAATAAATTTAAAACTAAAATAGAGCTAAAATTATATCATAGCTTAAATTTTGGAGAGAAGTTATTATTATTAAAATAACTATTGTAATTAAAATTATTAAATATTGAATATTAATGAAAAAAAGTTATTGATGATTAATTACTTAAAATTAAAATTAATGGATACATTGCAAATAATAAGATTCATTCAACATGACCTATGGTTTTATTTTACATTTTCATAATCAATTTTCAACTAATAAATTTTGAAATGGAAATGCAAAGATCAATTTTTCATTTTATGCAAATGGTTTTTAATCTCACATGCATTATGTGTGAGATAAGAATGGACAAGTGGATTATAACGCGAGGTTTAAAATGATTTACAATGCTCCAATTAAATGAAGACATATAAAATAATCTCTATGCCAAAATTGAGTGATTTATAATATGTTGAAGTTAGGTGATTCAAATTGATATCTTTCAATGCACACATAGGTTGGCTTTAACTTTAATACATATGTATCAATATGCTTGGTCTATCCATCTAATTATCCATAATAATATATAAATTGATTTTCCAATATCTCTCTTCATTATGATCTACTCCACCTATTTTATCCTAGGGAAAGTCCAAAATCATAAGGTTCACCTCATACTATGAACTAACCTCACGTTATTTCATATTGGCTTATTAATACGCTTTCCCTTTCTCGATTCAATCAAAAAATTGCAAATATTACTGATTATTTATATTTCACATTGCACTCCAAAAAAAATTTGTCTCTTGCTTTCCATTTAATAGCCATTTGCGGTGGACCCTATCGCTGATCGTTGCATGCCTGTGCATGCAATTGCTAGTTTTTTAAAATATTAATTTTATAAATTATTGTCAAAACTTTAAAAGAAGATAAAAACAATTGTATGATAGGTTAGTTGACCTTAGTTTTCCTTTCGTCAATTAATAGAATGTCCCTACCATGTCAAGGCCTAATAAAAATGGTTTATAGAAACATTTCATATGACTGAGTTAAAATAAACGATTTGTTAGACAACTTGTAAACTTACACATCATAAAAGAAAATTCACAGACGAGTTGTCAATAGTGAAATGTACAACACATAAAACATTTAAATAAAATCACTTGATATAAAAAAACATTCATATCTACCATATAAATCTGAAACAATTTTAAAATTAGATTGATGCCCTCTGAAAAATAGTGTTATATTTGTTGTTGAATCTCAACTGTTAACACATTTATTATTTCAGATTTGTTGCAAGCTGGATACAAACAACGAATGGAAAGCACTGGTACATATTAATTCAATGAATGTCTAAACAACCAATAAAGCTTAACATAGTGATTGATTCAGATGGGAAATTGAATGGAAGATATATTTCCTTAGAGAGAGTCCCCTAAAGTGGGCACAACATTAGGCGAGATACTCTATAGATTTTCCCATCTCCGTCTACAACTGGTTAAGGACGCTCTCTGCAGCACCACCAACAATCCCAACACTACTACACTGCAAACATGTGAACCAATAATGCATCACAAGTTAGAGTTTACTTCAAAAATTTCAAACAAAATTCCTAGTCATTTATAGTGAAACTAATATCACTTGTAAAAAAGCAACACACCTGCGTAGCAATAGAATCAAGCTTATCAAAAAACAGGACACAAGGAGCTGACCCTCTGGCTTTATCAAAAATTTCCCTTACATTAGCCTCACTCTCTCCAAGCCACATTGTTTACAATTCCGGGCCCTTCACACTGATAAAATTGGCCTGGCATTCATTAGCAATTCCTTTTGCAAGCAATGTTTTTCCACAACCCGGTGACCCATAAAATAGCACTCCTTTCGAAGGAAACATGCCATTTTTTTCAAATTTCTCAGGATGCTCCAGTTGATATTGAACAGTCTAGACCAAACTCATTATGAATTTTGTTAGTTGATATCTCCTTGAAAATCAGATTTTCTGCATTTGAAAAAAGCAAAGCACAAATATAGTGAACCACATATCTCAACTTACCTCTTGAAGCTCCCTCTTGACATTTTCCAACCGTCCAATATCTTCCCAAGTGACATTTGGAACTTCAACGACCTGCCAATGTTTTCTCAATATTCATAAGCAAATTTACCATTATTAAAATCATCAGAAACAAACTTAGAAAATTAAAACTTTAGGGGCCCAACATATCAATAGATTATTTAAAATACAATCCCTACTTAATCAATATGAGAAAAAATGAACGTCTAGACATGGGTTGAAAAAACTCACAGTTTCACAGAGAGCGGATGGGTTGCTAGAGCACAATGCAGTCTGGAAGTGTTCATTAGTCACGACCATTGAATTTAGAATCTCAACGTCTATTGTCTCATCTTCTAAGTCAATGACATCCATTTTTTCCCTAATGCATTCAAGTGCAGCCTCAGTGCATAAAGCTGCAAGATCTTCTCCAACAGATCCATGAGTATCCATAGCAATCTTTATAGCAATCTTCTCAAGATCAATCTGTACCAAGAAACCCAAAAGATTAATAGATGCTCTCACCAAGAAACATAAAGATTAATAAAATATTCAAATCAAAACACTGGTTAACATTAGATCTAGAAATACGAAAAAACATTAGGCCCTACAATGCATACATCATCGGAGAGCTTCATATTCTTCGTATGGATACAAAGAACTTCCAACTTGCCTATTTCATCCGGAACCCCAATATCGATTTCCTATCAAACCTTCCAAACCTTCTGGGTGCTGGGTCAATACTATTGGGTCGGTTAGTTGCTCCAATCACAATAACATGAGCATGAGATTTAAGCCCATCCATAAATGTAAGAAGTTGAGAAACAATTCTCCTCCCAAATTCACCATGGGTATTTTCCCTCTTGGGAGCTATGGAATCAATTTCATCAATAAATATAATGGAAGGGGCATTCTTCTTAGCCTCCTCAAAAGCCTTTCGGAGGTTGCTTTCGCTTTCTCCAGCCAACTTTGACATAATTTCAGGTCCATTGATACAGAAAAAGAAAGCACCGGTTTCATTTGCAACTGCCCTAACAATTAACGTTTTCCCAAAACCAGGTGGCCCATAAAGCAGAATACCCTTTGGGGGTTTCACACGAATTGATTTGAAGAGTTGTAGGTGCCCAAGAGGAAGTTCTACCAATTCACGGATCTGAGCCATTTGTTTCCGTACACCACCAACATCATCATAACCAATTTCATCTAATCTATCTTCATCGTCCCGCTTTACGGTCTCCCCCTCAGATATTTCAGTATCTGGAGAAACAACACAGTATTCCCCAGGGTCTGTCTCAATTACCTTGAACTCCACACTACACATTCCACCTCTCAAAAGGAAAAGATCACCTTTTCTCAGTGGGCGATTAACTTCCAAGAAATAGGCTGCAAGTTATAAATCAGTAGTCTTTTAGCACATACACTTCACAGAGCCAAAAAGGCTAGTACCACATATTTGAATCTTGTTAACCTACTTGCAATATATTAGACTCTATATTTAACGCTTACAATGAAATGGAATGTAGATAAAACAACATTTGGAACAATTGTCTTCACCCAAGGCACTAACCTTTGCATTAGTATATAAAAATAATTAATGACCCAATTTTTCATGTTCTACACCATATGCAGCTCCTTCGCCTTTTTTTTAGGCTTCGGTGGTGGTTTCATTGTTAGCCTAGTTATGGTATTGGGTTTGGAGCTGGGTCTTGTCTGTTCATTTTGTAATATGCATTAGCTTACTCACAACAACACCGCCACTCTCCAAAATATGGATGATATTTAATACATTAACTAAGCATATTAAGCATTGTATTGAGAATTAGCATCTTGTCAATAAAGATCTCACAATTTGTATTTAATGTCAAAATATTTTTCGACATTTATCTATGTCATCTTAGTTTTTCAATTTCCTTTTAAAAAAATTATACAGATACTCTTAACAAATTGAAAAACAGATAAATAATATTTTTTAAATATAAAAAATATGTTCTTAAATTCAAAATATAACAAATATATTTAAATTATACAATATGATTAGCCAGCCCAGTTGCATATCAAACTAAAATTATATCCATTCTATTATTTTGATACTCATGGCCCTTCTATAGTAAATTGTAATTTAAACCTCTCTCAGAGTTGAAAATCATTAAATGTACCTCCACATCATTGATAGTCGGGCCCGAACAATGGATCTTTTGATCAACAAGTGGGCACAAAAGAACTACTTGTCCTCATTCAAGTGCTTCCATTAAAATCTGACAAGGTAACCTCTACTAAATGATAATAATAATTTTGTTGAGACTCCACTATCGTCCATCTCTAGAGTTGGAAGTCGAGGCAAAAGGTAATCCTATACTTGAATATGGACTACTGCTCAGCCCACTACTGCTCAGCCCGCTCATCTCATATGGATCTAAACTGGGAAGAGATGCCTCCCCTTCAATTATCTGTAGTACCTGTCTGATGGCAGGTCTCGCCTCTGGCTCAGAATTGCAGCACATCAATCCTAATTTGAGCACTTTCTCCATCTCATCTTCAACATATTCACCACCAAGATTGGGATCTGCTGCATCCTTGAGCCTGCCTTTCGCATGGAGCTCTCTCACCCACTTCGTCATGACGATCTGGGACGCATCGAGAGAGGGAACCACAGGCCTCCTCCCGCAGGCAACCTCCAACATTAAAATACCAAAGCTGAAGACATCTGTGCTGGGAGCGGCCTTTCCTGTTTGCACCAGCTCCGGTGCGATGTACCCAAGAGTACCCATCACTTTAGTACTTTGTGGGTTTTCCGGGTTTTCCATGTGGTCGTACAGACGAGCAAGCCCGAAGTCCCCCAGCTTTGCATTGAGTTCAGAATCCAACAAAACATTGCTGGATTTGATGTCTCTGTGCACTACCACTTTCTCCCATCCTTGGTGAAGATACTCCAATCCTGAGCCCACGTCGCTCAGAATTCTGTACCTGTGAGCCCATGTAAGCAGGCTCTTCGTCTTCTCAAATAACATCTTGTCCAGGCTTCCATTTGGCATGAAGTCATACACTATGAATAATTTTTCTCCCCTCCTGCAATAGCCTCTGATTTGTACAAGATTCCGGTGCTGTAAACGCCCGAGACTTGAAATCTCTGCTATGTACTCCTTCAGGCCTTCAGTGCTCTCTCTAAAGATGGATTTTACAGCAACTTCCTGGCCATTAGGAGGGAGCACTCCTTTGTACACCTTTCCGAAACCTCCACTGCCCAGAACTTGATCGTCTCGGAAGCCCTTGGTTGCAGTATGTAACTCTCTGTAGTCAAAACTGTGAGGCCAATATTCCATTTCCCATTCTTCTCTAATGTCTCTGTACTGGTTTCTCTTCCACCGGAAAACTGCTGCTGCAACCAAAAGCAACACGACAACTATTAGAGTTGTAGTAATGCCGGCTATAAGTCTCGAGTTGGATTTCTTCCGCCTAATAAACGAAGGAAGATGAGATGTATCCAGCTCAGGCGCGGATCCATTTGTGCTGAAGCTCCAGGCGAGGACACAGTGGTCTTCAACGACGGTTCCTGTTGATGCAGAGAAACCAACGTACATTTCTTCTTCGAAAATGTTGGATAAATTCGTACTGTATGATATAAGAGGCTTTTGTGGTCGAAGTGAACCAGCTTCTGCTATTGTAACATTCAATTGCTCTTGGGTATGATCGTAATCGATCCAAGCCTGAATATTCTGTCCACTGTTGAGATCTAGTTCTTGCCACTGATCGCCAATCCAGTACCGCGCAGTTTTAGGCTCTTCAGACTTGAGGTCGTTGAGATCCACACCGACATGATTGTCGTCAATGTCTTGGTGCTCCACGCTTTCGGCTGTATCGAACTCGACGGCAAATAGATGATTGTCGGCCTTCCCTTCGGTGGAAGCAGTTAACAAACCGAGGAACGAAGTTGACGAATTTTCCACAGGTGACCTACTGGGCGTGATGATGAAGGCCATTCCATGGCCGCTGCGTGAAGGATCGGAAGAATAAGGAACCATGGCGAAAACAAAGGTGGTGCTGAATGATGAACTTGAATTTCCCGACATGGGATCTTTCATCCGCACAGGCTGAGTATATAAAACTCGGCCAGACAGGTGTTGTGATTGATTGGTGAGGCAGATGGCATCAGAACGGATGAAAGAATTTTCGACCTGATAAAGGGTGGATGCATTGAATTTGTTGAATAGGAAACTTGTTTGAGCTTGTGCTGGAAGGCATACATGCAGCACAAGGAGAACTAGGATATGCACAGACATGGTTTACAGCTTCTATCTACAGTAAAAATGGGGTACAGAAACACTTCATATGGCAGGTAAGCTTGAACACGGGAGGATAAGAGTCAGACGAGGCTTGTCAAGAGTGAAACCTACACCACATGAACATATAGATAAAGTCAAGATCAACAAAGCAGCTTATAGTCTCCCGTGCATTAATGAGAATGACTTTCAGTATAGTTAAATTCAAATAATTCTAGAATGGTACGGGTTTTGACTGTTAGTTTCTATTAAGAATATGGAAATATTAGTTTATATTTAGATATTTAAGTCAAGTATCAATGGCAAATTTTTCAACAATGATACCATTTATATTTATATTTTATGAATAAGTCTTATGCTTAATAAATGATACCAGAAAATATTGGGTTATGAAGTCAAAATGTGATAAAGTTTAGAACAAATATAAATTTAAAGGCAGGCGAGAGTTATATTAATGAAGACAGGTTTTGCCAATAATAATTTTACACCTTATCTCTATAAAAAAAAAAGACATTATTCATATTTCACTAAAAAAATTCCTTTAACTATTAAACTAAGTGTGATTTAAAAATATTTGTCATCTTAAACATCTAAACATCATCTAAGTAATGGGAAAGAAGATCTTTCGAGTCAATAATGGAATTTTTTTTTATTTTTATTGATTCTCTTATACCCATTTGATGTGTCTATGTGTTTGTATTCTAGTTGGATGGGTGGGTACACTATCAAATATACAAAAGAGAGAGTTAGTTTCCTATAATAAAAGTAGGGGAAGGAGAGGTCTTTGTCAATTTTTACCCAACAGTCATCAAACCCAAAAGTTGAGTTGTTGCCCATATTTGAGTTTTATGTCTGTGAGCATGTATGCTACACTAGCTAATTTCCACCAAATCTATTCATTGTACATTCCAAGTTTGATCTTAAAACTATTAACATTAATTATTCTAGTTCATTTATTTATTGTATTAGATATGATAAAATCACATTTTAATGTTAGGGGATATATAATATCACTCACAACATAAAACACTCACTCATACATATATTGTTGCATATTCACATCAATCCTTTGAAAATGGTAACCATCAAATATTCGTGTGACTTAACTCTTAATATTAAAAGACCTCTCAAATAAGTACTTAGTTTCACATAAGGCCTTTGAACCTTTGTCCTATGATATTGAAGATAAATCACTTGCAACTAGATGAGATGTTTGATGATAGAGTTTAATAAACTTTTTTCTAACATTGAACATTGAATTTTTGGACTACTAAAAGGCATTTTGATGTCATAGTAGAGTAAAGAAAACTTTGTTTGATGTTGTTGGAGTACTAGAAGAAAATACCTTATCATTTGATTTCTTTAGCTACCTCATTTGTTACTACATATTCTTACATTGTAGTTGATAATGTAATAGTAGGATACTTCATACTACAACTGGGCTAGAACTAAAAGAGAAAACATATCCTGTAGTAAATTTTTTATCATCTGCACAACCCACCCAAATATAAATTAGACTATCATACAAAATAGGTTCTTAAGAGAAGAATAATAAACACCCATAGGCAAAGTCTACATGTTGATCATTTGTCTCTTGATCCTTGATGTTCCCAAATTTTTTGAATCTATTGTTGATATATATTATCTACCATTGTTTATTGTTATCCTCTTAATCATGCTCACACTTTGTTTTTCCACAAATACCTTAAGCATTTCAATTTTTCTAAATGCTTCACCTGTTTACTTAAGTCTCCAAATTTTCCTAAAAAAACCATTAATAAATATTAAAATGTACTTATCCCCACCATTTGATGGAGTATTCATAAGCCCACAGGAATCACTATGGATAGTTTCAAGAGATTTACTATCCCTTTAATTAGAATCTTCATGTTTAGATGATTCAGTTGTCTTTTATATCATGATTTTTAATTTTCTAGTTCTTTCATATGTTGTTTAAACAAAGTAAATTTTTGTATTTTATTTTTTTATTTTTAAGATTTTGAACATGAATCTTGATGCTTCAAATATTTTTTCCATATAATACTTTTTTTATGCACATTCATATCCACTTTACCCATTTTCATGCTTACTCACATTTGTATGTTTGTCTTCTATTATTGATTCCTATAGTTTTTTATTTTTCTAAAATTACTTTCAAACCATGTTTTCTAATTTGAAAAATTGAAACCATCTAACTTTGTAAAAAATATAATATTAGAACATTAAAAGTATGTCATTGCTAGAAGGGTGATCCCACAATAGTGGTTTACAATTTTTGGCCAAAATGGACACTTAAATTATTATTTTTAACTAAATCTTCACATTTGGGCAACTATAGCGGCTAAACCATAAGGAATTTGAAGATGATGCAAACTAGAGTCTCGTCACATTTTATCTGTAGATTCTAAAAATATTTTTTTCAAAATTTTTGGAATCAGATTGCACTTCTTTTTCCATCTCCCACGAAAATTGGTTTTTTTCAGAAAACAACATTTTTAAAAGTGACACACACCGTATAACGCATAAATTTTTTTCAATAAAGGATAAAATTCTAATTCTTTTGAATTTATATTTGTAACTTGATATCTAGTGCTTCCACTTGGTTAGATAGTATTTTATTGAATATTTTTATTTAATCAAGTTTTGAAGTCAAACCAATTACAATTCAGACATATGACCATATGCGTATTTTTTTTATATATCGAAATTCTTTTTTTGTGTTGGATCAAGGACTTTAATATCTAGTGCACTCATATTTTTTAATTTTTTTTGATAATCTGCTATTTTTCCACATGTGTACAACAAAGACCTTCATTTTGATGAAAAACCTATGTTTAATAAAACTAAAAACAAATACATAATAAAATTAAAACATATTAAAATTATATTAGTTGGATAGCTCGTTTCGAGGCACTACTTGATTCTAGTTGGGCTTTTCAAGACTCCTCCATTTTCATCCCTCAAGAGCTTTGAAGCTTAAAAAATTAGGTTTTGTGAACAATTTCAAAAATCAAGGAAAAGGGTTCTCTAGAACCAGGGGGTTCTAGCGAACCCCCTTCAATATTTTTTATTTTATTTTTTGAGCGGGAAATGTGGGCCCAGTAATTAACGGGTTCGCTCGAACACTAGTTCGGTCGAACCCCTTTTTGTTTCGGTCAAAATTGTGGGTTCATTTGAACCCTTAAAACCAATTTTTTTGCCATGGGGTCATTTTTTCTTAGTTTTCCTTCCCCCATCAATTTGTAAACCACTATTGTGGACTCACCTAGAATGAAACAAACTCTCCAAATGCACAAGTATTGAAGCTTGTGAAATGAAGCCCCCTCAAACTATTTATATTGCATTACCTTATTTTTCTTACACACATGAATCTTGCCTCTTATCAATATATGCCTCTAGAGATTATTGATACCACCCTTCTATTGATGTTTATTGTTGAAATAATGAGATACACATATGAGTAGGATCCCATATTTTTGACCCTAAAAGTTTCACTTAGGTATATAGCTCACTTGCGATATGCTAAATATAAAAGTAAAGTTAATCATGTAGATAAGATGAAAAACTAAAGTATAATGAAAATAAAAATATATTCCAATGAAAATAATTAAAACTTAAACCAATATGACCAATGCTAGATCTATTAGAAGATAGATTCACAACATGAATGAAAAAAAGATAGTCATTTTAGACTATAATAAAATTATTAAAGTAGGGAAATGTTTTGTACTCTCACATACTTAGTAATCCATCTCAAATTAGCATTATGTCACTTGCATTAAGGATATTACATTACAAAATAGTAAATTATGGCTTATAATTTTATTACATTAATCAACTCCTCATTACATCAAGCCAAAAAGTGTTGTGAGAGAACTAGAAACTACGTTTGGAGATTCTCTTGAGCTATTATATCTTCCCATGGAGACATATGATCATGCAACTACCTAGCTTAACTATAATTTTATATAGGCCATAAAAAAGCATATTTTCCTTATAATACAACACATACAATAGTTGATCCCTTAGCTTATTCTCTTAGAAATTGGAGAAAAATAGTGGATTACAAATCAACCCTTCAATAGCTTACAAAGAATTATTTATAGCTTTTCTTCAAAAAATTCTATGTAGGAGAGCAATAGTGTGCAAGTCAAAGCAATAAATCTACATGATAATTTTATTTTTATTAGCTACTAGATGACTTATGGTGGGTAGAATATTCTATCTAGACTTGGAGGAGTATCTACATTGTACAAATTTATAGGCATCCAAATAGTATTTTTATTTATGTAGCTAAAATTTCCCACACGTGCTTTTATCATCCTCACATGGACTTGCACTAGGATCAATTCACCTACAGAGATCAATGGCGACTCAGAGAGATTTAGGTGGATAGAGATCTTGATTTTATTCAATTTAGGTCATAAGTGACATGTCAAGATGCATAGGGTAGTAGTTGAAGTTCAATATTCATGTCATATAGTATCAACTTAGAACTAAGAATCAAGTTAAGATATTTACATGAGATTTATTAAAGTTTACAAATAGATGACTAATGAGGATTGAAATTTGAGTTTGAGAGATGGGGGAAGTTCTTGGAAATGAGGAAAGGTCCACAAGGGCTAAACTAGTGAAATGTGAGACTAGCAATGCACTTTTCTTGAAATAAAAATGTGAAAGGAAATTTTATGTCTCCAACAAAAAAATGAATAAAAATGTACAAGATTTCAAAAAGGATCATGACAGATATTTTCACATATATAGATGTGCACAAAATTTTTGAAGACTCAAAAGCTAGGAGGGAAAGTAGAAAGTAGGAAAATAGAAAGTGTGTGTAGGGTTAGAATGTCTATAGGAATTCGAGTGTGTGGGAAGTGGAGGTTAGGGATCATTTTCAACATAGTGAAAAAATACATGTGTGATCCAAAAATTATATGATAATAGAGGAAAGGTGGAGAAATGAGAAAATAGGAGCAAGGGTGAACTTTGCATGAAAGTGCAAACATCCAAAATAATTGTACAACTCAATAAGAGGATAGGAGCTTGATAAATTGTTATGGACCTAGAAATTTTAAAAAAATAACTTAGCATGAGGAATTTGATTAATGCATGGAAAAAAATTTAACAAGATTTAGCCAATTCCACTAATTTATGATTTCTCAAATCAAGAATTTATTTTGTGCTAGAACAAGGACATGAGATAATAAAAAGAGAATGAGACATAAAAAATCGTCTAATCTGGAGATATAAGAACAACATGCAAATGCACTATGAAGGATTCCCCAAAAGCACATGGCTTATCAAGCTAATGTGGAAGCACTAGGAAATGACCCAACTAAACTTCATGATAAAGGGGGATGCCTCTAAATGGTTAATAGTCAATCGGATGTAACTACAATGTGGAGGATCTAAGGGTATAGAAGAAGCTAACATATAGTACTTCTACCATCTCTTCAACTAATGGGATAATTTAATGAATTTATCAAATTGACAATTTCATGGAGTTAAGTGGTGGTGCAATGTGTTTGAATTCAAATCTCATTCATTTTCCTTATTTATTGTGGGCTATAGAGAATTAGGTTTGTCATGATTCTGAACCACACACTAATGACCAATGGCATAGTGACACATTCTAAAAATATTAGTCATTATTTAGGCATGTGCAAAGACAACATGTGGATTTGATTATATTATTACTTTTGTCTTTAGTTACATGTGAGCTAGATAATATAGGGGCCTACCATGAGATGACTTATAAATATTAGATAATTATGCAATATTATTTTATTGTTAGATTGATAGGAAATTGGATGTGAAAAATCATACCACATACGCATGATTTCATCATGTAATGATTCTTACAATTTATGAACCAAGGACCAATAGGACCTATCATCTTATGATAAGGAAATTATAGTTGATGGTGCAATAAAAATATTTGTTTAGATTGATTAATCCTTAGAAATTTACCAACCATTGGTATTGAAAATGATCAAGTGGTTCCAAACCTCTTACACCTATGAACAAGAGCTCCACTGAACACAAAAAATATCTACATGAAGATAAGTAAGGAATTCCAAAAGTAACCAATGTTATCCCCAAGTCCAAAAGTCAAATGGAATTATAGGGACTAGTAATCAAAGGAGCAAGGTGATCCCAAGCACAAAAATCAAATGAAATTATAGTGACTAGTAATCAAAAGAGCAAGGTGATCCCCAATCCTAAAAATAAAATGAAATTATAGGGACTAGTAATCAAAGGAGAAACATGCTAAGGAAGATGCAAGAAAAGAATAAAAGTGTATTGAAAAAACATGGAGCTTAACAACATGTCACCCATGGCGAAGAACACAAAGAAACCTAGGGGATAAAAGGAACAAGTACCAACAAAGGTATCCCTACTCTTTAAGAACTCTAAGTGAGATTTGAAAATATAAAAAGGTGGCGGATAAAATTTTAAAAAAAGGGCTTTAAATATATGGCCCAACATATTATTCTTTTCCTAGATATTGTAGTTAAGAAAAAACCACAAAAATAAATAGAAAAGAGACAGCTTGGATCTATTAGAGTAAATAGGATATTTACCATGCTTAAGTTTTACTTAGGAAAATATTATTAGATATTAATTATTTAGGTGCATATGGTTTTATTAGTTATTGTCAGTTATTTATTTTACCGACTTGCATCTTACCTTTATAAGTAAGGCTAATGTACATTATTCTTCATCTCAATTCATTCTTTTTTTACTTCTGGTGAAAGAGCTTTGCTTCTCTCGTATTTGTGAAGGTTTATATTGTAGATTGTGCTCTTGGGAGGTGAATTTACACCAACATGGTATCAAAGCCAGCTATCTACAACTCCTTTCATTGATATTTTTCATCGGAGTCTGAGATCATTTATTTTCTAAAGATTTTTTTTTGGAATTTGAAATTTATTAAAGTTTAAAGTTGCCTTATTATTATTATTTTTTTTTGCAAGTTTGAAAGGTTGAATCTCTATTTTGAGGAGCCATTTTGGATTTTTTCCTCACAGAAGTGTTTTGGAGAAGCCAGCGGCCATTTGGATCTGCTCAAACCCTACCCACATTATTTATTTGATCTATTGTTTGGAGGCACCATTAGAGGCGCGATTTTATGCTGAAGACTAGTGACCAATGAATGCTAAAATATTTGTTGCTCTGCGATATGTGGAGACCATGTTTTCTTTATGGGAATCACACCACCAGATTATGTATGAAAATCCTATTACTGAGTGTATTGAGGCCATGAAGTGATGACTTGTAGTGATGAGTATGAGACCAAGCCATTGAATGAGAGGAGGGTGGACGGTTGTAAAGAAATCGAACCAAGAAAAGGATCAATTGATTCTCCTTTTTTTTATGCAGAGAACATCGCAATGTTTTTGGGAGTGAGAAACAAAGACATTAAAAGGCGTCCAAGTCACGATTTGCAGTGAGAAGGCGTGATTTTTAGTTTAAGAGGGGCACAATAGAATGTAACTAGAGGCGTCATTTTCCCTTCCTATTGCAGTAGAAATTTTCAAATTTTAAGATTTATAAATTTTCCCCTAAATATTTACGGTTTCAAAGTGCAGTCGGAGAGGAAGTGGGCCCAAGTTTTTTTTTTAGGTTTTTTTGAATGGGAAAATTTATCCCACTTTGGTGGTGTGATGCAGTTTCTTGCAATTCATATAACCTCTTACTTCCTTCATTACTGTGAGCAAAGGCTCATGTGGCAGTCAAACATCTCTCACGTGTGGTGATTGGTGGTCTGTATACTGCTAAGCTCTCTAAGCTCAGTGGAGTTTTCTTGGTATTGACATCGATAATAGGCAATGGACCTCACCAAATTTTGCACCAAATCAAGTTTTTTAACCTTATAATTCTTGTTTGGAACTTGTTTTTATAACTATCTTTGAAAATTTTGAAGAATTATCAGTTATAATGGTTTCTTTGGAGAAAGGGAACTTTAGGCAATAGAGTGATTTTATTCCCACTCATCTTAGTGACCAAAATATATTTCCATATTTGTATAATGAAGTTCCTATCCGATGAACATGTAGTGGATATATTATTTGGAAATGATATAGGGCTCAGGTCTTTAGAGTTATTTTTGAGCATATAAATGATGACCTTTTGGAATCACTTATTCATTTTGAGTGCCCTTGTGCTCTTTGGACTTACATTCAAGGTTCATATGGAGATAATGATACTCCACCATCTCTCGATGATCCTCTTTCCAATACCAATGTGGCTTGTTATTCTTTAGAGAAGATAAACCATGCTTGTGATCCTTTGAAGGTTTTTGAGACTTTAGATGAGGTTGCAGTTTCTTTAGAGGTTCTTGATTCTTTGTCAAAGATAGTTGATCCACTTTCATTAAGTACTTGCATCATTCCTAAGCAATAGGATTATCATTGTGTTCCTGATTGGGATTCTTATTTTTTGAACATTTGTTCATTATTCATGGAATCTCACATTTTAGACTTGGAAGACACATTTGAAGGATTATTTTTCCTATTTGATGATAGTTGCAGTACAACTGTTGTCACTCCATCTTTGTCTTTGAAGAATGTTCAAAATCAATTTCTAGTGGTACCTTTTTTGTCACCTTCTATTGTGATTAGGCATGTTCCTGATTGGTTCGTGGCATCATCTTCCAAGGTCTTGGTGATACATGAGCAAACTTCAAAGACATTATCATCCTACATTTGGATTTTACTTGCTAATTCTTATCCAGAATGGGAAGCATTCTTGCATTTGTACTTGGTTTATCTTCTTCCCAAAGGGAGAAATTTTAATTGTAGGCATTAGACTATGTTTCTCCTTCAAGCACTTACCATTTATGTAGGACATTATTCATTATGGGGGGCCTATATAGTCTCCTTATTTCCTTCCTATGGGAGGATCATTGATTGTATATACATGATGTATGTAGTCCTTGGGAGGTGTTATTGATTCCTCCATCTATGCATCTTATTTTTATTTTCTCTCTTTTGGAGATGAGTTTTTTCCCATAGGGTTTTCTCCTTTTCTCCATTTGTGAGAGGTTGCATTGCATTTTGCATTGTAAATGGGTACCTAACATGGTTGTATAGCTAGGACCCATATTGCATCTTGATATTGCATAATAATATCCTTAAGTTTCACTTAAAGGGGGGTGTTAGAGTAAATAGGATATTTACCATGCTTAAGTTTTACTTAGGAAAATATTATTAGATATTAATTATTTAGATGCATATAGTTTTATTAGTTATTGTTTGTTATTTATTTTACCGACTTGTATCTTGCCTTTATAAGCAAGGCCAATGTACATTATTCTTCATCTCAATTCATTCTTTTTTTTACTTCTAGTAAAAGAGTTTTTCTTCGCTCATATTTGTGAAGGTTTATATTGCAAATTGTGCTCCCGGGAGGTGAATTTACACCAAAAGGATCACTACATTTGAATGAGCATTGTAAATTATTCTAGCTTGCATGTCACAGAGTGCTACTAAAACCAATTTATATTTTATTTTTCTATGATGTGTATTTTCATTGCATTCCATCTAGAGCCCAAATAATTAATGAGCATGTCAAACTTAACACAGTTGTGAAATCTTTATGAATAGAAGATAATTTGGGTACCCTTAAACTAATTAATAACTCTATCTCTTTCTTAAATGAGAGAAATCATTCAAATTTAAGCTTATTTCTACAATTTTCATTAGAGAAGACATAACAAGTAATTACACTTTTAGGATACATAAATGAAGAAAAAATAGATATCACATACATTGAGGATGGGTTTATTCGTTTCTGAATCAAAATTATGCCAATATTAAAAATATATGAATATTATTGAAGACCACATATTTTTTGATTTGATTTAATTTTTCATATGCCATACTTATGGCTCACATTTTATTTGTATAGTTCAAGAAATATTATCTTTAAATTTTTTTGTGACTTGTCTATGATCTTATGATATTGATTAAAACTATACTAATTATTTGGCTGACTCTTTCAAAAGGATTCTTTTCTATGCATGGTTGGACTCTCAAAAGTAATTAATAATACAACCATGATTGTTTTGGATAAATTATTAAATGAGTTGCAATTATTTTTTTCAGCATATAGATTGAATTTTGTCATAATAAAAAATACATATAAATCATAGGAAAAAAATAAATGACTTATTTGTCTTATTTAGGTATGGGGTATACAAATGATAGTTTTCAATGTCACTTTTGACATAGATGATATGGTGGAAAAAATAAATGACTTATTTGTCTTATTTAGTTATGGGGTATACAAATGATAATTTTCAATGTCACTTCTGACATAGATGATATGGTGGAAAATCATACTTATAGAAGTTTAAGTCATAAAAAACAATGAATTGAAAATAAATAAAATTAATTAATTAAACAGAAGATGAAAAGAGTCTTTTCATTCAACATTGACAATAAAATTTGAGATAAATGATTCATTTGTTATTTTGTAAAATATTAATTTTATATGTTAATGTCAAAACTTTAAAAGAAGAAAAAAACAATGGTATGATGGGTTAGTTGACCTTAGTTTTCCTTTCCATCAATTAATAGAATGTCCCTACCATGAAGAGACCTAATAAAAGTGGTTTATAGAAATAGTTCATAAGACTGAGTCAAAATAAACAATAAGTCGTTAGATAGCTGGTAAACGTACACATCATAAAAGAAAAATTGCATGCTAGTTGCCAATAATGAAATATACAAGACATAAAACATAAAATCAAGATATTAAAGAAAATTCATATCTACCATATAAATCTAAAACAATTTTAAAATTATATTTAATCTATAATCATTTTATTCTTAAACATCAACTAATTAAATAATAAAATATTTTTTTGTATTTTATATATTGTTTGAGTCTATTCTTATCTTGAAGACTGTTTGGGTTGTTTGGCTGAAATGGAAGGGGACCATGAACTTTCTCTTAACGCAGTCATTGCCATCCGTTTCTTTTCCAGTTAGTGGAAGCATTAACAAGGCACATGAAATGTTTGACAGAATACCTAAAAAGGATGTCATCTCATGGATTGCAATGATTGTTGGATATGTACAAAATCGATTTGTTGAATAGGCTTTAGAAAATTTCAAGCAAATGCAATTGTAGGTGTGAAGCTGAACTCCACAACCTTCACCAGTATCCTCCCTCCCTGAGCCAAAATGGGAGCTTTGCAACAGAGTATGGACATCCATCAAAGCATCATCGAAGGAGAATATTTTTCAGATATTATAGGTGGAAATGCTCTCGTAGACATGAATACAAAATGTGGAAGAATAGAAAAGATACATGAACTATTTGACAGAATTCCTCAATGAGATGTTATCTCATGGAATGCAATGATTGCAGGATATGCACAAAATGGAATTTTTACAAAGCTTTAGAAACTTTTAAGCAAATGCAATTGGTAGGTGTAAAGCAAGACTCCACAACTTTTTCCAGCATTCTCCCTGCCTATGCCTAAATAGGAGCATTGGAGCAGTGTATGGCACTTGTAAAGAATACACAAACCTATAATACACTTTGAGTAATTTCATGGGGACTATGTAAATCATCACTGACAAGAATGCCACTCTAGAACAAGCAAGAACAACAATGCTTGTTTAGAATAAGGCAACGAGATATGAAGCATCTCTTGAGATTATTTATGTAGAAGGGAAATCATAACTTAATAACTTCAAGGAGCCACACTCAGTTGTCTCTTGCAGTAGAAAAAGAAATATATCCTAACAATTCAAACATCTTGGATGAGAATAGAAATTTCTCATATAAAGATGTGTCTCTGGACCAAGAAGGAGAAGCGATGCCCATTGACCTGGAGGTAAAAATGTTGAATATAATTTGTAGAATAAAAGTGAAAAAGAAATTGCAAAAAATAAAATATTGAAAGCAATCAAATCAAGAGCACCAAATATATCGTGGTTCACCATTAATTTAATGGCTACGTCCACACTCAGGGATTATCTCTTATTATTGTCAAGTTCTGAATTAATTACATATTCATCCAACAACATTATTTATAAAACAAGTCTCCAACCAATTAAATGGAAAAAACCATTCAAAATAGACAACTTCTAAATTGGCGAGCACATGCCAATAAAAGTAATTACAAAATGAGAATGCATTTCGAATTATGAAGGAAACATGCTAATTTGGGCTTCACTTAACCCAACAATCTCCCACTTGAAGACCAAATTGTTGCTCAGAGATATCCCACCACTGCAGAGCCAATATTAGTGTTGCACAAGGCCAAGAGAAGCTCTACAGAATTCAAAATTCTCCCTCGGAATTACTTTTGTCAACATGTCAGCTGGATTCAATTTTTTGTCAATTTTTGCCACCTGCAGCTTGCCTTCTTCAATACAATGGTGAATGAAGTGATATCGCAGCTCTATGTGCTTACTTCAATTATGAAAGGCTAAATTATTTGACAAGTGAATAGCACTATTGCTATCACAAAAGAGAGTAAAAACCGATTGTTGAAACCATAAATCACCTATCAATCTCTGCAACTAAATCATTTCCTTTGCCCCTTCAGAAAGAGCAATATATTGTGCTTTCGTAGAAGAAAGTGCAACCACCTATTGCAACCGAGAAACCCAAATGATCGCTGCCCTAGCAAAGGTGAATACATAACCATTGGTAGAATGTCTTTTATCCAGATCTCTAGCCATATCTGAATCAACATAACCTCATAGATAAATGTCCTTACCACCAAAACATAAACCAAGATCAGAAGTACCTTTCAAATACCTCAATATCCACTATACTACCTGCCAATGTTGTTTACTTGGATTACTCATAAATCTACTCACAACTACCACTGCTTGAGCAATATCCGAACGAGTACAAGTCATCGCATACATTAAACTGCCAACTGCGGATGAGTATGGAACATGCTTCATGTGTTCTTTTTTTGAATCTATTTTAGGGCACATAGCTGAGGATAACTTAAAATGATCAGCCAAAGGAGTACTCACAGCTTTGGCATTCTTCATATTGAATCTATCTAAAATTTTAAGAATATATTTTTCTTGAGATAATCTACATTCTCTCTATTTCCTATCCCTGATTATATTCATCCCAAGAATCCTCTTTGCTACCCCTAAATCTTTCATGGAAAATATCTGAGATAAATACTGTTTTAACTCACGAACTATCCTCACACTATTGCCAACAACCAACATATCATCAACATAAAGTAATAAAATGACAAACTTGCCATTTGGAAGCTTTTTGTAATAAACACATGGGTCTGAATCACAATGAAAAAATTGTTATTGAGTCATGAAGCTGTCAAATTTTAAATACCATTGCCTTGGGGCTTGCTTGAGCCCATACAAACTCCGCTTCAATCTGCAATATAAATGCTCTTGACCCGGTTTTGAAAAACCTTTAGGCTACTCCATGTATAATTCCTCTTCAACATCTCTATGAAGAAAATAAACTTTGACATCTAATTGCTCAAGTTCAAGATTCCAAATGGCTGTCAAGCCTAACACTGCTTGAATAGTGGTCATTCACACAACTGGTGAAAATATCTCATTGAAATCAACGCCTTTTTCCTAAGCAAAACCCTTGACAACTAGTCTAGCCCTGTAACGTTGATCATCTCCCTCTTCCTTTTTCTAACAATACACCCATTTATTCTTTAGAGGTTTCTAATTTGGCAGAAGAGGAACCAAATCCCAAGTGTCATTAGCATGCAAAGACTCCATTTCTTCATTCATCACCTCTATCCATTTAACTGAATTTACATCTTTGCAAGCTTGTTTGAATGTCACTAGCTCTGCCTCACCACAAAGCAATAATTCATAATCATAATTATCAAAAAAAAAATAATCAAAATTATCATACTTTGTTGGTAGCTTCCTCTTTTGGGATGATTTCCACAATTGAGGACCACTTTCTGATTGTAAAACATCCCGTTGCTCTACATTTTCCTGATTATTTTGTAATTTTTTACTACTGCCATAGTTTTCTATACTTCCCTGCACATGGCTCTATTCACCAATATGTGTTCTTTATAGATTTTATTCACCAATATGTGTTCTCTATAGACTTCCTTGTTCAAACAAATTATTTTGTGGCAGCAATGATGGCGTGTCAAACAAAATTGAAGGCTACGAAATTAATGTACAATGGCAGCGAATGATGTAGAGAGGGTTGCAGATTACCTTGTGAGGACATCGAGTTATGCATGGGAGGCTGCATACAACATGTTAAAGGCTTGGAATTGCTTATCAAAATCTGTGAATATGTAAAGGTGGGCACATTGTTTGTTGGAGGTTTTACAATGATTAGGGGCTATGAATAAGTTGATAAAGGCTATGAAATAACTATAGAAGGTAGCGCTTGTCTTTGAATTGATTGCGTATGGAATGGTAGAGGCTACATAGACATTAAATTGGGCATCAAATGAAAATTTAGAGGTAGTGATTCCATGTTGTGAGGTTGTACAGTAATAAGGGGCTATGAATAACCAAACAAAGGTAGCAACTTAGATAAATTTGAAGGATGCAAACTAGTTTGAGGAGGCTGTGTATTGTATTGTGTGGGAAACACTTTATCTAAAGGAGCCATTGAATTTGTTAAGGCTGGCAGATTTCCTTCTATAGACTGTGAATTAATTAATGAAGGATGAGAATTAACCAAAATAGTCATTGGCATAGATGTTGTATTAAACAGAGAAGGTTGTGTATTAGAATAAATAATGGATGCAAAAGTTGAAGGCAGAGCAATTGAATTTGATGGCTGTGAACAAGCAGGGGTGCTAGCATTTGAAGAAATTACTAAAGGTTGGGAGAAAGAGACAAAAGTTGTCTTAACACAACCATTTTCAAATAAATCAACTTCAAAATATTCATCAAATGATTTGTTCAGAGGCTGCAAACCTAGGAATTTTTTCTCATTGAAGACAACATCTCGACTGTGAACGATCTTTTTGGCAATGGGATCCCACAGCCAAAAACCAAATTGATATTCTCCATAGCCTAGAAAAATGCACCTCTTTGATTTGAAATCAAGCTTTGTCCATTGTTCTTTCAGAATATGCATGAACACTTCACAGCCAAACACCTGCAAATGATGATATGAAATTCTCTTCCCAAGCCATCTCTCCTCAGGAATGTCAAAATCCAAACGAGATGATCGGGCATAGTTGATCAAATAAACTGCAATGTTGCAAGCCTCTGCCCAAAACTATTTTTCCAACTTAGCATTGGAGAGCATACAGTGAGCTCTCTCTAAAATTGTCCAATTCAACCACTCAACTGCTTCATTTTCTTGAGGGGTGAATAGGACCACCTTGATTCTATGAATGTTGTTTTCTGCACAAAAATTATCAAACTCCAAGGAACAAAACTCTACTCCATTGTCAGTTTTCAGACATTTAATTTTATGCCCTATGTGATTTTCAACAAGAGCCTTGAAAATGTTAAACTTTGAAAAAAAATTCTGATTTTTTATTCAACATGTAAATCCAAAATTTTCTAGTGAAATCATCCAAGAAAGTAACAAATTAATTTTCCCATCCAAATGAAGTTACATCCATAGGACCAAAAATTACTGAATGAACAAGTTCCAAAGGAGTGGTTTTCTTATCATGACTTGTCCTCAAGAAGCTGGCCCAACTTTCTTTGCCATAGAGGAAATGTTCACAAAACTGCAAATCCACTGATTGCAAGCCAATAAGTTTATCTCATTGAAGCATTACTTCAAGCCCTTTCTTACTCATGTGACCGAGCCTCTTATGCCAAATTTCTGATTTGATGTCCATTACTGTCATGGTAGCTCCCACTTCACCATGGCATTTTAAAATATAAAGATTACCCAACTTCTTGCCTTTTGTAATCACTAAAACCCCTTTTGTTACTTGCCAATTTTCTAAAGAGAATTTAACATCACACCCAGAAGTAATTAATTGACTGCCATAAATTAAATTTATTTTCAATAAAGGAACATATTTCAAATCCTTTAAAATCCATTGATTGGCATTTTTTAAATTTAAAACTATATCACCCTTATCAACAATTTCACATTCCTTATTGTCACCAAGAAAAACCTTACCGAAAACACCTTCTGTGAAATTTGTGAAAGATTTCCTGCATGAAGTAGCATGGAAAGAAGCTCCAGAATCAAGTACCTAAGAGTCTGCAGTCATGTCTCTAACAACCAAAATTAAAACTCCATCATCTTTTTTAGTTACAGTGTTTGCTTGATTTTTAATGACTGTGTCCTATGCCTTTTATAATTCCAGCAATTTTTCTTTGTGTGGCCTAGCTTGCCACAAAACCAACATGCCCCTATTTTTCCTCTTGACTGCAATCTAGATTTTGACCTCCTTTGATTATTATATTTTCCTCTTTCTTTACTTCTACCTCTATTACCAACACTTATAGCCGTTAATGCCTCACCAGATGAGGGTTCCTAATTTTTTCTCTGCATATCTTCAATCAAAAGAGTGGCTGCAACATCATTGAATTTCAGCTTGCTTTTGGCAGCCACAGATGTGCTCACTTCCATCACAACACCATCCCAACTATTTGGTAAAGAACACAGTAATAAAATGGCTTTTATTTCATCATCCAAATTTATGCCTATAGAAATCAGCTGGGTGACTAATGTATTAAATTCATTCAAATGATTTGAAATAACCCCTCCTTCTCGCATTTTTAAATTATACAACTTCTTCATAGTAAATACCTTATTGGAAGCATAAGCCATCTCATACATTGAAGAAAATTTGTTCCACAGCTCCTGTGTTGTCTTCTCTACAGAGACATTAAATAAGACATTGTTGGACAACAACAAGAAAATTGTAGCTCTTGCTTTTTTGTCTAGCTTCTCCCATTCTTCATCTCATAGAGATCATTTCCCTTTGGCTTTGCTAGCCAATGCATTCAAAAGATCTTGCTTGAGGAGAAGGGATTCCATCTGCACTTTCCATAGGCCAATTTTTTTTCCTACAAACTTTTCTATTTTCCACTTGTCTGCATCTTCCATGGCTGCAAAAGTTCTTCACAATTTCCTACACCAAATTTCTCCAACCTGTTTTGATACCAATTTTTGAATATAATTTGCAGAAGAAAAAAACATATATCAAAATATTACAAAGTTCCAAAACTTGTGTCAGAGCAAAATGCAAGTCGTAATGTTTTAAAAATGAGTCCAACCAAACCAATCTCCCTACATCTACTACTTCAATATATTCCCAGCAAACAAAATGTGTTATATCTAGAAGACATCAAGCTCCAAACATGGAAGGCATCAAATTTGTTTAGGGACATGGCAATAGATTGTCTTTAGATCGCTTATCAAATGGTCTCTATAAGTTTTTTCAATAAAATAATGAATGGTATGTAAAATAACAAAAATATTTGGTGAGATGAAAAAGCAGTAAGTCAAAAATATCTCATGAGATGAAAAAGCATATGTCAAATTTCAAATGACCTCACTATTAATGTATGTTTTTTCAATAAAATAAGAAATGGCATACATGTAAAATAATAAAAATATCTCATGAGATGAAAAGATAGCAAGCCAAATTTCAAATGACCTTGTATGCTTTTTCAATGAAATAAGGAATGGTTTGTAAAATAATAAAAATATTTTGTGAGATAAGAAAGATAGTAAGCCAAATTTCAAATGACCTCATTATTAATATATGTTTTTTCAATAAAATAAGGAATGGTATGTAAAATAATAAAAATATCTCATGAGGAGCAGAGGGCCTATCTCAATTGACTAAAGCAGCATGTTGCAGGAAAGAGGTCACAAGGTCTAGTCTCCCCTCTATCCCCATAATATCGGAGGTGCATTGCAGAAAAAAAAAATCAATGTAGGAAGTAAAGAAAACTTACTAGAAACCTCTTTTAACTACCCAAAAGCAATATTTGGGGGTTAAATAAAAATAGAGAATAATAAGCGAAGTTGGCTTGGGCCATGGGTTTGCTCCCCATAGGTCTTGAGTTCATCCCCTTGCTCTCGCGGTTGACTATTGGGCTTGTATGTGGGCTATGGTGTCCACCCACAGGGGGCTAGTCTCACCCAACTCGCCTGCAACAAAAAAAAAACAAAACAAAACAAAACAAAACCAAAAACATAACCTATATTTATTTATATTTTTCTTTTAATTATACATTTATTTTATATAATAAATATTATAATTATATTTATTATTTAATTTAATTTGATATGTATTAAATTATTATATTATTTTAAATTAATCTATACAAGCTTATAAGAATGAATTAGAGAGGGGCTAGTCATATAACATATTATAATGTAGAATTAATTTATAGAATAGATATATAATTAAATAATTAATATATATAGATATTAAATATCATATAATATATAGATAATATAGTATATAAATGAATAATTTTATATTTCTTACCTAATTTGATCATTGGTGAAAGAAGTTTGAATTATATTATGATGGTCACAATAGTTCTATTTGCATGAATTAATAATTAATGGATATATATTTATAATAGTGAAATTAACATAACCATGTCAATTCTCATTTATTTTAACTAGCATATATATCTTTAATAAATCTCTAGATACCCGAAGTTGTTTTAGTCTTCAAGTAACACTTTTTTACTAATTTTCACCCTTTTCCTCTAATGATTAAATAATAATTTATTATTTAATTATCACAATTATCAAAATTTACTTTTAATTAAGTGATTTTACATTATTTAATTAATTCATTCTTATCCACCCCTTTGACTAATTAAATAAATCTTATTTATTTAATAATATCCCAATTTAACGTTATTTTTTATTATTAATTAAATAAACCTAATTTATCTAATTATGTCACTAATTACATGCCTTCTTCCATTTTAATTAAATAGTTATAATTAATTATTTAATTAACATTAAACACCCTTCTGATATTAAATAGTTGTTACTAGTTATTTCATTAAAACACCAAGCCATTGCTAGATTAAATAATTAAATTAACTTTATTTAATTCTCCAATTTTGACTCAACATGATCCATTAATAAATAAACATTTATTTATTAATCAATCTTTACTTGCACATTCCTCAAATGATTAATTAATTAATAATTAATGAATTATCCTTTCACACATTGACTAATCAATCAATATCATTGATTATTCAATCAATTTTGTTGACTAATCAATCAATCTAATTGATTAATCAATCCCACTAATTGATCAATCAATCAATGTTTACAAATTAACCAATCAGTTCCCTTGATTGAATCAATCAAGCTAGTTAACTATTCAATCTATTTCTTCTCAACAGACCTTGATCATTGATCTTCATCTTTCATCTTTGAATCTAGATCATTCATTTGAAACAACCATTTCTATAAAAGCAAGCCTTCATAGCACATTGATGGCTAACCACAAACTTTGAAACTTTGATGTTTGAATCATTGTGATCATCACATATACATGAAGCTTATAGTGAAAGGATAGCATACCTTTTTCTGAGAGAAAAAACATACAAAAAAGGAACAATGAAAGTTATCCATGGAAATACGGTGAAGGTATCATTTGTTTGAATATGGTTTATCTATTATTTCATGTTTTCCATTGATTAAATTAGATCTTATTGAGTTTAGAATTACAAATTGTGATTATTTGCAGTATTTCCTAATATCTCTATGATTCAATGGTTGATTTTCTATTTTACATTTTTGGTGAACCTGATGTGAATCTCACATTTTTAACAATTTTTGTACAGAATTAAGTTTTTATGGATCTATAGGAAGTGTGGTGTAATCACAGAAAATAGTGACCCAATCATGGGGTCCTACACTATAATCAACTGATCATTCAATGCATTTGTTGATCTTAGTGATGCATACAAAGTTTTGTGTGTCGTACTTGTCATTGTTATTTTTGTTTTTTTTGTAGGTTGAATTAGTCCATCGCATATGAGTCTTTTTATGCTACAATTGAAGCATGATGCACCATAATTAAAACAAAAATCACCACAATCACTTGTCCAAACATCACATCTAGGGTTTCATGCATCAAAGTCACTTCTCTATCCGATGCATCTGAGTCTTCATGCACCGCAAGTGACTATTACAGACAAAAAGGTTAAAGGTTGAGTTGTACTTTTCTATTTGATGATTTTATTTAGTAGGGTAAGGTTTTTTGTGTTACTAATCCATTTATTTCTAGCTTGTGATGATTTTCAAATTATCTTACACATATCTTTTTTAATGCTTAAAATGAACATAATCTCACATTTTTCTTTTTTCAAGTGCTTAAAATGAACATGATCTTACACATTTCTTTTTAGCTCTCTTAAAAAGAGCAACACAATCTCACACATTTATTTTTGGTGCTCTTAAAATGAACAACATAATCTCACACATTTCATTTTAGTGCTCTTAAGAAGAACAATACAAATTAAATTTTGCAATATGGATTTAAAATGAATAGTGTGTTTGACCATGCAATATGTTTCTTGGTGTTTTAGAATTAACAGACGAATTGCACACTTCCTTTGAGGTAATTAAAAATAACCAGTGATTACTGTATATGGTGCACTTGCACACATCAGTCTTGTACTGAAAGTAGTGTTTACTTAAAGTATCCTCTTCCCTTGCACACCTAGTGCAATTCTGGGTGATGAGAAGTTGCAAACATATAAACTTTCAAATTTTTTTAAGTAAGAGGATTTCCTTGGGACACATCCTCATGGAGAACCCAAGGGATCAAACTCAAGTGACATTTTCTATTGTGCTATGGAAATTGGACAAGATTGAAAGTTTTAGTTCAATCTGTGCATGTAGTGCTCCAGACTTTCACTAGGGGTCTCTAGTTTTTTGGGCCCTAAAGAGACATTTGAGAGATCAATGGTGTTCACAAAGATCTACCCACTATTTTTTTGTTGTATTTTCCTTAGAATAACTTTTGAATGTAACTTATAAAGTGGTGTAAGCAATGCAAATTGTACCTTGAAGCTACTTTCAATGTACTTTCTTAGGTTGAGATAGATCTTCTTGAGTTACTAGCAATAGTTCTTAAGAAGAAAAAGAAGGTGCTCTCGTGGCATTTGTTGATGACCTTGTGTCACTAGATGTATACTATCTACCTCTATATAGAGAAGGTATTTTTACAATTGACCCAACTGTTTACCTAGCCTTTCTAAGTATTTAACCCTAAATGGGAGGTGAGCCTACCTACAACTACACCCATTCTACTATGACATTAGGCTATGATTTGTTTGAGTCTTGTTATTACCAAGTCTAAAAATTCTTATCATTTGACACAAAACCATCAAAAATTGCAACTAATAACTTATCAAAAAACTATTTTCTATGTTTTCTCAAACTCAATTACATATTAAATCATAAAATTAAACAAGATTAGGGTTCCTTAGAGGTTATATTTTTGACAAAACTTGTGCACGACATTTGTTAGCCTATGCACCATAACTATGTATTTGCACCACATAAATAGTGTGATGCATCCATTGGTGAATGTGAAACATTCATCAGTTAAAACATTGCATCTCTTGGCCATTTGAAATCTTGCCTTAGTAAACAAAACTGAATCACCTCTATGTGTAGCATATTTGACTAGTTTTGAAATGCATTTGTTGCAAATTGCACCATAATCATAATATTGTGCACAACATTTATTGTTTTCTCTACCACATCTATCTAATAGATAAAACAAGGTCTATTTATAGAGGTTGCATAAAACTAATCTTTTTACACAAAAATCCAAAATTTGAAAAATCACCTTTCCCTACATTTTTAGTAAATTTTTAGCTTTCCTAGGTTAAAATATCATCATTTTAGCATCATATTGTACAAGTCCTTAACAATCTTGTCTCCAAAATTCCTAATTCTAAAATTTGAAAACAATTTTAGAAGTCAAAAGTCTAGAGTTATCCTTTTGGAAAATCTCAAAACCTTGTCTTTACAAAAATACCCCCATACACATTTTAGGAGGTGATAAAAAAGGATTGTTCATCAAGAAATCCCTCATCGTCAAAGGTCTTGTGAAATTTTTTAAGAAGAATAACAATTATTCTTTTCATAATTCTAAACCAAATGAAAAAAAACTTTGGTCACAAAACATAAACATGTCAAATGATGGCATTATAGATGCAAAAATCATAAATAAACAACATCCTTTACTAAATATGAAAGGACCCACAATGATGAACACCAATACATCCATAGAAAAGTAGGAAGAAATTGCCAATGTGGCTCAAAATAACACACCATGTGATCCTCATAGGGCCCATCAACCAAGATGAAAGTACACACCCTCAGGGGAACCAATTGAGGAAATTTTGAATAAATTTCTCCAAAATAATGGCATCCAACTACCATGGGTTAGAGATTATGAGTCAGGTCCATTCAAACCAACCTGGTGGAATGATAATGGTTTTTGTGAATACCACAAAACTAAATGACATAAAACATCTCCTTGATTAAAATTAAAGAACATCATACAAGATCACATAGAAACCTCTAACAAAGATCACACAATATTCAAAGAACGTTTACAAAACCATGGGAAAGGAAAGGACTCAAGTTTTAGAACAGGTGGAAAAGCTAATGCAAATTATACTAGTGTCATAGGTATGAGTACACAATAAACCACATCCGATCATCATCATACCACAACATATCCACCATCACTATTGAAAATAAAAATCCTAAATTTGTGTGGTTGCCACCAAACAATCTAAGGTGACTTTTCAAGGAGCCCCTTCTAAACCTTGATCGACACACAAGTATAGCTTACTCGACCATCTAGGGAAAACCCAAGATAAAATATCAATTCTCCAATTTCTATGCACCTCTCCCAAGCATAAGGCTATTTTAGATAAATCATTGCAAGATTCATCTATCCCCATAGAATTAAATGTAAATTAGTTGAACAGGCCATGGTAGGGTTCTTAGCTACCAGTTCCATCATTTAAAATTCAATAAACATGATTGTAATTCACAAAAACTAAATCACAATCAACCATTACACCTCAAAGTATACATTAAGAAACACAAAATCAGATGAGTTCTAATAGATGGTGGAGAAGGGTTGAATATTGTGGATGCTAAATCTGAATTTGCTCAAAACAAACAACCATTAGTAAACTTTAAGCAAATCGAATAAGACATCCCTATGAAATAATAAATCATGTTTTCAAAATGCAAACAAATTACAAGACAAATTAAGGCATATAAAATATGAAATGAATCCTATCCCATAGTGGATTGGTTCTATTGTGGAAAATAGCCCTTTCCCAATCCTTGCTTAATCTCCATGATGAAAATGATTTGAATATGATATGTAATGCTAAGATATGGAGTGGACAAAATCAGTTCTCCATTGAAGAGAGTGACCTTGCATGATATTGTAGATGAGATACAAAGATTGTGGAGTTGTGGAGGATTTGATAAAAGATGAAGCTTTAATTTATAGATTATTTTGATGAGAGAATGGCCAAATGGATGAATGTGGGACAAAGATTGGACCAATGAAAAGAGGCCACTTGTCAACTTGCCATAGGTTGAGGGATGTGCAAGATTTGAGAAATGTTCCCAAGAGAGGGAGATTTCAAATTTGAATTTGAGAGTAAATGTTGAGTTTGACTTGTGCAAGGGACATGTAAGAGTTTATTAATTGCTTTGTTGGATGTACATGTCCACTTGATTTTGAATTCAAACTTGAGGGAATATTCCTCAAAGATGCCATGTTGATGGAAAATGTTGGATTTAATAAATCAATAAATTAATTTATTTGTGCAAGTGGGAAAAGCTAGAGGATGTGACATGCCTTAGATTAGATTTAATCAGGATTAGATTAGCTTAATGATGATTAGGTGATTTTGACCCCTTTGACTTGAATATTTGATTTATTTAAATCAAAAAGGGATGGAAGGTGATTTCAGACTTAATTAAATAAAGGATTGATTTATTTAATCAAGGAGGGTGATGTTAGGATCAAGTTGATTTATTTGATTTAAACTAATAACTTTAGGAGATTGATAAATAAACTTGATTTATTTTCTAAATGGATGAATATGACCTAATCAAATGCATTATGCCAATTTCACGTGTCTACATTTTGCCCCTCTTTGAAGCAATGTACTTGTGTTGGTTCAAAGAATAAACTTGCCGTGATCAAGATTCAAAAAAAAATTTGATTTTTTGGATGCCCCAGCAGAAAGAAGTACACTGGTACATTACCCCCTCAATAGATAGAGCAAAAATATTCAATTTGAGGGTCGATCTCATGATAAAGAGGTTCAAAATGGATGGTTATGGATGATGATGCAAATGAGATGGATTTAAGATGCTTAGAATAACAAATCTATATTATCCTAAACAACTTAAATGATGATACGATGTGATGATGGATGAAATGGATGATGTGATATGCCATGATTATGCAAATGTATGATTTATGAAAATGTGATGATTTATGAGATGCTTAGACTAACAGATCTATATTATGATGATGATATGTTGTGATTATGCAAATGTATGATTTATGCAAATGTGATGATTTATGAGATGCTTAGACTAACAGATCTATATTATGATGATGATTATGCATGTGAGATGATATGCAGAATATTGATGGTTCGTGGATGCAGGATGGATGCATTGATGATGATGATTAACTACTCATGACATGATGTTAGTATGAAAAGAAGAAATTAGCTGATGACAAGAGGTTCCAACAAGCCAACTTTATGAGAGATGATGATGAGAGATGATGATGATAGATAGATGATGATTTACTTATCAAGGATTGGGATTTTAAAAGGGCTACTTACCTTATGTTTGATAACACATGTAGATACGATGCATCAAGGTATAAAGAACCAGGATGGCGTTGTACCTAGTGCGATGGACTTTGACTCAACAAGTAGATAGGAGTATTCTTGTTCACACTTGACATACGAAAACCTTGCTAGGAGGTACCTAACAAAGAAAGTATTCGCCAAGTTATTTTACAAGAATGTCCAACAAGGACAACAAAAAAAGGATAATGATCATTGCCCCATTCCTATCTCTCTAAATCATTCGTTCGGATATCATCGAGAGGTCCTTGGAATGAGCACAATAAGATAAATCAAATGAAAAGATCAAGTATGCAAACAAGCCAATGTTCTTCATATCTCTAGCCAAAAGGATTTGTTTTGATAGGATAAGAATCCAAAGTGATATCCAAAATGATGCCCATTGTTGGAACGATATATCCTAGGACATGCATTGTATAGGATGATGATGGTTTGATAAGTTGATTGATAGGCTGTTGATACAAGGTTGATTGACATGTTTTCAAATGATCAAGAGTTTGATTTTGCATTTAACAGTTTGTTGTTTCGATTTTGATTTTATGATTAAAGCTTGCTTTTGCTGACTGCTATGATTGTTTTTGTTTGTGTTGCCAAAGGATGAAGGTGACAATTAGTTTATTATGGATGATTGATTATTTCGAGTGAAAGCGAAATGGGATGGATGGATTTTTTCAAATATTTGGATGTTTTTGACATTTTGGAAATGTTTTGAGGCTATTTTTGGTGTATTTGAGATTTTTACAAATGTTTTGATTTTTGAATTTTGTGATGTTTTGTGATTTTCAAATATTTTATGAATGTTTTTGGATTTTGATGTTTTTCGAATGTTTTTGGATTTTGATGTTTTTTGAATGTTTTTGGATTTTGATGTCTCGGGGGCTGATCAAAGATTAGCCTTGCCTATGTTTAAGCTCAGAGACGATGTAGTTCAGATGCCAATTGTTTTTTATGCTTTTTTTTTAATTTATTGAGTGTTTTTTTTATTTTTCAATGTTTTGGATGTTTTTGGATTTTCTGATTTTCTGATTTTTTGGATTTTCACATGATTTTGACAATTTGGATATGGACATGTGATGATATCAGTGCTTTGTTTTGAGATGTTCTTGAAACCAAGCTAAGGTTAATCATATTGATGGATTGATGATGATAACATTGTTGAGGATGCACAACAATGCAAAGATTGATCAGGATTGATGATGATAACATTGTTGAGGATGCACAACAATGCAAGGATTGATTGATCAAGATTGATGATGATAACATTGTTGAGGATGCATAACAATGCAAGGATAATGTTTAAGCAACACAAGGATATCCCAAGATGATGATGTTTTGATTGGATTTGATTGATCATGATTGATGAATCTTGATTTGCAACAAAAATTATTCGAATGATTTGATGTAACTGATAGTGATTAATTGGATTGATGAAAGATGAAAGATAAAGCCTAATAAAGAGCATGTTCTCGTCAAAATATGCCATGGGCTAGTGATTTGGATTTTGGATTACAAATGATTTCACCAATTTGATTTCATGTTTTCCAATGTTCATATCACCACATAAATTGGAGAATAAAGATCAAGATTTATTCCCGAAGCAAGATGCAAATATTTGCCCCTAGTGTCTAGCAATGTATGGAATGTCATGGGTGGATGCTCAGATAAGTGTATGGATGGATGGATATGGATTATCTTGCAATAAGATAAGGTGTTCAAATAAAGAATGCTCATTTGGATAATGCTTCATGGCTCAGATAATGTTGCATAGGATAAGATTAATTAAAATATCCATGTCAAGATGTTTACCATAAGAAAGCATAAAGTGTGCCCCAAACTTTCGTCAAGATCAAGATAACTTGGATGATGGATGCAAATGGATGAAAATGGATTGGATAAATGGTTCATGGATGTATGGATTTATGATGGATAAGATGGATGGAATGCTCGATTCTACACATGATGCATGTTTTCCTATTTTTCATCATGGTCTTGCCCAAAGCGTCGCTCATGCGGTTTTCACTAGAGGATGATTTTTTCTCTTTACTGTTTTCAATCCTTTTTATGATTTTTTTTGGATTTTTGGATTTTTTAATTTTTTTGAAAGATTTTAAACTCATGCTGGATCACAAGGTGTTGTTGATGTAGATGCCCTTGTCATAATGTGCCATCGATACCCTACTTGAAGAAGTTGCTTTGCTAAGATATGTGTACTTGAATGCAACTTTTGGGATTCTTGATTTGCTTTATCGATATCGGAGTTAACTTTATCTTTATGTGCACATAGCGATAGAGTGCCTTCAAAATCCTTATGATGAAGGGTCATTGCCAATACATGGTCAATTTGAGAATTTGATATCATGCATGAAGGCATGGATGGAGTGTGTTTAGGGATAAAAGGTGGATTGGTTGACAGCTTGGAATCTTTGACTCTCCAAACATGGGAAGATGAGCAATGATGGGTGGATATGAAAGTGTGCATGGAATTAGGACCAACTGCTTGATACACTTTGTATGTCACTTGAAAAGCCTAATTTTTCTTTTGTGGACATCCTTGATGGATAATTTTCCCTTTTTTATTTTTCCCCATAGTTTCTTTGACTGATGGAGTTTGATAGGGATGATCTTTCTTTGTATTCTTTGGTATCCATTTGTATTTGATTTTTCCTTCCTGCTTCTCAGCTTCTTTTGCTTTGATAAATTTCTTTGTGCTTTGATTCACATCCTTCATTTGATGCTGATCCCAATTAGTGCATGGGGTGATGGGTGGATGAAGATTCATGACATGGCTAGTTGTAGTATTGACATAAGTTTCATCATAAGGATTCTTTGTGCTCCCTATGTTGATGTTTTCTTGATACAAAGTTTCCCCCAATATGGTGGTGGTAGTATCTTCATGCTTTGATTATGCTTGTTCTTAGAGCTCTTGTTTAGAATGCACTCTCTGATAAATGACCACTATAGGTGATGTTATTTCCATTTGTTGCTTTGCTAACTCTGGAATATCTTGTTTTATCTGACTTGTTTCCTTGAGTGGATAATGTTGGATATCTTCATACATGATGTCTTCAGTCTGGATTTTGGATATATTTGATCTTGATGTTGACAACTCTGTTTGATTATAGGAATCAATAACCTTCCCTTTTTGTGTAATAATATCAGGAGTAAGGGAATCCTGTTCTGAATGAAGATCATCTACGTGTCCATCCGCAGAAAGCATCTCATGGGTAGATGGAGGAGTATGTGCTACATGGCTATGATCATCTTGCATAGATAGGAGAGTTTCCATTACATTATTGTAGTATCTTCAAGATACAAATTATTGATCTTGAATGATTTCAGAGTTTCTTTCGACATGCTTTGGATCAAGTTCTTGGCATGGGTTAGTATCAAAGGATGGATGGCTTATAAAGGATTCTTGGATGTCTTCATTAGACATGGTAAGTGGTTCAATATCCTCATGTGTTGAGTTTAGGGTTCCCTTAGTATTGGTAACCATGAGGTCGAAGGAGGTAAACATGTCTTGGAAAGGACCACTGCTAGACTTTGGTGAAAGATGTTGATTATACTTTGGGATAAATTCTTGAGATATGTCCTCTAACTCATAAGGCAATGTAGAGACATTTTCAACATGATCATAGGTCAATGGATCATGCATTATGTCAATAGGATCAAATAATCCTAACACTCCTTGAAAGAGATCATTAAAAAGTGGCTCTTGATGTATGGTGAGTTGATCATCAAATGAGGTGGAAACATCTTCAAGGTGCTCATTGATGGAAAGGTTTTGAACATTGTTTTCAACAATTGTGGTGGAGAGATTGTGAATTTCTTCAACCATTGGGTCAAGTGATGTTGACATTTCTTGAATTGGATTATTGTTGGGTATCGTTGGCAGATTTTGATCACAATTGAAAAGTGACTCTTGACCTATGTTGATTTGATCTTTGGATGAGATAGAAACATCTCCAATGTGCTCTTTGATGGATAGATCTTGATCAATTCTTTCAACAATTGTGGTGGGGATATTTTCAATGCTATCACGAGTGGTTGAATGTTCATCGATATCCCCAATAATTATCATTTTTCGTGTTTGTGCTTGTGTTTTTTGGGTAGCTTAAGAGGCTTGGGCAGCTTGGATAGCTTGAGCAGCTTGGGTAGCTTGAGCGGATTGGGTAGCTTGAGTGGTGTAAGTAGCTTGAGTGGCTTGTGGAGCCACCTGATATTGTTGAAGTGCTTGTTAGTAGGCTTGATGTGCTTTTAGTGTGATGTTACAATATTGACTTATTGCACTTGGTTTTGGTGGTAGTGGTGGTGTATTTGGAATCACGTTGGATGTAGTGAAAAGTGGTTGAGACACACTTGGAGTGATCATGGTAGGGAGGGGTTGAGATATGATGGGTGTGAGAGTGGTGGTTGGAGTGATCGAGGTGATAGAAATGGTTGGAATGACTGAGGTGATAGATCCTTGGGAGACCATATTTTTATTTGTTGGGATTGATGTTGTCATTTGATTAGATACCATATGTTGGTGCAATTTCGATGGTATATTCAAAGGTTTTGATGTGATGGCTTGATTGGTGTTAGGTGGATTGATTTGGATGGAGTGATTGGTGCTAGGTAAAGGGGGGAGCCCTAAACCAAGGAATGATGTTGATATGGGTAATGGTGGTGGAGATGTCTCTTGGTGCAGTGACTCAACTATTTTGGTAAGTGCAGCAATTTGATCTCCCCAGATTTGATCTTGATTTTGATCTTAACTCCCTTGATATAGTTGATTTGGATTTTGTTTAAGGAGATTTGGAGTGTGTACTTGTGTTTGATTTTGGACATTGTTCATATGATTTGTAACCATATTTATCCCAAAATTTTTTGGATTCATGTTTCGAAAACTTATACTTGGTACATTCTCGTTGTTCATTTGAAGGCTCATGCATTGATTGTTCGGTTGGAAAACTTGTAGGTTTGGATTTAGATCTACCATCGGAAAATGTGTTCCAATCTTTGATTTGGGAATACTCACACTTGTTGTGCCGTTGAAATTTGTAGAAGGTAATGATCCCATGTATGGATTGTATAAGTGTGAGTTTTGATAATCAATTGGCGTTGCAAGGTTTTGAAAGTTTAGTTGATTTGGATTACTCATGATGTATGGATCAAGGTTATATTCCATATTTTTTTGTGTTTTGACCTTGTTGCAAAAGTGACCTCTAAGGTTCTTAGGACCAATGACGAGATGAAGGATGAAAGGTGTAAATGATATGAGTGATGAAAGTTTAGGAACTTTGGATCAATGCTAGACCTAGCGTTTGATTTTGATTGGTTTGATTTGGATAATGAACTTGTAAACCCTAAGATGTTGGATGTGATCTTAGGATGAATTTTCTCAAAGGATTGCTAATTCAATTAAATGTATGAGAAAGGATGCATTCCCCTACACCTAATTAAACAAGGTTATTTTGAATTTGATGATTTACCCAAGTCTAGAATGATGTTTCCAAAGCTCTAAAGTTGTTTGTGGGATGAAGATGATAAATGTTTGGGATGGATGAAGTGTTTGATTTGATCCTAAGTGAACCTAGGAAGGACTTGTTTACTAGACCAAGATATTGAAGAACATTCCTTTCTCTAATAAGTAATTCAAAATCAAAAGACCAATGTTTGCATGAAAACCATATGACCAAAAGATGCCAAGCACATGTGTGGGGTCCAATTTTAATGTTTGCTTAATGGATTCCTTTTATCACAAACACTTCTTGATTAGGTTTTCAACTGAATGTCCAATGTCTTAATTTTCTTTCATCCCACAAAATGCATTATGCGAAAATTGAGAAAATCAAGGCAAAGGTTTCCTAATGTTGACCTTAGTAGGAGCAAATTGAGATGAAATCCAAATGCTTAGAAGCCTCTAAGGATACGAATCCCAAGGGAAAGAAATAACATGTGAATTAGTTCAAAGATATTTGCTTCTCCTAAAGGGTTTGACATTTGATGCTCATATTGAATGTTGGTTTTCTCATATTGAATGTTGGTTTTCAATGTTTTTGATTAAAGCACTATGTTTTCAAACTGACTCACAAACAATATAACATCCTATCTCAATTGGTACATTTTTCTTAGTGGGCTTGCCTAATGCCCTTCGTAGTAGAAGAGATGATTTTACATGCAAGCAAGGATAAAATATAAAGGTATGTTAAGAATGAAGTCTTAACCTCTATATTTCAACTAAGATCAGACATGGCAAGTAACTTCTTGGAATCTAAGTTCCAATGCACCACTTTGATAAAATCATTGGATGTACTAGTTGGCTACTACAAACAAGGTTCTTAATGACACAACATTGGGGACATGGCACCTTGCAAGCGTCCAGCAAGCCACTAAAGGCTTTAATCAATCCTACTAGGGGCTCTTATACATTTTACGGTAGTACCCCATTCTGAAATACATTGTACGGCTAAGGCCTACATACCATGAGGACTTGACAGTTTAGTCTTATCCATTTATATACTGGCCCAAATGAAAAACCGGTTGGAGTAGCCTTTGAGTTCGCCTTTCAGATGTGTCTCTTAGGCAGGCCCCTCTAAAGGTAAATAGTAGTGAGCAAGCACATCCATAGTTCGATCGACCTTCATTTAGAAACAAAGGGAGAACACACTCGATATGCCTTTTTAGATGAAATTACTTTGTATAAGAGATTATGAAGCATAAAAGACACATGTTCATTTTATCCTTCAAAGCAATGATTTGATTAGTTTTAAGCACCAAAGGAAAGATGAAGATTTGATTGTTCAATTTTGAACCAAATCGAAAAGATAGTAAGTCTGTAATGTTCAGTTTTAGCCGAACTTTGAAAAAAAAATCAAGACAATGATTGATTTTAAATCCAAATTTATCCAAGTTGTCTTAAAATAGAAAATGAAATTAGGAAATGAATGCTTCAAGTTATTGCAATAAGCATTAAAAAATTATTTTTTTTCAAGTTCAAGTCTCCACTTTCCAATTCAAATTTGTCGTGAGAGCAACGATCATTGATGTCAACCTGCGATCATTCAAAACAAACACAAATAAGATTTATGTATTCTTTGCAAAACTATAAAAGCATGCACAAGGCACATCAACTATTCAAAGAAACCTTTTAAAGAGATAATAAAATTTCATCAACAAGGCACTTGAGTTCTATATGATAAATTTAAATCCAATGTCAATAAATTTTCAACTTACCCCCACTTTCATAAAAGACCAATTGATTTTAAAACCTTGTATTTATTTTATTGATCTTTTTGAATGCACTAAATCTACTTTGAAAAAAATTGGAGTGGACATTCTTCAAGCGAATCTAGAAAAGAAAATGTATTTGATAGGAGACTAAAGCAAAGATCAAATCATGCATCAAAGACCAAATTAAAGACAAAAAGAAAATAAAATATGATGATTTGACTATTATTTGACATCAAACAAGAATCCCCCCTCTCCAAACTTCCATTAGGTAACACCAATAGTACCCACTAGCACTAGGCTGCCAAGCTCTAGTAGTATGTTATAATTCAAACACTTCACAAACTGTACCTATAAATACAACCACATACATGAATGATATTATATGTGTATCATGTCCCTACACCTTAGACATTGCTGGCATCTGTACACATAAGATCTAGCCATATCAAGAACTCCTTTTCACTAGCCCTTCCTCCTAGGTGAGTGGATAGATACATCTATCCATTATCCCTACTATTTATTGTGCCTGGACAAGTAGCAGATTTTCTTTAAAAGGAAAATTCCTTACCCAACCAAATCGTAACTCTCACCACCAAATTATCTAAAACTATTTTCATTAAATTTTCAAAGTCCCACATACAGCATTATTTTGTCAAATATACCTCTGACAAACTTGAGAACTTGTAAAAGAAAGTTAATGAAGACAGAGTGACAGAAAGATTTGGAAGAAAATTGATGATTATTGATGTGGGCGATTGAAAAGATTGTACAACGATTTGAAAGTGCTTTCCTAGAGAGATGTGAAGCATAGACAAGGCATGTGAATTGTTCGATAGAATGGCTTCAAAGAAATAAAGCCAATGATTGAATTCATTGGCTCATCAGTAAAGTGACATGAGTTCCCTGCAACCATTGATCAGTATGTGATGTTAAAAATAATAAATACTAGTGACATTTGAGACCATAGTTTTAAATGTGCATAACTGATCGGTCTTAGTTCTCCCTGTGTGTACATTACCTCTTTATGCATTAATGATCTTTGAAATAAAAAAACAAAAAAAAACTTCAACCAAATGCATTTGGTCGGAACACAACAATCGCAGGATATGCACAAAGTGGATTTATTGAATAAGCGTCAGAAACTTTAACAAAGAGGCATTTTATAAACTTTCAGGCAACTGCAAGTGGTGGGAGCATAAACAAGACACACAAACTATGTGACAGAATTCCTGAGGAGATGGTAGAAGCTTTATGCATTTTCAAGCAAATGCCATTGGCAGGTGTAAAGATAAATTCCTTAGCTTTTTCCAGCATGCTCGCGCCAAAATGGGAGCTTTGGAATAGGGTGTGGGCACCCATCAAGGCATATAGGATGTGAGAAATTTCCAAATGTTGCAATTGCAACTTGCATGTAAAACATAGGAGGATACACAAGGCACACAAACTACTTCATAGACTATGTATAGGGGAATGTTGTTTCTTGTGAACTCTTGCCTTTGCTAGTTCATCCTTAGCATTGCTACCTATTCCCCCTATGGATAGAAAGGGCCTTCACTAGTTCATACCTACTGTTTTCACTTATCGTTAGTTTCCTGCCTCTTATCTCTAATTCTTTCCCTCACCTTTGCTCACTTCCTATTCTTCCCTGCGAGTTGGTGTTGCTATCTAGTGGGTGGTTGGCCCCTACTATTCTATGGAGGGAAACCCATTCAATTTTGTTGATAGATGCATAGCTTGCTTGAATGTTGAGATCATCATACTTCTTATGCCATGGCTAGCTTCCATCATGATTAATAGTTGTGATTAGGTAAGTGCAGGTATCACTCTGTTACCCTTTCTCTCATGTTTCCTTTTTGCCATTTATTTGATAACATAACTAGTTTGTAATATATAGCTACTGAGACTGAGACTGAGCTAGTTGAACCTGGTCTACCTCCTACTCCTACTCCTGCTGCTATTAGGCTGCATCCCCGATAGTGAGAAGAGCCGAGAAAAGTTCATGGCTTGAAGCTGCACACTGGAAGTAGGATAGAGTTATTGTTATTGAAAAAAGGAAAAAGGCAATGATAAAAAAGCAAAGGGATCAATAGTCGTTCTTGAACTAGAGGATATCTAGTTTTGTACCTCATGTCCCCCTATCTACAGATATGGCCTCATGAAACAATGGCATAGGAAGAGGTCACATGGACTACCTCCCAAGATGTAGGGGAATCAACCCATGTGGTCCTGAAGGAAAAATGACCCACATCTTTCATCATAAAATTCTGATGGTAGACATAAATAACAAAGAAGCGATGGAAAATCACTTAACAATGTCTATGGACAAGTTAGATTTATGTGCTAACTGTGTAGGAAATGTTCCAGGTGAAGAAAATCTAAAATAAAATTAGTGTCACCAGGCAGAAACAGGCATACAATCTACAGTGTGATAACTTGAAGGATGATAATGATATTTGATTTTAGACACCTAGAGTACCAAATTTCATAGAAACTAGTAATCTAGTTTTATCAACCATTATCCGGTTTATGATCTATTGTAACCAATAATTTCCCCAAAAATATTGAGATTTTTAGAGGAGGGTAAGTCACAATAGTCAATCACTTCCACTCCTCACCATTATTCAAAAAAAAAGTTGAGTTTATCATTAATCCAAGCCACAAAAAATGATTGCATGATTGCAGCTATCAATTAAATACAAAAAAAGGAAGGAAATTATGACTGTGACCATCTGCTAAACACAAAAAATAGAAGCATGATTTTATATGCCTATTATAATACAGATCAATGCATCATCTTAACATGAAATAGTTAGTTCTCTTTCATCCATCAAATTAAGTCATTATAAAAGTAGCTCAATTTTCAATCAAACAAGCACAAAATTGGATCATGTGAATGTGAATGTGAATAGCTTTCAAAATTGGATCCAAACCTCCTTCTAGCACCATAATTTGGATGCTAAATCTGCATTTGCTCAAAGCGAACAACCATTAGTAAACTTTAAGCAAATCAAATAAGACATGTCCCTATGAAATAATAAATAATTTTTTCAAAATGCAAACAAATTACAAGACAAATTAAGGCATATAAAACATGAAATGAATCCTATCCCATAGTGGATTGGTGCTATTGTGGAAAATAGCCCTTCCCCAATCCTTGCTTAAGCTCCATGATGAAAATGATTTGAATATGATATGGAATGCTAAGATATGGAGTGGACAAAATCAGTTCTCCATTGAAGAGAGTGACCTTGCATGATGTTGTAGAAGAGATACAAAGATTGTGGAGTTGTGGAGCTTGTGGAGTTGTGGAGGATTTGATAAAACATGAATCTTTCATTTATAGATTATTTTGATGAGAGAATGGCCAAATGGATGAATGTGGGACAAAGATTGGACCAATGAAAAGAGGCCACTTGTCAACTTGCCATAGGTTGAGGGATGTGCAAGATTTGAGAAATGTGCCCAAGAGATGGAGATTTCAAATTTGAATTTGACAGTAAATGTTGAGTTTGACTTGTGCAAGGGACATGTAAGAGCTTATTAATTGCTTTGTTGGATGTACATGTCCACTTGATTTTGAATTCAAACTTGAGAGAATATTCCTCAAAGATGCCATGTTGATGGAAAATGTTGGATTTAATAAATCAATAAATTAATTTATTTGTGCAAGTGGGAAAAGATAGAGGATGTGACATGCATTATATTATATTTAATCAGGATTAGATTAGCTTAATGATGATTAGGTGATTTTGACCTCTTTGACTTGAATATTTGATTTATTTAAATCAAAAAGGGATGGAAGGTGATTTCAGACTTAATTAAATAAAGGATTGATTTATTTGATCAAGGAGGGTGATCTTAGGATCAAGTTGATTTATTTGATTTAAACTGATGACTTTAGGAGATTGATAAATAAACTTGATTTATTTTCTGAATGGATGAATATGACCTAATCGAATGCATTATGCCAATTTCAGGTGTCTACAAATATATATGCACATTAAAACTAATGACTATCAGGGGATTCTCTAAGGCTTTTATAGATGAGTCAATGAGGATTGCGATACATGGATATGATGATATAGAACGCTCCTCCAATGTCATCATCATTCTACCAATTAGAGTGGGTCTTTTTTGTACATGACACAATCTATTAGATTCTAGATCTAGACCTACCCTATAACCTACTACTTGTATGCCCATGGATTTACTCCATGAATGTTGTCCCTTCAACATACCATCAATGTTTAAAGTTTCCCTACAATGGTGTAGAGATCACTATTTCTAGTGATCCCAAACCCTTTAAATATTGTACAATAACATGAGAGGAATGCATGAGCATCAAGTACCTATCCATAGGAAGAGTTCATCTTCCCCTTCTACATCACACTATATTGACCTAGCTTCTTTATCAAAAGCTTCACCTTTACAAACAAAAATCCTTGAAACCAAGGTCCAAGTCTAGGAAGATGGAATTAGAGAATATAATATTGAAATCCTGTTTTGCATTGGGAAACTACCATTTGCACCTAAGCATTATGGAAAGCCCCATCACATCAAGAAAGATCCCAAGGTGAGAATTTAGAACCTACCCATGACCTTCACCAAGTGGGGTGAATTACAAAAGGAATGTATTGAGGAAGACCTCTCTAAATGGATATATAGAGATGAGGAGGACCAAATATATGTAGATATACCTATGGAAAAGTATGGAAAGGGTTTTGACATAATAAAATGGAAAGGCTATGACAGTCACAGTGGCTTTGGACTGAAAAAACAAGGTATGAACGAACCTGTCCTATCAAGAAAAAAAACATAAAATAAAGGGCTAGGATATCAACCACTAAAAGTGAAAGATCCTAGTACTACATTACGATATTTTGGAAGAAATTTGTTAATGCATATGAAATTGAGACATCTAGGATAGTTCTCGAACTTGAATCCCCTACTGATGAAACTAAAGTCCACACCTGGATCAATACCTTTTGGGATCCCGACGATTCCTCCATCTTCACCCTATCTACCTCATCCTTCAACTTTGATGATACTACTGATAACATTCCATTACTCCACCCCCAACTAATCTATTGGGATGAACAATGTCCACCAAGCTTGGAACTCTTCAAAATTGATGAAGCAATTGTTGAGTTCATGGGACTCAATGAAGGTATACCAAGTGGGGATCACAAGGATAGATTCACCATTTATCTTAACATGAATTCATACTATAGGGAGTTGACCCCACCTTCCAATCACAAAAAAAATAAAGAAAAATAAGTCCATAGGTGAAAACAAAAAGGTTCCTACAAGCATAGAAAAAGATAAGGAAAATGACATTTCTGAGGGTGAAAACCTCTCTTAGGCACCTAAGGATGGAAGGTTAGACCTGCTCCCCAAAAATAAAGAGAAATCTCCAAAGTTGGTCAAGAAGTCACAAGAGCTCAACATCATCACATCAAAAGATCTGAAAAAACATACAGTTTGCAATGTCTTAGATAGATGCAGAGAAGAAAAAAATACCTTTTCTCTAAAAGAAAAATCAACTTTGTGTGGTCCTATATGAACATGCCTTTGGCTAGACCCCAAACTAGTAATCCATCACCTACCTCTTCTTCCTAATGCTAAACCTTTTAAGAAAAAATTGAGGAAGATGCACCAAAAAATTGTATTATTAGTAAAAGTAGAGCTAAAGTAACTATTGGATGTTGGGTTCATAAGACCCATTGATTGTGTAGACTATATTTCAAATTTGGTACCAGTCACCAAGCTGACTAGGTGCATCCATATTTTCATTAACTTCAAAGATCTGAACAAGGCTTGTCTAAAGGATGATTTCCCATTACCCAATATAGACATGATCATTGATCTTACAATGGGATATGAGATGATATCAATGATGGATGGGTTCTTTGGAGATAATCAAATCAAAATTACAACAAAAGATCAACACAAGACAACCTTCACCTACACTTGGGGTAAATGCTTTTAGAACGTAATGCCCTTTGGCCTTATAAATGCCACAACTACCTATCAGACGATAATGGCCACAATATTCCATGACATGATGCATAAAATAATGGAGGACTATGTGTATGACCTCTTAGAAAATCCCTTCACAAGGGATGATCACTTAGTAGTATTGGAATTTTTTTTTACAAGGCTAAAAGAATATAAGGTTCAACTGAATGTAAAGAAATGTGTCTTTGGAGTAACTCTCAAGAAGCTCCTTGGATACATTATTTCACATAGAGGCATAGAGGTTGATCTTACAAAGGTGAAAGCCATCATAGAAATGCTACCACCTTCCACTCTAACACATTTAAGGAGCCTATAGGAAAAATTTCAGCCTATCCACAAGTTTATAGCACAATTGGTAGACAAGTTCTACCCCTTTCAATATCTCCATCACAATGATTTCCCCTTCAAATGGATCGATTCTTGTCAATAGGATTTTCAATAGATCAAAGACTATCTACTACCACCATTGGTACTGAGACCATCTATCAATGGGAAACCACTCATCTTATATGTATTAGCAATATTATCTGCACTAGGAACTCTCCTAGCAAAAAATGATGAAGATGGGAAGGAACACACAATATATTCCATCAGTTGTACCCTTGTATGGTATGAACTCAATTATACTCCCATAGAGTAGGCATGTCATGCTATTGTTTTTGCAACAGAAAAACTACAACACTACATGTTAAATCTACAAACAAAGCTGATGGTAAAAATTGATCCATTGATGTACTTACTCAACACGACCACATTAATAGGTAGACTAGTAAAATAGGTAATGCTCAGGTCAATGATTTCGACATTGAATATGTGGATAGGAAAGCAATTAAAGTGTAGGTTATTGTTGATCAGTTAGTAGATGCGCCTACATAGGAATTCACACCTCTCATATTAAATTTCTTGAATGAGGCAATCTTCAAGCTAGATACATCTACCAAGTGAAAAATGTAAAATGATGGATCATACACACATAATGTTCAGGAGTTGGTGTCTTGTTTATCACACAACAAGGGTAAACTAGATCCCTAAATCATATAGGATCACATTCCCATGCATGAACAACATAGTGAAATATGAAGCTTTACTCATGGGTCTAAGGGAAGCAATCATATGGAAAATAAAAAACCTACAAGTATATGTGGTTCACAGTTAGTGGTTTAACAAGTCAATGACGAATATAAGACTAAGGATAACAAATTGGAACCATATAGAAAAATGGTGGACAACCTGAAAGAATACTTTGACACCATTCTATTTACATAGATGGGAAAAAGTACAAAGTTGTGTCATACTTTATAAAGGAAACAACCAATGTTGATCCAATTTTTAAACTTGAATCACTAAAATGTGGCATATATGTTTTGAATTTTGAAATGATGTAAACTAATAAAATATGTACTTTTTAGTATATTTTATGTTTGTATTTTTTTAAAAAACAATTGAAAATTATTTTAAACAAGTTTTTAATAAATTAACACTATAATTTAGTTGCTAATAAGATGTTGAAAAATGAAGTTGCATGGGATGTCAAACTTTTTATAGTAAATTTTATATTTTTTCTTTCAATTTTTTGTGTATTTATAACTTGAAATTTTAGTGCATGGATATATTTTTTTCCAATTTTGATAAATATATATTTTAAATAAATATTAAAATGTGTGTGAATCGAAAAACAATTTTTTTCATCGGATTTCAACTTTCATATTAAATATTTATCTAAAATGGAAAAAAAAAATAATGTCTTGAAATAAATTCTTTTATCTAGTGCATCATATTTTTTCAAATATTTTTAATAAGTTTTAGTATTTTTTCCTTGGCATAGTAATCAACCTAATATTTTGTGGTGATAACATACTTTTAGTAAAAATAAAATATAAAATATAAAAAAAAGTTAAACTATTAAAATAAATATATTTTTGAAAACTACACTTATGGATGTACAAAAGGCTATTTTTATATTTTTTTTTAAATGTTATTTACATTAACAAGAATTATTGAAACTTTAGGTTTTTCAAATTATTTTATTATTTTGGTAAATTGGACTCAAAGTGGTGCGCCATATATTTTTAGCCAACAATTTTAGTTGAAAAAGTTGTGGAAGTATCTAACTTAGCTAGAATGAATCTTACTAGATCATATGTTTGACCAAAATTGATTTTTAGTTAGAAATACTTAAATTCAATTGTGCTGATAAGTTGGTTGAAAGTGTGACACAACTTTGTGCTTTTACCTAGATCCCAAGAGTGCAAAATAAGGTATTTGATGTAATGGCCACCATTGGGTCTCTCTTGGACATTCCAAATAATGTCCATCAATGTGAGTTCTTGGTGGAACAATTATTGATCCTTGCATTTGATGTCCCCAAATCTGATCTCATGTACAAGATTGTTGGTCCCAATTCACCCTGGTATAAGGATATATATGACTACCTTCATGCCAAAATCCCATCTCTTAACTTGTCCAACAACCAATGAAATGCCTTTTTCTGATGAGTGGCTAAGTATGTTAAAATCACAAATACCCTTTATCGTTGTAGTCTAGATACTAACCTTCTTAGATGTCTCGACACAGAGGAATCAAATATGGATTTACAAGAAATACACGAGGGTATATGTGGGGCACACTCTAGTAGTCCTACCCTAGCCAAGAAGCTTTTGAGAAAAGGGTAATACTGGTCTACAATGAAAGGTGATTCATATCACTTCGTAAAGAAATGGAGAAAATGTTAGATCAACAATGATCTAGTACATGCACCAACATAGGGACTTTGTTTGATTACCTTACCTTGGCCTTTCTCTCAATGGGGACTTGACCTTGTTAGGAAGATTCACCCTACATCTGCCAAGGGACACAAGTTCATAATAAATACAACCAAATATTTCACTAAATGGATCAAAGCCATACTGATGACATACATCACTGGTAAAAAAATCTCAAGGTTCATACTAAAATATATCATATGTTGGTATGGTGTTCCTTTATCCATAATCACAGATAATGGGAATCCCTTCAAAAACTAGGGCATCATGGAATTATGTGAAAGATACCACATCCAACACTACTTCACCACTCCATATTATCCCTAAGGTAATGGTCAAGCAGAGGAATCTAATAAAACCATTGCAAATATTATAAAAATACTTACAATCACACTGGTTGACACTAGCATATACAACTAAATCAAGCCTTATGGGATTATTGTACAAGAATTCATACTCCTACTGGTGCCACACCTCATTCCATTGTCTTTAGTTCTGAATCTATCCTACTGATTTAGGTCAAGATACTATCCTTGAGAGTTTCCATGCAAAATTTCATCAATGATGAAGATTACTAAATCTCTAGGTTACACAATCTAGAACTATTAGATGAAAGAAGAAAAATTACATTGGTCCACTTGCAAGCATATCAAAATCACCTTTGATGTAGCTACAACAAGAGATTCAAGGTCCAAAACATTGACATTGGTGACTTGGTATTAAAAGAGAATATTAATAACCAATAGGAAAGAGAAAAACTAGGCAAGTTTGAGCCTAATTGGTTGGGTCATTATATTATCACTACAACATATTGATCCATAGATTATCAATTGGACACTCTTAAGGGTGAACCGCTATTTGATCTTATCAATAGCACACACCTTTGGAAGTACTATGCATTACCTCTAGAGATTCCATTATGCCAAAATATCAAAAAATGGAAAAATATAAAAGAAAAGAGAAAGATAAATAATTTGTACTATAGTGAAATACCATTTGGGTGGTGCTTTGGATAAGTACCATGGTGAAAACCTAACAAAAAGGTAGCATGTGTAAGTAGCTACTGCTCTATCATCTATTACTACTCTATACAATTTCATCCATAATAACTTGAGAATTGGCTGATTTCATAATAAATGCTTTCTCACCCTTCTCATGGCCTATGATTGATTAAGCATTTATCATCAAAACCACTTATCATATTCGTTTGTTTCATAAAAAAATATCCTATTTCAAACTAGGGGAAATCCTTGACCTATGGGTTTCAAAAGGATCTTACACATGGTATCCAAGGATTTTATAAAAAAGAAAAAACATCAAAACATTCAACAAAACATCAAAACATTCAAATATCCTTGAAAGATCCAAAAACAATAATAAAATATTGATACATCAAAAACATTTGATTCCAATTCACGGTATCAAACTACCTTGTCTCTATGCATGTACATAGGAAATTCGAGTCATTGATGAGCCCCTGAGGCATAGGTCTATCCTTTAGGGTCCATTGTAGTCAAATCTTTATCAAAATTCATATCTCATAATAAACCATCACTTATCATGGTCAGTCAAACTAGGTTGTCTCTAGGTTTGTCACATAGGCAAGACCATCATTAGCGAGCCCTTGAGGCATTAAGTTAGTCCCCGTAAGGTCCATTACAATAAAATTTTCATAACAATCTGAATTCCATAATAAAACTCTCCTTTGTAGAGAATAAAAATGTTTGACACAAACATGATATTGTAGATAGGATCCGAGCTTAACAAATCATGAAACAACAAATGACACTACCCAAACTAGTTCTCAACTAGGTTGATCAATTATTTACAAATAGTACCTATCTTTTCAAAAATCATTTTTCTTTTAGGATTTTGCATTTTTGAAACCATAATAGGCATCTTACATGAAATTTCTCACTCCTTAAAATAGACACAATCTTTTGAAAACATATATCAAGCATTTATCAGTGAACAAAAAGACCTACATAGTTGTTGACTCATTTGGTCTAGTATTAGTCAAGTATCTTATCTAATATATGTTATGTCATACTCCTAAGCTACTCGATGATATCCACGAGTGATTAAAGTGAAATTGATGGATGATGGAATTTATTTATGTTGATTTATGTCTATGATTTGTCTTGGTAACTTGATTGGGGCAACTAGTCCTTGTATGTGATTGGGGTTCTATCTAGCATAATCAAAACATCATATACAAGTCAAAGTTCAGCTAAATTCTTTCTTGTAGTAGGATTACCATGCTTTGTGGTAATTTCCTCACATGTTCCTACAAGGTTCTATTGTCACTAATTTGAATCAGGAGACTCCTTGTCTCATGTACCTAAGTCTTTGATAAATGGATACTAAATGTCACCAAGGTTTTTTTATATATCCAAGATACTGAGAGGGGGGGTGAATCAATATCTTCTTAAACTTTTTGAATAAACACCATCCAATTAATCCAATGCATATGACAGTAAAGATAAGCAAGACCATTAACAGTACATGAAAGCACATAACACATGAACCCCAAGATTTTTGCGTGGAAAACCCAAAATGGGAAAAACCACGATGAGGGCTAGCTCACAATAGGGGTATGTGAAAAATCATGATGGTCCAAAAAGTGGCGATATGATGGGTATATGTAGGGTATGTGGATGATGACCTTTTTCTTACCCAAAAATGATGAAATAAAAAGGTTTTTTAAAGGAGATTCTCAAATTTCCACCAATATAATTATGCTTTTCTTTTAATTTAATAAGTATTTATTATTAATTTTCTATTTGAATTATGAATAAATTCCTAATTGATAGGCTCATTGAAGGACATCTATAGGTTTCAAATGGTATCACATTTTTTGAATTTGAAGCATGCACATAACATTCTATGCTTCGCATACTATAGGATTAAAAAAAAAAGGAATTTCATGAAGTTTTGACCAAGTTAAGGTGGTCAAAACTATGAGTCTTTATATTTTAAAAAAACTTAATAAAAAATTCATAATTAATTATTTACTTTGAAAAAAATTACAAAAAAATATGCATCACATCGGGACATTAGTCCTCTACTTATATCTAAAATTTTATAAAAAAGTATTATCATTTTATTATGGTTAGGGTGGTTAGACAGACACTACTTATTTTTTTCCTGAAATTTAAGTACTGCTGCATTGAAATTTCAAATTTTCACCAAATATATTTTTTTAAAAATAAGCCTAGTAGTTTAGAAACTACATTCAATTTTCTATGTAATTCTATTCTTACATATTTTTGAAATAATATAGATAATTTATTCAAATTTTTACATCAAGTTACCTAACTCTGATTTTTCTAAATTTTTCTCCACTTAAGGGCTTGTTTTTTCCATGATGATCCTACACATACCAATAGTATAACTAGTTATAAGATATTACAAAAGGGTGGCTCACTACTAGGACTCACTGTCCAAAAATAGGAGGCTCACTGTCTACAAAAAAAACAATAACAAAATGGATTACAACCAGAAAATGAACTAATAAAGTACACCTAACAAGTGTTGACTCATTTCCTTTGATGCTCAATAAACTAACTTAACACACTTCTTCACATTCACACCATACTTCACAATTGATTCCCTTCAACAATCTCAAAATAATCCAACATATATATCTAATACATCTACAAGCATCAATTAGGTTAGCCTAATTAGATGCAACCCTTATTCACCAAAAATCAACTATCGACTTCAAGCTTTTACAAAATATTTCCAAAAATAATTCAAATGGTCAACACACTACATCATGTCGACATGGACCTAAGATACACCACACATACATCCACAATACAAAATTAATTCATCATAACACCAACTATCCATTAGGTCAGTTAGAGATAGACCTAATAGCAATATATGCAACAATATAATAATGCCAACTTGCTATACGAGCACCTGAACATGTGACATTCTAAACATACATGCTTCCAACATCCATAGACCATTTCCCAAAACCGTAAGCAAGGATATCCAACAACAGAGGATTTCATACGAAAATACCAGAGGAATATAACTGCATACTGGTTCAGACACTAGTCCAAAATACCAGATCAAACTTGAACTTAATCTTTCAAATGCAACTCATTTAATATGGTGACATCAATGACAATAAAAAATCTGCAAAATGAGATGTTCTTCTTCATTCTTCCAACAATCTCCCCCTTTTTCATTGATGGCAACATGTTCCAAAATTTACAAAACTTCCTATGTACAACACTCTCCCCCTTACAACTTTCTTTCCACAACATTTTCTCCCCCTATCACCATTATTCTTCATTAAAATACTCTCTTCCCCTTGGACATCAAGGAAAAAGGGTGGTCTAACAAGAAATATAAAAACTAAAAAAAATTAACCACAGGATGTCAAGCCTTGAAGCTCTTTGAGTATACCTTTCCAAGCTATCTTACCATTCTCCCAACTCTTTTTTGCAGAAAAAAAATTCTATTCAGACCAATTCCACTAGACTTTCCTCGGCATCATTCGGAGTACCAAGAGTCAGATTTATCTTCTCAAGTTTCTCTACATTTCCCAAAGCATTGGCAACCAGAGTGTACTCCATTATGAAAAGTTCACCTAACTAACCAAATCTTCTAATGATATTTTCCTTCTACTTTTATAGAATGAAAATTTTACCTACGTGAGCAGAGATAACATTCCAAGTTGTTCTACCTTTATCCTTGGATGCATTGTAGGTACCAGAGACATCAATCAACTGGGACTCAATGGAGTCCATAAGATGCTTGATATTTTAGGTGGCATTCAGCCACTTTAAGCAATAAGAAAAGACAACATTTGCTTTAGACTCACAAGTCTGCACAACTTCCATATTCTTCTCAACATTTGTGTGTACCAAAGCACACTTGTCATGTAGTTCCAACAACCTTTTCTCTACCATCTTCTCCTCAACTTCTTGATTTTTCTTCTTACCAAGTCTGGAGGCATACTCCTTAAAGGATTCCAATAACAGTCTCAAATTCTCTACTAGTGTGAGAGATGTATCCATTGAAGTGTTGGGTGTGGCCTCTGAAAAAGATTTAAGAGCATCATCAATAAGATATGTCCCTTTCTGGTGCGTCTCCAAAATTTCTCTTCTACCGGATGCATGCAATGCATCCCCTAACACCAACTTATGAACAAGAGAAATTTTATCTAAGTTCACACTACCTTGAATCATGGGAAGTTGTAGAAGCTTTGGAGGAATCACTGACTAGAATATGATCTGCTTGGATAGCAAGCCTTTCAACACATCATCATTGGAGGAAGATTCTCTGGGAGACTTAAGATATTCTACAACCTACCTTTGATTTTCTTCATTCTTCCTAATGGATTCCCCATTTTTCTCTTCTTCCTCTACATTTTCTTCTTCTTATTCCTTCTCTTCTTCTTCCACTTTCTCTTCCTCATCTTTTTCTTCTTCTTCTTCTTTTTTTTCATCTTCATCTTTTTCTTTGTTTCCTTCTTCATTTCCTTCACCTCCATTTTTATCTTACTCTCCTTTAGTATTGTCTTTTTCTCCTTCAGATCATTACCCTCTTCTTTTTCAACAATATATTTTTCACCTTCAACATGATCTGGAGGAGCATCATCATGCTTCTTTGGCTTAGCTTCTTCCTCATTCTATTTCTCCATCTCCAGAGGATCATTTACAATACCAGTATTAGGAGGGATATTTTCATCATTTGTTTCCAAAGGAATGCATGTATCACCTGTATCAGAAGGAATGTCTTCCTCAACTTCTTTTGCAAAAACTTCTCCTTTCTTAGGTACAAAACTAGATGGTAGTGCACCAAGAATGCCATATTTCTTAGCTGTATATTTGATTACTTCTACAATTTTAGGTTCCTTATTTTCTATATTTGTTTCTTATCCTTTTTCATCAAATTATTCACTCTTTTTTTCATCTAGAACATCTCTACACAAATCTTCTTCAAGGTTTCCAAATCATTCAGGGTCAAAGCAAACCTAATTTTCTCAAATGCATCATTTCTAATCTTCTCATCTAATTGAATAGCCTCTGATCTCCTTTTCATTAGGGCTTCCCACATTTACTCAGACACATTATTATTTACATCATTCCAACTGACATCCAATGTGATAACATACTGAATAGTGGCAAAAATTAATTTTTTTCTATCCTCTTTATCTACTTGATTGTAATACTCTACTAAAGGCTTCGGGATATCTTCAAAATGTATCAAGGAATTGAGTATTGCCTCTAATTTGAAAGGGCAACCAGGTCTTACCAATGATTCTTTTTTTCTTTCTAGTCTGGAGAGGCTTCTTTAGACACTTTTTCTTTCTTCGATTCCAATTTGGTGTACACATGAACACCAAATTCCTATTCTTCATCTTCCTCAAAGGATGATACAATATGTAATCTCTTAGAACCAACACTAGCTTTGTGAGAAGGACCATCACTAGAGGACAAGCTTCCTCTTCTCTTCCTTACTAGCTTTGGTGTGAGGTCCTCCTCTTCCTCTTGATCATCAGTTATGCTAAGGTTCTTCTCCCTAGTACCCTTTTCTTTCTTTCCTCTCTTGCTAGGTACCATCAAAGGAGTCTCTTTTCTTTTCCTAGATCTTGTATTAGGTCTAGAAGGAGTAGGGTCATTTCCTTTATTAGTAACACTAGGTTCAACTTTCACTGCAGCAGTTGTAGAGGGTTTAGAAGGAGTAGTCTTGCTAGATATCCTTGGTCCTAATGATTCTCCCTCCATCTAAATTCCCTTAGCCCTACCCTGTACAATCTACTCCTCAATGAAACCTCCTTCTCTAATCTTTCTCTCCACATTCTTTCTTATTTTAGGCTTCCTATGCTCCAAGTGTACCTCTATAGATTTCTCAACATAAGTCCCAATTCTAGGTTCATTGACATCTTTTAGAATTTTCAACAACACCTGCACATAGCCTTTAGATGTATCTTCTATAATCTCATAACCCAAAGGTTGAATCTATACGGTGTAGGGTTCAACAACTTCAATCATACATTCATCAGAAGAGGCATGAAATATGATATCATCTTTGTATTTCTCAACAACTCTCTTTGGAATCCTCTCTCTTTCATTCATGTTGCTCTTGAACACAACAAAGAATGTTGTTAGAACAATATCTCTAGATTTAAAACCACCCATATTATGCATGTAATCAAAGATTTGACATGCAACCGGTTTGGATGTATCTCAACACACCATATCATCTCTTCAAGGAAGTCTCTTAAGGAAATAGAATAACAAACAAATAATCAAGAAGAAAAATTTAAATGCATACTTCTTTTCCCAAGTCATCCTCAAGTTCTCAAACTATTGTTAGAGAATTTAAAAAATATCATAATCCACACCATTAATTGCCATATTAAAACCAGTATAAATTGTTGTAGTAGATACAAAGTTTTCTCTGTTAGTTAAGTAGATTTTATTTCCAATAATTATTGTAGCATACTTCACAATAGGATGAGTTATAGGCTTTGCCATCAGAGCCCTCCTATCATATGTAGCATCGGTGAGTTCCATGACCACTTCATTCTTCACAAATTTCAACATAGGTACTTGTCATGTATCATAGATTCTAGTAACAACCTTAATTGCTTCCTGTGTTATAAGATGGGGTATGTCCTTACACAATAATTTATGATGCATTCTATTGAGAGATGGTTTTATATACTTATCATCAACTATGGAGCTGAAATTAGGAAAGTAATTCCATCTGTCCAATTTCTTTATAACAATGTTCGAATATTCAGGTTTTACCAAGAAATCATTCCTAGTGCGCTCATTTTGAAAAATGTTTATCAATTTACTATGATTGAATTCATCATTTTTTACTCGAATGTACATTCTTGTATCAACATTCAACATAACCCCATGAGGAATTGATGAGAAGGTTCCCATAGGGTCATCTTCGAAAACCTTCATAGAATACTTCCTATATGATGGTCTAGGTCTTTCTGACACATTAAAAACTACACGGGTTGCCATTTCTCCCAAAAATTGAGTTTAAAATGATTTCAAAACAAATATTCACACAAACCCACAAAAAATTAGAAAATAAAAATACATTTTTCTTCGCCAAGGACTAGAACTAGGGTTTCCATGGCTCACACTTCAAATCTCCTCAAGAATGCTTTAAAATGCACTCCAAATTCTTCAAATGCACAAGTTATTAAAATTCCTCACACAATCACTTTATAAACCAATGATCTACCCTAATTCGTATTAAATGCAACAGATTTCAAAAAGATGCTAAAAAACCTCTCTTTACTATACTTAAAAAACCCTAATTTCCTTTGCAAATGATCATGCCTGCACTTTTTCTTCTAGTTCCTTTCGCATAACCCGTTTGTATTCATTCCTTACAATATATCCTTGTTCAAAATAATGACATGCCAAATATCTAGGGGGTTTGAACATTTTTCTGTTAAAGCTCCCCCTAAGACCATGCTAGGTCTAGTTCCGAGAGGAATTGTCTGCACCGGATGGGGGCACAGACATATCAAATGTTTTAGGCTCTTCTTTCTTCCTTTAAATCTTGTTCATTGCATGCTTAACCCCATTCTTTTCAATTTTATTCATTGGTTCATCCTTCTTTACTAGATCATACTACTTTCCCCTTTTACTTCTGCAAACTCTTGAAATATGTTTGAGTTTGTTGCAATTGTAGCAGACAACAATTTCCTATATTTTTTTACTTCCATTACCTCATGATCTCCACTGATTTTCATTGTGTCCAAATGTTTTGCATGTATAGCAGTAGCCATTGAAATATTGATT